>JAZEWT010000014.1:17076731-17109109 GCA_036362905.1 Mordacia mordax | reverse complement strand
CCATCGTCGGTATATCCTTGCCTTGCGCCCTGTGTCTGCCGGGATAGGCTCCGGCTTCACCGTGACCCTGTATAGGACTAAGCGGTTTCAGACAATGAGAGTCTGTTGCAGTATTTACTCAGGGAGTTATTTTACAACAAACACACCATGTCTACGATACAACATCAGCCAACAAGCTGACCCGCACGGGTGTTCCTCAACGTCAATGTGTCGTGGAAAATTCTCCTCGCGTATTGATTTGTCTGCGTAAACAAATTACTTAACATATTTGAAAGTATTGGCCCAAAGGCATGTGACTGGTTAACTCCCAAGTCATCAGCTTATTAAAACTGTGCGTTTATAAAAATAAAATTTAAAGTACAATCGTGTCAGCTATGAATTTTAAAATGTAGCTGTTATCGTTTGAAATTACGTATATTTGCTGGGTTAATTTTATTTCATGTACCTCCAATAAGTACGTGCATAGTTAAGTGTTGAAAATGTTCTCCCAACGTAATATTTACACACCGGACTGTAATAGGTTTTAGCCTGATGGACCCTATAATTCAAAATCTCTGCCCATCGATCCCCATTCCTCTCGACGGCCCTTGTGCCGGCTTAGTCGATAGGATTCATTTGGTAATGAGCGGGAGCTTAGCCAATGAAATTAACTTAAAGGTCTCGATCTCAAAGCATGGCAAAGATATGCAATGTTGAGAGCGAGGAGGGGGTTTTTGAGCATCTCAGCTTTGGCTTGACAAGAGCATAAGAGATTGTGCCTAACAGAGACGGCCACTTACTGCAGGTGAAGCACTTAAAGTGCTTGTCAATGTTTTCTTGTTCGCAAAGATTAGCCAAGCTGCAAGCCCTTTTAAGCATTTTGCATGTCACGCATGTATGTGACCAGAGGTGCCAAGTTGTGACAAATGTTCAGGGATCGGGCTTTCACTTTGGAACACTTTGCTGCTAATTTTCCCAAGCACCCTCTTTAAATGCCGAATGATATCTTACCTTATTTCAAGTAGAGCACATTTGGCCATAACATTGCCGCACGATGAACTGCCATTTGAGAAAAAAGTATCCGGTGATTTACAGGCTGCAGGTTGCATGGGTTTGTTAGGCTAAACATCATCCACACCAAGCACTTGAGCCATTCACTTTTAACACCAAAGCAAAACATCTTAGGCTGCTGGTCTGTTTCACCTGGCAGGAATGAAACGTCCCCTCGTGTTATTTTATTCTGTTTTATCTTCTTATGAAACTACAGTGTAAATTCTTTTACAACTCAAAACTATGGTATGGCATTTAAACAGATTGGTGTGGCGTCTACAATAATGGTTTTTTTTGCTATTTTATGCTGTTCTCCTGGACAAACGATATTGAAGGCCTACATTAATCCCATCAGCCCCCAAAAAGAGTGACATCCATATGCTTTATTATCTCACCATATACTGTATGTGCAATCAAATACATTTTTTTTAAATATCAGTTTAGATCCATTACAACACCTTTGTGCTCCGTGCGTGTCTAGTCAGCTATAGTGGGAGGTTCAGGAAGTTATCCAGATTGAACGAATCGCTGTACATTTCTGGTTACATCGTACTTTACGTAAAGGTCACGTTTTTATCGCAAGCATACAATGTTAATCACCAACGTGGTCTGTACAGGCAGAGAAACCGATGTGCTTGATGTCTTTACTGGGTGGCTATAAGAGACACATTTATAGTGCACTCACAGACGCACACACTCACAAGAATCAACAACCAAAATTAATGATGATGCTTTTATGTACGTTGTCTCTTTTTAGCTATCACTATTAATCTTCACCGATGTTTACGAGTAATTTCTAATATTACAGTGTTCGTGTCTTTGTCCATCTCTTCCGTTGTGTGGCTGCGTTCGGATGTTACATCATTTGTGCGAAAATAGGATCGCTCTTAATGCAGCACAGGGACAGGAATAAATTACAAAACTGGCTGCGCACAAGGAATCATTAATTCCTGTGCACGATTCCCGGGCACCGAACCAATACCTTCACACCATCCGTACCCATGAGTCAACGCGCTGGGGCAACATTTTAATTTCCAAATAATTTGGTAATTACGAGCGCTGCTCGTGAGCGGAGCAATTAGATTTTGCTCAAAGCGGCGCGTCGGAAAAGTGCCTTGCTCTACAGTGACATCTTCTGGCGCCATGCAGTGGTGTGGACGGGGCGGAATGGGCTGCCGTCTGCTCCGACCAGCTCGCGAGTGAGTGCTGCTTAAATGATTGAATACAGCGTGAATGGCAAGCCTAATTGCAAATTAATTAATCACTTCATCCTGGCTGTTTTGCTCGTGATTGATTACTCTTTACGCGTGTGCGCACGCGTGAAGAGGTGTGTTCGTGGGAGACGTATATGTGTGTGTGTGTGTGTTTAGAAGGGGCCACTGAAGAATGGATTAACTCAATTAAATCCTGGAGATATGAATGTGAGGCAGGGCTGCTCTGTTCTTCAAAAAGCGTGCGCTGAGCAGTCGTTGGTGTTGTACTCCGAATACTCAATTCCAGTTTCAGTGTCGTTAAACAAATTCCTTTAAAAAAATATCTTCATCAGCTCAAAATGTCATCTAAATCTTCACTACGGTGTGATTTAGCAGCGGCTGTGGTATATCCCAGCTTTCACGTACAGTATATCATCAGTGTGGAAAATCGACAAACATGGAAGAGGTTGTGTCAATCAACAACAACGAAAGCTTATACATTTTTGGGAGCAGTTTTGGAGATTAAGTCGTCACGAGACTTAACGCATTTTTCTAATTGAAATATGCCAGGAAGAAAACAAAATATATTATGTAAAAGAAAGATGAGCATAATTATGCTAAAAAAAAAATGATTGCTTCTCTGGCTTTCTGTTGACCCTGATCATTACCCAAACTCTGATTTGTTGTTACTGTAGTAAGAGAGACTGCCAAGAGGCCAGACAGTTAAATCTAATCCCCGTACAGACTCCATATTGGTATTAGAAAGGGTAAAACAGCCACTGGGAGAGCCCATTTTCCCCTCTTTGTTGAGATATACATTGAGTTTGGCCTCCACATTGTGTACGAAGCCCAGAGGCCATGTGCACTTTTGACTGTGGTGTTTGAATGTGTTTTGTGTTAGTATTTGTGAATAATGGTTTTCAGGACCATACACAGTACATCAGTGTGTTAGTCTCAGTGTCGTTAGAATACAAATTAGCCCTGTCTGCACAGAAAAAAAGCCACTTGGACTGCAAGAACGTGATTGTGTTGTTGTCTGAAAGGAAAGTACGGCAGCGTTACTGTTCACTGAATTCTGTCATGTGCGTACATTATTATAACCAAATGTGCACCGCTGTACTCTCAAACGCTTTCTGCTGACCGTATTCCATCGACTCATTCCAAAATGATGGCAAATTGTTATTTATTTAGAACTATAATCTCTGAGATCCATTGAGGCTGTGCTTAATGGATTCTGCCAGAAAACGTGTAGTAAAATATGAATAAAAAATCTGTATTTTTAATGACAATGTAGATAATAGATTATTAAGCAGAGTTTATTTAACTGAGTTCTGTGATAATAAAATGTAAAAGAGCTTAACCATGTATTTTAAATACAGTATTTGTCATTTGGTTTCTGTATGGAATAAAGCCGTGTAGATGGATAGATATTTATTATAGCAGAACGTACCCAGTGAGCTTGCAAGCTCTAGATACCGAATTCCTGCCATATAACAAACGTTCGAACTGACCAAAGCAACAGCATGTAAAATCAAAGGGTAAATAAACAAACTCACAGCAACAATGTGTGGAAAAATGAAACCCTAATCATAACAACAAAGTTAACAATAACACACAAGCTTATACAAATAAGCACGGCACCAATTTCACCAGATATAGGTGGCAGAGTGGCAGGGTGGCACAGTGGTGACCGGCTGACCTAGGTTCAAATCCTCATTCAAGTGCCTTTCTGTTTGAAGCTTATATATGTTCATATATTCTCACCATTTCATGCATAGATTTCCTCCAGGACGTCTGCTTTTATTCTCAGCTTTAAAAATAGAAGAGCAAACGCTGTTACTGCCATTGGCCAAAATATCCCAATATTGAAAATATTCCTGTAATGTACCCAATTGTGGTTACACATAGCAACATCTCCCCCTGAATTTTAAAAATTGGCAGGTGAAAAGCACTCTATAAATGCAATTACTATTATCATTAAATAACTTGAGACTCAGAAACAAGTGTTCAGTTCAGCATCGTTACCCGCTAAATCCTGTACATGGTTGCAGGGGGGCAGAGCCTATCCTGGCAGGGCGCAAGGCGGGGCTATACCCTGGATCGGACGCCAGTACATCGCAAGGCACTTTTTGGGGCAATTTACTCAGGCCAATTAATCTAGGCAGCAGCGTGTCTTTGAAAGGTAAGAGGAAATCGGTGTACCTGGCGAAAACTCACACGGACACGCGGAGAGAGAAAACATCGGTGTACCTGGCGAAAACTCACGCGGACACGGGGAGAGAGAAAACATCGGTGTACCTGGCGAAAACTCACACGGACACGGGGAGAGCAAACACGCGAACTCCACGCAGAGAGGCACTCGAGTCGAGAGCCGAACCCGGTCACTTCTTACTGTGAAGCGGCAGCGCTACTCACTCCGCCACCGTGCCGCCCAGAAACAAGTGTAAATAAATGATAACATAAAATACCGTTTGCTGAAAGGAACCAATTAATGTTTTCCAAATCACCTTTAAGCAGCAGGCTGCACTTGTTAAGAGTCAAATGAAAGTGTTGCTCCTTTATCCTGGAGGCAAGCAGGGCAGATATTAGGTTTCACAGACTTGCTGAGAAACAGTGCCATTTGGAGCAACCAACTTACCATTATATGGACAATTGATTCTTAACGCCGTGGCCTCACAGATATTATTGAGGAGGAGGCTTCAATGGAAATAATTCCTTCCATACCACACCATCCTAGTAGTATGAACAATGGTTGCTTGAGCATGTTGAGAGGTACTGCACTATGTAACCAGCGATCTGAGCTCGATCCCTTACTTTCTCTTCCTCACCCACCCTTGGGGTGCAGTATAGTCAGACAGCCCCCATAGTATTAGTGATCAGTGGTGGGTTGACAAAGTGCAGTTCATTTGAATAAATTACGAGTCACATTAAAAGTAGGGCATTTGTCTTTTCAGTCTCATTCCATTATAGGCACCACACAATTGTAGCCATCCCACCTAAAGTAATGACTTAGCTCCCGTGCTGTCCTGTCAGTGGCAGGCTTAACGTGAAACCCAAATCTGCCTTTTTTCAGTGAACCATCTGTGTGTGACATAAGGGCAGCCTTTCAGAACAGGATGGGGTTAAGTGTGTTTTGCTACGGGCTATGATGGTGGTGCGATGGCAGAGGCTTGCTTGGCTTGCCACGACCCAGCAGCTATCGAGTGTGCGCTCTTGGATACGATCAGCGATCAGACGCCTGCAGATAAATGTTTTATACAGGCGGGAGTGTGTGATTCTAAGTACTGATAGCGCATTCTGGCAATTAATTGGCATTTCTAAACTGTTCCTCTGCAAGTATATTTTCCATTGCATCTTAAATCTTCTCCAAAATACATCAGATTTATTTCTCAAAAAATGTAGGTTATTTACGGAAGCTTTAACGTTTGTTTTAAACTATGACGGTAAAGGCGCGGTGCTGTAATTGCTTGCTCAGGCCACTGCTGGTGGAAGGGCCTCCACTAGTGGGAGCTCGAGAGAGCCCCATCTAGAGGGTATTTGGCTTGCTCATCCACGCTGCTTGAGATGTCTGGTGAGAGGTGGGAGTACCTACACCACACAACATGCCATTAAATGTGCTGTGCTGTCACCATTTATACTTCTGGGTGGATAGAGGCCAGGAAAGTGGCTTTAAGAAACTTACACCTTTGTTGTCAGCCGTCCCGTCGGGAGATCAAATAGAACTTGTCACGACTGGATTCTCATCTAGTGTGCTAACCATTCCACCACAGTAGCATCCCTTCCCTTAAGGGTCATTTAAAATTCTAATGTCAAAGTATTGTTCAATGTTACCGGCATTATTGAATACAATTTGGGCATAGCTATCACAGGAATCCCGCATCGGAGCTTGCAAGCTCACTGGGTATATTCTACTTGAATAATAAACATCTATATATTGCTGTACGTATACAAAATAGTCCCACATTTGACCGTATTGTTCATCACCGAAATGTTTACATGATTCAGCAGCCTGATGTGTTGCTTGTCAGTTGCCCCCGGTCAGGACATCTTTGTCTCAAATCAGCTGTGCTCTCCATCATCACTGCTAGTCCGGCTGCCGGCACTTGTCTGTGACGTGCTTGTCTCCCTTTCTTGTCCCCCCCCCCCCAATACCGTCTCCTCACCGCGCTCATTGTCGTTTCACTTTTGTTTTATGTAGCCATTAAAACAACGCCTAATTGATGGAAGGCGGCCTCCGCATACTGTAACTCACGAGGTGGATGACAGATTGGTCAATGCTGCTCTCTCCTTTCTGCAGGGCCAGACGCATTCGATATTAATGGTCAGCAGTGACTCTGCCGTGGGCGCTGCGTGGCCACGCGGGGTGGAGGGGGCTACCGATCCTCCTGTGTTGCCATGCAAGTGGGCATCTTGGCACTTGGCTTTTCTGAGAATTTTCCCAGCGTGCTTGATATTTTTTCGTTGTCGCTGTTGTTGAAACGATACCTCCACAGCCCGCTGAAAGGCCGAATGTCACGTCTGATTTAGGAGGATGTATAAACAGCCCATCTGCCCTGGAACCCTTCACATCTCAAACACCCGCTCCCTTGTTGTCAACGACCAAATATAGAATTCCTGTCTGGTGTTTCTTTCTTTTTGTGCCGGTAATCGTTGCCTAAAGATAATTCTTTTACAGGTTTAGCTGTACAGACAGTTGGAATGAGTGTGGTTTGGTGATCTGCTGTTACGCCCACTGTGGCGCTGGGGGTGCTCTTACCAACACCGCACGCTTTGTAATTCAGTTTCCCATATTTTGACGCACGCACACGCCATACGAAATACTTAGTTTAGGCCGAGTCTGCCTTGATTACACCCACGACAATATTTGGTGCTCGGATTGTATGGTAAGGTTCAAGTTGTACGTTATTTGATATTGCAGCCACTCAGTAAGCATTGTCGGCTCTTGATCGTAATTTCGTTCAAACTTGCAGACACTTTTTTTTAGCCATCTGCCAAACCGCTGACGTAGGAATTATGTCATCGTCCTGCTTTTCTCCATTTCTATTCATTAGCTCATCCGTCGGCAAGATGAGATGTTTTTACCACCGCATCTTGATCAACTAAACCAATAAACCTGAAACGTTGATATAAACAATGGCCATGTGAGAAATGGATGTTTTCGCATTGAAGTAATGCGTTGCGTTTGTGAAGTGTAGCCAAACACTTGAAAAAGTGTGCAACTCTTAAATGTATTTGAAATTGCAAGGCTCTTGTCACTTTCAAATATACAAATTTCAAATCCCTTGCCACGTTCATCACGAATCTTTTTAATAACTCACTTCACTCTGGTATCGTTCCCCCACTGTTCAAATGTGCCGCAGTTACTCCACTGCTTAAAAAAAACCGGCCTTGTTTGCAACAGCCCTGATAATTATAGCCCCATCTCAAATCTCCCATTCCTAAGGTCCATCAACGTGCCGATGCCACGCAACTCCATAAACACGTTCTCAACGATGACCTCCTCGATCCCTTCCAATCTGGGTTCAGACTCAGCCATAGTACTGAAACTACTCTGGTAAAAGTAGTTGATGACCTGCTTATCACTGCTGATGAAGGCTTGCCAAGAATTTCTGTCCTTCTGGACCTGAGTGCTGCCTTTGATACCATTGACCACCCAATCTTACTTGAGCGACTGGAGGGTATAGGGGTCTCTGGCTGTGCCCTACATTGGCTGAGCTCCTGCCTCTCCGATCGGAAGCGGTTCGTCAGCCTCAGAGGACAAAACTCAGAGATCCGTGCTGTTTTGTCTAAAGTTTCTCAGGGTTCAGTTCTCGGCCCACTCTTCTTCAGTATCTGCATACAACTACATGGCTATATCCTGTGCAGCCTCAATCTCAGCTGCCATTGCTGTGCCCATGACATCCAAATATATATATCCACGCAAAGATATTCATCAGTGCGTCTGGTCTTTGCATGTCGCCCTCACTGTCAACTGTGAAGGCCTGGCTCAATTCAAATTTCCTAAAACTAAATGGCGACAAAACAAGTTTAGCTTGTCGGAACCCCGCACCAATTGTCCAAGGCTGAACCTATCCAATTGATGCTTGACGACCAGACCATTGAAGTTGCTAAGGCAGTTCGGAGTCTCGGTGTGACTCTTGATGCCTCACTCAGCTTCGAGATACACATCAACAAGGTGATGACGGTAGCCTTTTTTCATCTCAGAAATATAGCCAGACTGCGCAACATCCTGTCACCCGCTGAGGCTGAGAAGCTAATATACATCTTTATCTCCTCGTGAATCGATTACTGCAATGCACTGCTCCCTGGCACCCCTGCATACCTGATCAATCGTCTCCAACGTGTACCAAAATGCGGCTGCTGGCATCCTCACTCGCACGCCCATCCACGATCACATATCCTCAGTACTGATGTCTCTCCACTGGCTACCGGTTAAATGTAGGATTGAATTCAACATCCTCCTCACCTACAAGGCTCTCACTGGCGCTGCTCCAACATACATCCGTGATGTATGTTGCTCCCAGACTCTGGAATGCCCTTCCATTGGCGATTCGATGAGTTGAGTCTCTGAGCATCTTCAAATCTCGTCTCAAGACTCACTTGTTCCATAAGGCTTTCAAGTCCTCTGGCTAAGACTGTTGATGCAGCTCAATGTTGTCGTGGCAGGATGATGGCTTTCTGACGACCTGTGCCTGCTCGGGAACATTTATTCCTGCTGTTTTCGCCACAGCTCGGGTTTGTAAAAAAAACCCCAAAAAACGTTATTGTGGCTGATTTTCCGCTCTTATCTCGTTGTTAACATGCCGTTCTCTCCGCAGCTCAGTGCAGCGCTTTGTGACCTTCGGGTGAAAAGCGCTCTATAAATTCAACTACTATTATATGGCAGGTTGCAGCAATGTTTGCGTACGTTGAAAATAAACCACAGAACTTGCAGTCTCTTGACACGTGCTGAGTGATGATTTACAAAGGAAGGCGTGTTCAAAAAACGCGTTAGAACAATGCGCGTTTTCTGCACCGCAGGTCATTGAGGAATGTGTTTTTGTCTTTTTTGGAAATGTAGCGCAAACATGCATTGTGAGTGCGATGTACGTTTTTTTTTGCACGATATAGTTTGTCCAAAGTCCTTGGAAAAGTCACCTTCACTGCAGGCTCATAAAAGTGTTGGGAAGTTTTTGTTTTTTTACAATGGTGAATAACAAATGTTTAAAAACATTGCGTCACTTCCAATACCTGGTATCCTGGGCATTAAGCTTCGCTCATTCAACACTATTTTATGATATGCCAGTTCGTGAAACGCTCTTTGTCTCGGAGTGCCATTGCGAGGAGAAAAATGATTGGTAAGATCTGGTCTGATACACTTTTTCAAAAGCAGAGCCTAACCCTTCAATAACTGTAACTTTAGGCTATATGAATGTGACTAGAGTGCAGGGTGTGCTACAGAGACTGACAGTACACAATAAACAAACATCAAACGGCACATAACAGACCGCACTTTTCTTTCCAGGTAAGGTAGCGGTAGAGGTGGCAATCACAACAACAACAACAACATATCTACGGTTACAATTTATACAGGTTTGCTTTTCTTCGATTGCCTCTCGGTGCTCTGTAAGAGCTTGCAATGCATGTGGATAACGCACGTGAAAGTGGAGGAACGATGCGAGCACTGACCCAAGGTCCGTTTTCCATTGTTAGGTCCCCAGTGTCGGCCCTGTGCTTGCATGGGCAGAGGCTTGCGAGCTATCACGATGCGCGTGCCATTGAATTTCCCCTAAACGTGGTGTAATACCACAGGGCCCATTTGCCTCAACAACAAAATATGTGGACACATAAAAATAAAAAGTAAACGGCCGTCCGACAATCAGGCAGTCCAATCAGCCATCGTAAAGAGTTTGGCATGCTTGTGTGGCCGCAAAATGCATTACACGGTGAACGAGTGATCATGGTTTTCCCATTAATTTTATTTTTGTGTTGTACATTAGAAGAGACTCAAAAATTGTGGTTAACCAAGTCAAGGTCAAAGTCGAAATTTAATCTCGGCCTTAAAGAGGCGAAGTATTCTCGTCTCACACAAGGTAGAGAGCGATCGCACTTTTGTCACAAGCGAGGACCAATTTGCTGTTAACAAACAGCAACCTTTATCATTCGAGTGAGATATTTATACTCTTTTTAAGCTCATTATAATCAAGCAGCATACTTATGTAGTATTCTGCTTTTGCGCTGTGCGTATTGGCAGATGTCCAAAGAAAATAAAACCTTGAAATTAGTGTGTCATTTCATATAATGGCATACTGTGAGTTTTTATTCTGATGTCATACAGCGGCTTATGTCATTTACCGGCATATGTAACAGCATAAGTATTCATTTCAGTCATTTAAAGAATTTGACTTGCAGAGTAATCAAGGGTAATTAATATTTAAAACACTTTCTTATGTGGGCATGCATCATTGTATAAGCTGATGCGGTAAAGAAACAAAAAGACATTTGTAAATGTGTCAATGTGACGTCAAAAAAAATCTATTAAAACGCCACCTCTTGTGAGGAGTGCTGTGGGATCTTTAAATATCCACAAGAAAGCCGATTGACTAGCATGCTTAAAATGCCCACGGAGGACGATATGTTATTGATAATGTACCTGCAAGCACATCATTGGGGAGTGAGATAGGCACCAGATCTCCTCACGTTCAATCTCCAAGGGGAGCACATGAACAAACTGCTGTCCAACCCTACCGCCTACAAGCGTGTCTGTCCTGAGATATGTTCAGGATCATTGGGTGCCCTGCCTTTGCGTTAAGATCTTTGTCTTGTGTCACTGCTCGCTCATAGCCACCGCGTTGCAAGAATTCGGCTGATGTTCTCTGCGTCTCAACTGAACAAAGCGCAAACAGGCATCATTATTTCACTTTTTATTTTCATTCGTGAGCATTCTCGTAAAACAACCGCACGATCACAACATTTTCACTCGCAGCTCTACTCCGGCAGCCAGGCGTGTCATGTTGCTCCTTCGTACAGTTATTTTGATCAAAATATTTAATGTTTATTCAACACGATAATGACAGAAATGTGAATTTGAGTTCTAAAACATCAGCCTACAAGCCGATAGACTGATGTACATTGAAAGGTATGCAATTGAAGGTTAGTTAAATTAGTGATCATTTATTTTATAGGTTCCCATGACGGTAGCCCACAGTGGGCATGTATCCATTTACAAGTTTACGTCTGACACTCTGAGATTATAATAAACACAGTACCTTGAATTACTTGTTAACGCTCAGTGTTGAAAGTCCAAGATCAACATAATGTTTTCATATTATAACGGTTGGTTATTCTTGTTTTTTTTTTAAACAGTGAACACAATACCACACTTTCGGTAGAGTGAAGTTTTAAAATTTTAACCAAAAACAAGGAACTCTGTCTTACCTTTTTTTTTAGACTTCTAGAAGTAGGAGATAAATTGTAAAGTGGCTGCCTTTGTAAGATTGCCCTGTCTTTTTGGATTCAGCCAATCTAAACTAACTTCACCTGCTTTGTAAATCTTAATGAAGAGAACACAGCTTTACTATTCCATATAAGCCAGGTGCACTGATTTAGCATATGACTTATTGCCGAAGGAAAAGGATGATCTGATAAACATTATTCCCCTTTACAATCCCACCTCTTTAATGGCTGTAATTAGCAGGGATTACACTTAGCCTTTGACCAGGTGAAAATGAAACGTGGGTTGCCTGATGTTGCTCAGTTTTTGCTACAGTGTTTTTAGTGTGAGGCAGTGTGATATTTGTTTGACATCGACACTTCTCTTACAATATGCAAACTGTTGTCAAAAGGTATTGAATGATTTAAGGAAGATATTTGTCAGTTTCTGTTTGCTTTAATGCAGCTCGGCATTAGCAAAACCATTTCTTGTTTTCTGCTCTACACCTGCCGCTTGAAGGTTGTAGTTCGAGAATCGATTGTTTTGTTTCCACGGTGATGAATTTAGTGGCGTCTGGTTGATCGTGGGGGTCACGTCAGCCCATTACGTACAACCTAAATGAAATAACATTGTGCGTGTGTGATTTCATGCATGTGTCATGAGCTTAAGTGTCATCATTATCAGTACCCGCTTTAGACTCTGCACCACGGCAGGGAGCTGGAGCCTATCCTTGCAGACAGTCCACAAGGCAAGGCGATACCCAGCATGGGATGCCAGTCCATCGCAGAGCACTGGGCCCAATTTAGTCAACAGGCCATTTAACTCCACATAGAAAGGCACCCGAGCTGGGAGTCTAACCCAAAACTTCACTCTTAAGAATAATGTTTCTCAATAAATGTTTGGTTACCAAATGCAGAATATATAATGTACATTATGAAAATTACTTTTAAATATACAATTGAGTGGGCGGCACGGTGGCCCAGTGGTTAGCGCTGTCGCCTCACAGCAAGAAGGTCCCGGGTTCAAATCTCTCGGCTCGGGTACCTTTCTGTGTGGAGTTTGCATGCTCTCCCCGTGTCCGCGTGGGTTTTCGCCGGACACTCCGGTTTCCTCCCACAGTCCAAAAAGCATGCTGCTGCATAGGTTAATTGGCTCGCAGGATAAAATTGCCCGCAGTGCCCAGTGATGGACTGGCGTCCCATCGTGGGTGTACCCCTGCCCTGCGCCCTGTGTCTGCCAGGATAGGCTCCGGCTCACCGTGACCCTGTATAGGACTAAGCAGTTTCAGACAATGAGATGAGATGAGGATCAAACTGACCCATTACAAGCAATTGATGCATACAGTTTTTTTTTTTGGAATAATAGCTGAAAATGTAACGTGATAAAGTAATTGTCTCCTTACCATGTGGATATTTTATATGATCCACGTTGTGAGGTAACCACTTTTTTTCGCACTGCACGAAAACATCATCCTCTGTAAGTTGTCGTAAAAGGAACCTTAGGGAGCAGCCTCTTTCCAGTTTTTTTTTATGATGGCCACCTGTCTGCAGTGACCGTGTATTTTCAATTTTGCTGCTATTGAAACCTTTGATAACACTTGCTGTGCAAGGTGGGTTGCTGGCCTTCGCGGTATTACGTGCTCACGGGAAACTGCCCAGGACGAAACCGTGTGCAATGCAGTAGAAAAACAGCCAATTCAGGGCTCCCATTTTCCAGGGGAAAATTGAAAAGAGACACTACATATACAGCATTATTTGTGTGTTTGTGTGTGGCGGGATAGTCAATATTGTAGATTGGCACATTACAGGCAGTTATTGGAAATTTTTATTCCGCGATATGGCAGGCAATAATGCCATGTGTATGTTCTCTACTGTTATTTTGTAAGGTTTTTTTTCTTTCTTGGCGCTTGATTATTCAATCGTTACATAGTGAGCATTGATCCTTTTCTAATGCTGCTGTTAGACACACCAAACAAAGGTAGACTAGTGGATTAATAATAAAAACTCATGCTACGTAGATCGCTAACCGACCCAAAGTGCATTTGGGAATCTGATGGCATGGAGCATTTCTATGAGTTCTGTTATCTTAACATTTCTCAGCAGGAACAATAATGTCCACACCTTTAGTAGACGAAAGCACATTGTTGTTATTCTTCTGAAGACACTGACTATTCCACTAGTGCAATAATGCACTCACATTTTTCAGAACAGTTTTATTTTTCAACTTCCACTACAGTACTGTGTTTTATGGCAAGGATACCCAACCATGGCATTCTGCTGCAATGAGTCGCGTAAGGCACAAGAAATAAACTTTATCCCACTGAATGACTCGTGTTCACAAGAACATTCCTTTGTGCAAACCTCTGATATTTTGTGTTAAAAAATATTAATATTAAACAGACTTCGCTTGCCTGTTAAAGCCCACCACTAATTAGCGGAAAAGAAAATAGCAGTTTTAAAGAGGCATTTAAATGCCCAGTATGTCAGCTTTCAGAACCACGAAAACATGTGGTACTTATCGCATCAGCCTTACTGTCAATACCATGCCATCAAAAGTTCTTTGCAATTACAGTGTTATTTTCCGTCAGTACTTTTGTACTGATTGGCAGAGTTAAAATAATTGCAAGTCATTTAGGCCCAACGGTATTTGCTGCTAAATAAGTTTCTGAATAGAACACAAATGATTAAATTTGCTTCGTTGGTTTGGACTGCCACTACACGTCCAGGCCCAATAATTTGTCAAAATTAAAAGTTGTTCCACAGCTACAGCTCCCTTTGAATTGTCAATGAGCCCTCTTGTGTTTAAATGTATTGAAGTGCATATCACATGCTTGCATCTAAGATGTAAAATTGAGAACCTCCTTCAAAGCAGATTCAATATCTTCTCTAAGTCATCTGTGGGGAGACACGGCAAGGCACTAACTTTGATGTTTCTGCCAATACATGTAGAGCTGCAGGTAAAATATTTATTATAATACTTTACAGGACAGACTTTTGTCGATCCACTGCAACACAAATACTTTTCCCGTGCCGTGGCAGTTCATGGGGGTTGTTTGATTTTCCTTCACTATTGCTGGCCATTGCAGGTTGGTGAAGGAAGGGGAGCTTGTGACTAACTCACTCAGCTTGCACACCGCACCAGGAACCTAGCGACCCGAGTTACATTTTTGCCTATGGCTACCGTTAGTGACGGGCGATATGTGAACCGATCCTGAGCCATCGTGAATCCACATGTGATAAACCCACTGTGATGCAGCCCACTTGACAGACATGGCAGGGGTGGCCTTCAGCGGTGTATTGACAGCAGGATATAAATGATAATTCTTCTTAGAATAGTAACACAAATGTTGGCCTGAATTGAGTGGTTGTGGTGCGGTCAGGGATGTTACAATATACTTGTGATACATAGGTGCTGAATTTACGTTATCATCATAATGCCCTTATTCTCATACATCGAGGACATTGTATGTTCTTGGCAATGGCTATTTCTTTTATCCGTGCAATGCCATAATGGTTGCACAGCAGGGTACACACTGATGGATTGTATATGGTTGGGTAGAATCTGGGTACCCACGCCCCACATTTCGTGCATCCATATTACCGGTATAAAAGGCTGGTACACTCTTCATCCTTCAAAACAGTATGGTCCCTTCTTAGGCATTGACATGTGTAAGGCCATATATCTACTCCCTGTAGGTTTCAGACTCAAAGTTTGGCTACTTTCAATTTCTGTTGCAATTCCACACTGTGATATTAAGTACTTTCATAAAATACACGATGGCTATGAAACAATTCCAGTTAAACCAACACAACAGCACAAGTCTGTTTGCTTCATTGACTGGGTTTCAATCTTCTTTAATGGAATAATTTAAACTGACATGAAAATGCTCTTAAGCTTTTGTTAATTTTTGTAATTTATTGTAGAATAATAGCCACTGTGTTTTTTTAGACCGTGACAGAGGGCTTAAGTTGACCGTTACAACACACACTTTACCAGGTAGGAATACCATGTTAACTAACTGTAATAACACGATAATTTACAACCCTTTATCAATTACGTGTTAATATTATGTACAGTCGTAACATGATAAGATAATAATACGAAAATACAGTCATTGTTTTGAGTGATTCACTGGCATCTGAGTCAGCAGTGTTTATCTCGAACACAGCTGACACTGATTAACATACGCGTCTCTTTCTCAATCTACTGCTGGATGAAGGCCTCTACATGTCATTTAGTCACGGTTTTTTTTTAAGCGAGGAAGAGGGAGGGCACGACTGGCCCAGATTTCTTTCCCCTTTGACAGGAATTGAACTCGGAATACTTGGGTTTAGAGTGCAATGTGCTCACCACCGTGCCTGCACTTAAATCAGTGTTGTGATACTAAAACGTAGCGTGTTATGAGTATTGTTATGAATTGATATAACTTAAACAAACCTCACTCTGTTTATTATTTTTTGTTGCTGTAAACTTTAGAGTCAAGTGAGTGGGAAGAACAGCCCTTAGCAGTTTAGCACTGTGGTGTGAACGCGGTGACCCTAAGTTCACACATGTCTCTCGCGGCTGATATCAGAGTGGTGAGTACTGTCTGGGGGCTGTCCTTGACTATCCCGCACCGAGCAGTACGGTGAAGTATGGTTCAGCAAACCCCCATGACTGACAGTTATATGGAGGGGTGCCTTTGTCCAGATTGAAAAATCTCTGTAACATATTAAAATTTAAATCAAACGTTAAAAGGGGAATGTCAGAGGAGTGTGTCGTGTCATACAGATTATTAACTTTCAGCAACCACAGAATATTACTTGCATTCTTATATGCATTTTTTGTCATAGCAACATCGCAATGTAACGAACTAATAGTGGGGAATGGGTGTTCGGAAATGTGTTTAATCAGGATGTTTATATGACGATCTTATATACAGAGTAATGGCCATATCTTATAACGACGTGTAAATTATGAAAGCCTTTAAACAGAGTTATAGATGTATCTAGTCGCAGCAACAAAACATTCATTATCAGTACTCACTTAATCATCCTGTACAGAGTCGTGGGGGGAGGGGGGTGGTGGGTGGTGGAGCCTATCCCGGCCGACAGAAGGCGCAAGGTGGGGGAATACCCAGGATGTGACGCCAGTACGTCACAGGCAACACTTGGGGCAATTTGCTCAGCCGATCAATACACCTAGGCAGCAGCGTGCCTTTGGACGGTTGGAGGAAACCAGAGTACCTGGCTAAAACCCACGAAGTCACTAAAATGATATATTAAATGTTTACCAATGCAGTAGCGGAAAGTATCCATTTCTTCCAAAGTGCGTGAAATAGAGGTGTCCGTTAGATCGAGGTTTTACGTTTCACTGTATCCATGCACTGAAGTGCTCTTAGCAGCATGGTCTTTTGTCTATCCACTGCTTAATGAAGGTATCTACATGCCGGGTGGGTCATGTGGGATGTCATCATTCTTTACCTCGCTGGTCAGCACGCGTTGGTGAAGGTGAAAAGTTTACACATGAGAGCATGTAAGTAGAGTACATCAACAGAATTTTCTGCACTGCCCTCTGCTCCTGACAGTGCATCCTCATCTCATCTCATTATCTGAAACCGCTTAATCCTATATAGGGTCACGGTGAAGCCGGAGCCTATCCCGGAAACACAGGGCGTAAGGCAGGAATACACCCGACGACGGGACGCCGGTCCATCGCCGGGCATTGCGGGACAATTTTAGTCTTCGAGCCAATCAACCTATCCAGGAGCATGCTTTTGGACTGTGGGAGGAAACCGGAGTACCCGACGAAAACCCACGCGGACACGGGGAGAGCATGCAAACTCCACACAGAAAGGCACCGGAGCCGAGAGACTCGAACCCAGGACCTTCTTGCTGTGAGGCGTCAGCGCTAACCACTGCGCCACCGCGCCGCCCACAGTGCATCCTGTAACCCTATAATACCTGTGGTGTATTATGGCAGTTGTCCATCCCAGCACTAGCCAGGCTATAACCTGCTTAGCGTCCCAGTAGCTATACAGAGTAAGCATGTTATGGTTGATTTGGTTATAGGTTAGAGGCCTAAATGCTCTTTACATGCCTCATTGTGCATGTATATATTTATTGGGTGAAAAGCGCACTAAAAGTGTAATTATCAGCTATCCTATTGATACAAATTCGTTTAGAAGTCCCATCGTCATGTATGAATGCTATTACAGAATACATGCATCGACGTTAAGGCCAGTGTTACCGTATTGAAAAACAATATACATTTGTGATTGCATGTGTGAGTACTAATTTCTTATTAAGGACATGTACATCACTTATTTTAAGCGTTTATATGGAAACACACGAAGAACAGACTTGCTTTACATTAGTGGAAAATTCCGATAAGTGATTTAATGGTTCATGAGAATTCTGTGGCTTTGTTGGTTATTTTTCATTGCTCACCAGGGCTTGGCAGCCAGTATTCTTGACAGCCTCATATCTGAGCTTAAACAGATCCACCTGAGCTACTAAGCATCGATATTGCATTGTTCTGAGCTGACTGCCTTTTGGCATCATCTGGCTAACACTGACAATCAGACTCAAAAGAAAGCCATGTCTGGTGTAGGCCAATCAGCTTGAAGGACAATGCATATGTTATCAAAACTTCCTGTTTGCATATTTTTCCACAAGTATGTGTGGCTTTTGCAAACGAGACACATTGTGAAATGCGTCTATTATGGTGTTTTTGAGATCTTAACACGTGTATAATTTCCAGCAATGGTAAAAACCTGTTTTACTTATTACAGCCTCATATCTGTCTTCCTCAATATCATATTTAAATGATTATTTATAAAATTTCACCATGTTATCTAGCAGCAGCAGCAGCAACAAGGCACTGCGTCCGGGATGAGGGTGGGGCTTTTTGGGTGGCCACACCTGACAGATTTCTCCAAGAGAGCCTGCACGGCCTCCCGGCCCACTTCACACCCTCCTGCGGCCCTCTTTCTCATGCTAATCGAGAGGTCAGGAGGGGAGAGGGTTCCCACGTAAACTTGAATGTCCGCCTTGAAAAGCCTCTCATTGTCCGTCGGCCTGGGGAACGAGGTGGGGGGGGGCAGGCATTAGGGTATGACCTGGCTGAAGTTAGAGACCCTTGCTGGGTGCGGCGAGTGAGCTGGAAGCCCTTCCATGTGTGTTAAGTCACCCAGCCGTCCATATGCCACAGTAGGGATGAAGATGGCGCAGATGTTTGGCCGTTGCAGCGGTCGTTGGCTGCCATATGCTTTGGATACATTTGTTGTTTTTTCTTTTGTTACCACGAGTGCGAATTCGAATTTGCTGTCTGCGTGGTTTTTTTAGGCTTGCTAATCATAACATGCACGTCATCCTTAGCGTCATGTGTGTGTGTGTGTGCGCGCGTATATGATGTCGTGGGGAGCCTTGGCGAAGCGGTTCGTGGCACTGCGCTATGAACCCAGAGTTCAATTCCCACTCACGCCAACCACCAGTGACGGTGTTATCTTAACTGATCTCAGCCGACCCCCCCTGGGTCGACTCGGCCTCAAATAAGTCCCTGGAGCGGTGGGTAAACGTTGCCACAGGGGGTTTGATGGCGTGCTGGCCACCGCCCCCCCCCTGCCTCCTCGCTCGTGTACTGTACCGGCCTTCATAGGTGCTCACTAACAGCACTTGCCCTCATAGTCTGTTAATAATAATAATTGCATTTATAGAGCGCTTTTCACCCGAGGGTCACAAAGCGCTGCACAGAGCGGCGGAAAGAACGGCACGTCAAGAACAATGACATTAGAACGGAAAAATCAGCAACAATAAAACAATTTTGGGTTTTTTTTAAATATACACATCGTTGCAGAGCAACATGTTAAGCATAGGCAGTGTTTATTTAAGTGTTTAAATGTCTTTAGCATTGGTTAATACTGCTTAACAACACAATGCGATGTTAATGCAGTCAACCTCACAGGCACTGTCATGTTCCGAAAAAATGTTGTCCGCACTGGTTAATGTTGCAACAACAAAAAAACATCTAATGCATGTGTTGTTGTAGAAAAATGCCATTACGGTGCTTTGTTACTTATTTATTTATTCCCACAAGATGCGGGCTAATGCCATTACAATTCAGGGAGGTCATAAACAAGTTGTGATGCTGCAGCATGCAATGGCCTAGCGGTTCATTTTTGATTTGCCTTGACTCAGAGCCCAACCCTCAAAATGTGGTCTTATTTGCATGGCTTTCTTATACTTCCATTACCAAGACAGGCGAGTAAAAAAAAGACATGAGCTGCTGATTGCTTTGTGGCTGTGGCCTGAAGGCTATCTGCTGCATAATAAAACAGTAAATTCAAGGTGAGGAGCGGTGGTAGGGGTGTGGAGATGGATGTGATCTCGTGTGATATCGACTGTGCTGTGCGTGCTGTTTTGGTTGCCTGTGTAATTGGATCTGAGCGCGCAAGCTGTCTTGATGTTCATGCAAAATGTGTGATATTAAAAAAAAAATGCGATATATAACGAATGCGGTTGTATCGCACGGCACGCTTTTGGCAAAGTCCGATTGTTTTCTTTTATCACGTTAATTTTTGTGAAAACTACAAATTGTAATGAAACATTTACAGTTTATAACCGTTTCCGTTGGACGGAGGGGGAACAAATTATAACGGTTAAGTAAACGAACTGGGAAGCTATACAGTTCAATAATTCATTGATATTTGTTTTCACAATAATAGCACATTAATCAAAATATTGGGAGGCAAAATGCTGTACCATATATAACGTGCCTCATATTAAGGCATGGAATTGCACATTAAAGCAAAGTGCTTTTAAAAGGTCTAGAGTAAACGTGCCAGTCTCTATTATCACAGCTGCGCTTAGTTTTACTAAAACCATGCTGCAGTGCCACTGAAGCATCCACATTCAAAATCTCGCCTCTTTCAGACGTTATTGACTTTATTTTTTTTTCCCTCCCTTCCCTACCTCCCTCCCTCTTCCTGTCGCTCGCTTAGCGCTGCCTGGTCACGTTCAGGGTCAGGGAATTAATACGCGCAGAAATGCAAAGCTTTTCTTATTACTGGGCATCGATCGCACTGCAGTGTCATTCATTGAGGATGGAGGCGTGATGGATGGATGAGCGAAGAACGACCTGCGCGTTCCCGCTCACCACGCGATAGCGCGATCGATCGCAAATGCTCCGGCGACGCGCCGTGAATAATGTATTGCCAAGCGGCTGCCAAAACGTTCGATAGCCGCTGTCGATCGCTCTCTTGCCCCCCCCCCTCCCCCCAAGCCAGCTCCTAGCACTGCCTTGTCCAACAACCGGGACTGCTTTTGGGAGGATTTTGTTTGCTCCTCTCCGTTCAGATGCCACCTGCTAAAAAATTGTCCATAATGGGAAGCGACACCTGCAGTACCCCGGTGAACCCACAGTGAGCAATGGCCTCGTGCTCTCAGGGCCATGAGTGGAATTCCGTACTACGTTTTGAGGAGGCAATGCATCTCGTCTCATTGTCTGAAACCGCTTAGTCCTATACGGGGTCACGGTGAAGCCGGAGCCTATCCCGGCAGACACAGGGCGCAAGGCAAGGATATACCGACGATGGGACGCCAGTCCATCGCCCGGCACTGCGGGGCAATTTAGCTTGCGAGCCAATTAACCTATGTAGCAGCATGCTTTTTGGACTGTTGGAGGAAACCTGAGTGCCCGGCGAAAACCCACGCGGACACGGGGAGAGCATGCAAACTACAGACAGAAAGGCACCCGAGCCGAGAGATTCGAACCCGGGACCTTCTTGCTGTGAGGCGACAGCGATAACCACTGGGCCACCGCGCCACCCTAGGCAATGCATCAGTATGGGTTTATTTGCATAGCAAACCATTTTTGAGGTGGTTCACTGTATTGCTGCATCACTCTCCTTATTGCTGTTTACCGAATAGTTTCTGTAGTGGGTCGTTTTTTAAGGCTTCTTTTAGAATTGCATGTTTGGTCAATATGTCTACGTGTAATGTGCCTATTGAAGGCATTATGTTTATATGCTACATAATACACACAGACACATAATAGTCCATCGGTGTATATTTTTTAATATGCTTTGTTAATTGTAATGATGTAGGCTTTCACGGCAACAAAAGGGATTGAGGGGAGGTGGGGTTACAGCAAGTTTCAGGGAATGAGGGGGGGGTGAACGAGAATAGGGAGTGTAAGATAGAGGGACCCCTAGTGGGTCTCAGAAAGAAAAATTATATTTTAATACATGCAGTGCATTTCTAATCGTAGGTTCCAACTTGCACCATGTATGGAAAGCTGAGGGTAGAACAGAACCAGGGCAAATGGCCACAACTATGGGGTAAAAAGCCAATTTAAAGAGGTGAGTGAAATTACTCTGGTGACTAATTGCCTGATTACAAAAGGCTGGGAGCTGCACAGGCAAAAGCCCGGTCACCCCTAAGAAGAAGGCTATCCCAAGATCTAGTGAACCTCGTAGGGGAGTATAAATGGATCAGTTCCTACACGTATTGTAGGGCTAACCCATTCATAGCCTTGTAGTTGAGCAGGCGGATCATCGTACTAATTTCCACAGATTTGTCCCATTTAATATCTCAAGGTCTTTTTCGTTGAATTCTATGCAGTGCCTCGTCATTTTCTTCATTTGGAATTGGTATTTACAAACCTCATTAAGAAGTGATGTATTTACATCTATTGCAAGGTGTGTTGTTTATGATCACGAGTTCTTCGTGCTTTAATTACTACAATTTAGATTTTTTTTTTACATTAACATCCGGCCTTCGTGTTAAATGTTACAAAGCTTGAGAATTTCTTTTCGTCGCTTTTCTTTCAGGATAGCCATGATGTGTTGTTCCTCCTCCATCCTTGGTGACATTTGTGCCTCCTACGTCGTAGACATCGGGCATTAAAGGCAGGAGGCAGAATGTCGCGAAGGATAGCGCGGCAACGCTCAACACGGCTATACCAAAAGATGAGCCGTGGGAAACAGTGCTCATACATCGAGCCGTGAAAATATCCTACATCAGTACGTTGTGAATCTTGTCAATCCAAGCCGTGTAGTCACTGCCTCTACCCGCCTTGACCGAGACAGGTGTACACTGAGCAAACAATACAAATGGGTGATTTTTCTGATTTATCTTCTTGCGGTGGTGCTTCGA
This sequence comes from Mordacia mordax, assembly GCA_036362905.1. Lineage (NCBI taxonomy): Eukaryota > Metazoa > Chordata > Hyperoartia > Petromyzontiformes > Petromyzontidae > Mordacia > Mordacia mordax. The sequence goes on along the minus strand of JAZEWT010000014.1, from coordinate 17,086,340 downwards.
GACATTATATTATGGAGACGTGTGTGTGTGTGTGTGTGTCCCTTCCATAGTTAATTAAACTCATTGCTGCCACACTGGTATTTGGATTGGTTTGCCCTATATTTCTATGTCTGGATTCATGAGAACCCACTGGTGGTACTCTGTATTTCTGTGTGTTTGTGTGTCGACTGAACAGTCCTATTAATGCATTGTTTCAAATCTTAATGCCGTATTACAATTTTCTTTAATAACTCGTTAAGTAAAATTTGTTTGCTCAAACATTTTCAGTATGAGAAAAATTATTAGTCTGACTTCTGTGAGTTACAACAATGTGTTTATTAATGTTGAAACGTGTACACATTTGCAATAGTATGGCAGTAGCAGCTATTAAACTATACAACTGAAATATAACCCAACAAGAAGTTTCAATGAACCGTTGGAGGGGGTTTTACCTATACTAGTAAGCACATTATTAAGACACCATTTTAATTCTCAATGCTAATATTTTAAACAAAAATTTTATCACCATAACCTGTAAAGTTTCAACAGACATTCAATAATATTACAACTCTACATTGCTTAAAGAGTCATTTATTGAAATCGGGAACATAAGCATCGTATTATATACGAAGTTTGTGAGTCACAGTAAGATCAATATTAATGTCAGTGGCGGCATCTTCCTTAACCACTTAACGTGTATTTACGTTAAACCGTAAAAACAAAACGTGCAACAATAAATTGATTAGAACAACATGTTTATGACGTTAATTAAAAATAACACCATTAATAGTTACAACAGATTTAATAGAACCAACAAAATGATCATTTAATGATTATTTTAAAAATACTATATTTACACATTCGTGTCAGCAGTGAGTTGTATGGCAAATTACAGTCAAAAAGCCCAATGCAAAACAAACGTTTGAACACAATCCCTATTCACTGCGTAAACTGTACTCAACACACCAGAAGTTATATCAATTTTGAAAGTCGCCCTGTGAAACAAAGCCAATAGGAACGCGTAGAAGACGTTGGTACGATCCTGCTGTCGGCCCCACCGGCGTAGTCTGCCCTTCGCTGTCGACGGTGCTTCAATTCCGAGCTAGAGACCTGGCAGGCACGCCGTAGTCTTGCAGCACCCCCTTAAGCCAGCCCTGTCTCCACACCGCTGCTCGATGAACTTAGCCAGCCAAGATCAGACGGCAGACCGATCAGCTGGACAGCTCGCCAGGCATTCGGCAGAAAGCCTTGCCAGCCAGGCAGGCACGCGCCTTAGCTCATCTGCCAGGGCTGCGAGTCATCTGGCCCGCCAGCTAGGGCAGCGAGCAAAACAGGCGGGCAGGTAGGTAGGCAGATGGGCGAGCGAGCAGGCGGGCAAGCCACACGGCGCTACTGCTTCACAGCCTCACACGCAGCAAGAAATGCACTACGTAACGCAATACGACACAGTCAAGATCTCACCCTCGCGCCCCACCCTCCCCACTCTGAACATTCTCCTGCACCACTCTGAACGCGCCCACGCTTCACACCCCAACCGAATGAGTGGACGCTCTCGCGCCGGCTGACTTGAGCACTTTATTCGACATACCTCGGCAGAATTCGTTTATTATGCTATTTTTGAAACGAAAATTTGTATTTAATGCGTTTGTTATCGTCGTATTAATTGCAGGGTTGACAATTTTGCATGCGTAATATTACACGCTCGAAATTCTACTCTTGCATTTACAGATATATGTGTGAAGTAAAGCACGCCTTATATTAAAATGTTTAAAACGTTATAATTACCTGCACTGTTACTCTCAGTCTTGCAGCCTTTTTGCGAGTGTTTTACATTACAGAATGCCTTTTAGGCAACTTTAGAAAATGACGCTTGCAGTACAATTGTCAAATATTTAGTTTATATTGTGTCGAATTCAGTACGAAGCCTCGTAACTCTTCTGCAATGCCATTTACATGGAATATACCATGTGGAATCCACAGCACGGTCTTTCACGCAGCAACGCATCCGTGCGTCGCTTTCAGCTCTGCGCTAACCGTGGTGAAAGTACCGCCACGTTAGCGCAGCGGAGAGCCGCTTTCGGCCGCCGCGGACTTTCGAGCGGGACTCGGTCCACAGGAGCTGGAGCAAGTTAACGCGGCGGAGGTCGGCGCACTGTACAACAGCGCGAGGGCCTGCGGAATGGCCGATCTCGCCGCCGCGTCCCGCGTTCGTGGGTGGAACGTGACCCGACATGTTTATTATCTGAGCCGATCCCGACCAACAAGCCCCCACCCCGAAACAACGCCCTCTATCTAACTCACACCCCCTGCTCCTACCCCCGCGACCGCCAACCATGCACAACCTGCGCCCACACGAGCCTACCCTTCCGCCTCCCACCTCACTGGCCTGCCACCCCCCCCTCGGCCCCCTCCCCTTTCCTGCACACCCCCATACTCCACCTTCTGTCCCCCATTCACTCTAAACTGCTGTTTGCAAAAGCTTACAGGTCCAGGGATACCGGAAAGTCATAGCAGAGTTTCAGAGGAAGGTGGGGAGACAGTGAGAGCACAAGGCCCATTGCGCCTGTCCACCACCACTTAGGCGCGGCATAGGTGTGGCGTGCGTGAGTGTACGGCTTAGTGAAGCTTGCTGTAGAGCACTCGTGTGTATGTGTAGTGCAGGTGTTCTGCATTTGCCGGGCCGGACAGTTTAGCGCAAGCGGCGCCCGGTAAGTTCGCGAACTCGGCCCGCCGAATATTTTTCCGGGGCGCGTCCGGTTACCCGTCTGCGGAGCAGCTGTCGCGAATCGGGCGAAGTTTTATTTATAAGGAAAGAAGGTGAGAGCATTTTACATTTGGCGCCCCAGTTCTCATCCTCCCATCCCATTCACTTCTTCTCCGCGCGCGCCCATTGCACGCCAGCCAGCCGCTATGGCCTCTGAATGGAGTGTCTGCAGCTTTAGTCCCCATTTTCAGTGAAAGCCTGTCACAAGCAGGGTCAATGCCATGGCTACGCTTTTGTTCCGCATGTCACTCATGGCTTTCGCTCGCCCCGCGACCACTTAAATCGAGCCTGGGAAAATACTTAGCTTTCCATGCAGAACGGCGATAAATAGCATGATAATGCATTCCGCCATGTACAAAGGAGGACCGCTGCATCTCTTTCGCTTATAGTTTAGTTTCTCATCTTCGTAAAGTGGCGTAAAAAAATCGCGTCGGAGCGTAATGTGATTATGTTGTTTAGTAATATTTTTTTTGTCGCACGCCGAAGTTTTTTTGCGCAAACATCTAGCGCTTTGGAAGTTGCTCGCGACGACAACTTCCGACGGAACTTTAAAAGTTATCGTTTCCTTTTCGAATAAGTTTCTAAAAGTTATTCATATTTGCGTGCACGCGCTAATCGCGGGCACTGCGCAAGGATGAGGATTGAAAGATAATCCGGCAGCTGGGAAAAATTGCGGTAGCAACTGAAATGCCGCGTGAATGGATGAAATTTCTCCGTTAGCTTGTGCAGTCCTTGGTTTATCGTAACGGCATACGGCGTAATGTGTACGCGTGTCGGTCGCTGCTGTTGAGCGGTTAAAGGAATATAAGCGAACGTTTCGCCGCGGAACGCTTTGTGTGTTTTAGCGCATTTCGCCCCGCACAAGAACGTACACGATCGCAGTGGCGGGCCCGCGATATTGTATGAATAGACAATGGTTTGGCGTAACTCACCCCCCCCCCTTCGCGGTTGGAGTTAGCAAAAGGGGACGAAAAAAATTCTATTGTATATATTGTAAGCGGTCTTCATGATAACGTACGGCGGATCTCGATGCGGGCGCCAACGAATCGCGGGCGCATCCCGGAAAAAATATAAACCTGCAAATGGCCCGCATTGTTCGATCGCCCGCTGCCTGTGTTTTTGCCGCATACAGTCGCTAAATGTTTCGCGCAAACTTTCTGCTGGACAGAGGCTTTTTAAGTGGGACCGTAAAATTATCAGAAAGCTTCGTAATTTGTATAACTTTATTGAGCGCGAACACGTCACACAATGCAGCGCCATGTACGCTCGTTTGTTCAGACATTTTGCGCTTCCTTTTGCGCAGAAACAATCGCATCGTTTTATAAAATGACTGAATACAATGGCTGTTATACGTTTTATTAAAGTGTACGATGTTTGCATGTCACTCTGTGGAAGACGATACGCATGCGTTGGTGTGTGCGCGTATAGAAGCTTAAATGGACGACACCATGTAGGTACATGAGACGTTTGACACATCAATCTTATTTTACGACACACGTTGACTATACAAGCGAATCAGTGTATTTTATACAAGAATCTAAAGGTGTCCGCAAGAAGAATTCCTGTTATGTTGAAAATCGTATCAAATATAAAAAGACAGCTTGCTTGGAGCGCGTGCGTCTTACCGTTGCAGTACAATAGCACTGGTGAAAAATTGAGAGGCCTCGGTGTCTTGAAAGGCATTTCTACGCGCTTCGTTCTTGCATACGAATATGGAAAATAGTGCGGCAGAGGATACCGATGCTTGCTAAGCCATCTTCTTCCTCATTCGAAAAGGGCCGCTGAGTGTTCGATATTAGTCCGATCGATGAATGAATGGAACAAAAGCCAACGCGAACGAGACGGCCGCGCTGTTTTTCCCCCCCCGCCATGCGGCGAGGAGGTATGACGTGTGCTTTCCCACCAGTCGCAGCATTTGTTATGAGTTTGAGGGGGTGCAGGAGGGAAGCGTAGAAGGGGGCGGCAGTTGGTGATCACTGAAGCTTAAGTTCCTCCCGCTGCTTAACTAATGCTGGGAAAGTTCGCCGACTGAATGGGGCGGACGCAACCGAATTAGCCAGGAGAGCAGATTTAATTGAAATTCATCTCCACGGAAGACAAGTTCACTCACAAAAGAAAGGGGAGCCGAGGGCTTTTTGGAGCGAGACAGACGCTCTGTGTGGGGCAAGCTGCCCCAGCACCCTCCCTGTGCTTCCCCTTGCCCCACCCCTCCTGCTGGGCCTGCAACCAGACTAGCTGCAGGGCGCTGGGACAGGGGACAGGGCAGGGGCCAAAGGTGGGAAGGGGAGGGCGGCCGACCAGAGTGAGAAGAAAGGCCTGGCCTGTTTGTCTGCCTGTCTGTTGCCATGGCCACCCAGGCCGGGATTACAGACCTTGCCCTCGGCCCACTGTCTGCTCTCCACCAAGGTCCGCCCTCTCCCAAGGCCTTCACAAGCCATCACTGTGAAAGGCTGCATTGTCCATTGGTACGGTTGCATGTGCGCGATTCGCATGCTTGTGTGCGTGTGCCTTCGGCAGAGCAAAAGTCTCCTCTCTCTTCCCCCCCACCTTCCTCTGGCCCGAACATCTGTGGGGCTTTTAATTTTCTGTACGCGTGCGCGGCGCAAATGCGCGAATAGTTGAGTGCGCCTGCGTGCGCGCGCGCTTGTGTTTACGCGACGCTTTGTATTCCGCCGTTTGTCGCCTTGCTCAGGCGTCGCGCTGCCCACATCCCTGCCGGAGCAGAAGGCACGGCAGCGGTTAAAAGTGCCGTGCGGGCCTAGCTTGGATGGAGGCGTGCGACAATCCACGCCTCCGCGGAGAGCGGAGGGCCTTGGAAATTTCAGATCCGCATACGCGTGTCCTAACTTCTTGGCAAATGTTTAAAACCCATTCAAAGATCATGATTTAGAGGAGTAATACAGACAAATTTGGGATTGAATCGGTATACTGGACTGTTTCGTCATTGGGGACGTGGGGACGGGGGGGGGGGCGGCGGTTTGAAGTGTGACCGAAAGTCACGGGTCGGATGCTACGTCCAAGAATGAGCAATAGCGAGCAGTCTAACGGTGCCTTTTATCATGTTGTGACTTCAGAAACGTGGGAGTCGACGGTTACGGGACTTAAATGGAAACAATAATACCGTGTGGTATTGTAATAAATAATTAAGTGTATTTTTGTTATTAACATACGTAACTCGGATTTCAATACAAATATGTGATATTCAATTACAAGCAGTGTTTATGTGATCCACTTTCATATGATGAAATATTATACTTGATTCGCTTTATAATATCATAGTAAAATATGTGCAAAGGTGTGATTGCGTAATACAAACATTGGTGGTAGGGTGGTGGTAGTAACGTCTGCGCCTCACGGAAGGCATGTCCTGCCCAAGGCGGTTCGATTCCCGCCTGCGGTGCCTTACTCTGCGGAGTTTGTGTGTTCTCTCCCCTTGTTCTGCGTGCGTTTTCTCCAGCTTCTCTGTTTTCCTCCCGCAACTAAAAATATACTCATTAATTGACCGATAACAATATTTAGAACGCAGTGTCTGGCAGATGTTGGCGGTGGCTGATTGCATGGCTGCCTTCTCCCCACCTCTCTGTGGTTTCCTCGCGCCTCTGTAATGTAATGTCGCCCTGGAGAAGGGCGTCTGATAAATAATAATTAATAACAATTACCCAGTTGACTGAAACTGGTTCCAGAAAAACCTTAATTGTTCCTTATTTTTTGGGAAAGAAAATTTTGAACTAATAAATGCTCTCCACAATTAATTTTGCCGAATTAACTTCGAAAAGCCATTGATGTGAAATTGTCTGATTTGAAATTTGATGTGTGACCTATTTCTACAGTCGGGCAAATTGCTGATATTAGCATAACCGGATTTGAGGTCATCTCAAGTAGACTGGTAGTGTTTGCCCTTTTGAAGCGTAGCAGCATTTTGTGTACTATGTGAACTTTCTTTCAAGAAAGACACACGTACAATATAACATTGGTTTGAATGATGGCAAGATAGAGGACAACAGAAACTAATTTTGGTGACTGGAGAGTGGTTTGCAAATCCAGCAAGTGTTGAAGAGGGGTCTGATAAGAGTAACAAGTGACTGAATGTGGTAATCTTTGGCCTTTCGTCTTGTCGCGTAAGGGATTGTCATTGCGTTCATGTAATAATGCATACGGAAGAGGTGGGGGGAGCGATGAGTTGGCAGCGGCGAGTGCAAGTGGTACACCTAATAGCAGCTTCAGAAAGAATATTAAAAACTGTAGGTGTGCCCCATGACCTCTTGTCTGTGAGCCTTTGCCACCTCAGGTGGCCTCAACTTACATCTTGCCTGGCACAAGCACTGTGGTGACAACACCACAACACACTGGCAACATTCGATTGTTCGTGTTATATACATTTGTAACTGTTATGATCTAATAACTTGTTGTATTTGTATATAAGGCTAACACTGCCAGGTGTTAGCCTTATATTCAATTCCAATGAAGCTATTTTTTTTTCTCAGAGAGATTAAATAATAAATTTATGCATTATCCCAACAACCCAAAACTTAAGGCTCCTTCACTTTTTAAAAAACAAAGTCTTGACATAACATGAAGACATTTTATATGAAAATTTGCATGAAAAAGCAAGTTGTGTTGTTGAATCGACTTATAATGCCTGCTCAGAAGCTATTATTGCCGTTTGTTTCGTTAACACTTGAACACAATTCTCTCAAGAACAACTTGGTTTGCGCAGTATTTTGTTTAAAAGGCCCCATTGTGTGTGCAGAAGTTTCCTATGTTGAGGACTGTCAACTGTACTTTGAGGTTATTTAGATATGGTTCTAAAGTGACTTTTTAAGATCACGCTAATTATTTGGTTTAATATTTTGTGACAGTTTTGTGTTCGTGCATGTGAGGCTGTGAAGTTTCTTCAAGCAGTGATTTTAAAAAGTTCGATGCAATCGACTAAATGGACAGCATTTTGGGCACAATACTTTCAATGCTTTTATAATCGGATGTGCTATTACAGCCCTGTTGGAATTTCCTCCACTTGCAAAGGACTAAACTCTTCCTATGTGCATGTGACCACTGAAATATTTACAAGGCCGCAGTACTCAAAATATTTTGAATTACATGCAATGTAAATATTGCATACACAAAGCACATAGAGGAGGTATTTTGATTGGAATAAGCATAAATAATTAAATGTGATTCCAGTTATCCACCGCTGGAGTGAATATTATAGTAAATAACAGGAAAGTTAATTACCATCTTTTCAATATGTATAGCTTTTTTTCGTATTAGGTATAGTAAGTTCCAGTTTTTGTGTGTATGAGTGTATTTTTACATGGATTGAATACTTACCACCATATGAATGAGGAATTCCCATCACTATCTCAGAGAAAAATTATTCATTGTGAAAGCACGCCATTATTTTAGGCCCTGTATGTATGGCTTCCATGAATGTGTTGTTGTTTTTACACAACTTCAACTCTTGGTTAATGAGATACCTTCTTTTTGTTTCAATTATCATTTATTACAAGAACATTAATTTATAAATGAAGAAAAGATGGACTGCCTATTTGTTTAAAAACAATATCTCATTTACCAGAAGCCCATAGTGCAGTTAAATATCTGTTTATTAATTATCCACTCAGAAGCATCCAATTAGCTTGTTTATTGTGTAAATTAGCCAAATAAAGTATCATGAGCAGTGAGTCCCAGTCGTATCTCGTGCTACACTAAGCCAAACTTAATTTCACTATTCCCAGAAGTCCAGTACTCATGACTACATTGGAGGTTCTCGTATACATATGCATATACTTGCAATTTTATTTTGGAATATGCCTTTTGCCCACAGTTGATTGAGAATCGCGTGCTGTGTTATTTTGCACTTGTATGCAACGAATATTATCGTTTATAATTTAGAAAACGTACACAGTATTCTATTCCTGGCGAAACGCATTGGTCCAAATTAGTCTTAGCATCTCCGGTAGATTTACACAGATCTTAATATGAGCACCTGCTGTGTTGTAACATCAGCAATGGGGTCATGATAGCAGTTGAGCATGCTAATGCCCACACCATCAGATTGTGTGCCATAATGACCCTTCTTAATAGGTCCTCACGAACAACTTTTAAGTCAGAATTATTAAGCCAGGGCTCTGTGTGTGTGTTGATGTTTTTAGTCTGTGTGGTTGTATAATATCGGGCTCAGGCCGAACTAATGTGGATGCACCAATGTATCAATTTCTGAGCCAATATTTACCAAATAATACACATGAATGATTCTCTGTATGAAGCCAACGTAGTTAATTGGATGGCAATCCCAGATGAGTTTATTTTAATTGTTTATTAGATGAAGGATAATATAAAAAAAAACAACGTTACTGCGATAATAACAGCATGTATTTCATGGCTCAAAAAATATATAACGCAAAAATACAACTGATATTTCTAAAGTTGCCGATATATACAGTGAAAGATATGTAAACATCGTTGGTTTTGACTTAAGAAGCAAATACAGAGGTGTGAGCAAAGTGGTAAGAAGCCTGTATTCCTTCTTGATGCTTTGTAATATAAACACGTGGTGGTGCACTGTGTGAACCTCTAACAGTTGTCTAGTTTTGAGATCAGAATGTGTCCGCTTCCCTTTGCCTTAGCGCAGGTAATGTCTGTCCGACTGCATGAGTGTAGGTAGCAAACGGTGGGGTTGGGTCTATCTGAGCAGGTCCACAGTCGCATTGTATGACAGGAATGATTTTGAGTCCCATGTGCGTGCTTTTCCCATTATTTAAACGTGTACTTTGTAACTTTCTTTCGGCGGCTGTTCGGGCTTTTGAAAGTGTGACCTCAGCTCTCAAAGTGGGTGGTGATGGTGGTGGGAGGGGGGGATGGTCGCT
>JAZEWT010000014.1:16977898-17002755 GCA_036362905.1 Mordacia mordax | reverse complement strand
GGGGGGGGTTTGCGGTGTAAATATTGCATTCTTGGAAAATTACGGTGCACCAGTCAATTGTCTACGATTGTCACAGCCAAATTAACTACCTGCAGTAAATATAACAACATTTCTAAAAAAATGAGGACGATGCCACGAAATGTATCAGCGTTCCAATTAATGTTCTGTGACTCTAGCGAGCAAGTCTTTATCAGTGCGCAGAGTTAATAATGTAGCGCGCAGCCTGGCTCGAAAGATTTTGTGGTGTAACCAATATGTGTAGCAGCCCTTTGTCCAACGTGCGGCGGCGTGCGTACGGAAGAAAATAACAAAAGGAACCTTTTGTTTGTGAAAAATATATTTCGACGTTATAATGCGCAGGGCGTAAAATATTTGTGCAGCCTCACAACAAAGCAATTAGCGCTAAATGGAGCAATAGCTTTCTTGTCTGGATAAAAAATGGAAATAGCGTTTGCAATCAAATCATATATTGAAAAAAAAAAATCGCGTTACATAAAACACTGATATTAAAAAAGCAGCAATATCAGATTTTAATCGAGATGTTCTGCTTATTGTCTTCTTGTAGATTATCATAATGACCTATTTTCATTAACTGCGCAATTGACTAATACAAAACCTTATCATGTCAAGTATTGAAGCATGAGTACACTTTTGGAATTGCTATTAAATACAGATTTCTAAACGTTTAAGAAAATGACTCCTTGCCTCCAGCAAAACAGTCATAAAGTTCACTTATGTATCGATGTATATTTTCATGGCTCAATATATGAGCATTACTCTGAAGAGCTATTCTTCCATAATAGCTGTGTCAAGTGTTCCCCCTCTGTCTTTTACGAGACATCACCCAGGTTGGAAGCATCATCATGCTTCTGAATGATGATGCCTCTTACGTGGGAGGTGATACGTCATGAAGGATAGAGGAGGAATTCTGTAAATTACTATCCCGAAAGAGCAGCTCTACAGAGCAATTCTCAAAGTTCACGTGCAGTTTTTTTGGACCAGAGGCCAACAGGCACACTGTGCTTTGGTGGGGTGCGTCACAGGTGAACTGCGGTCATCACTTGACACCTAACACAATAACCGTTTTGCCAGTTCAGTACGCATTTCATCTCGAGAACCTCGAAATTCAACTGAAAAACTCTTGATTGGCTACTCTATAACCTTTCCGAATTTTTTCTTTTGCTCAAAATGCCTTTATTGTAGGACACACAGGAGCATTATAAACGGTAAATGTTTCAAAATTATAGGCTTGTATTTTATGTTAAATCCGAGTTCTGTTTGTTGAAAACCCTTTTAAAATCACCTGCTTTAAATCTCTACTCTTGCTAAGTGCTGTCATGATTACTATATGGATATTAAGCTCTCGTACAACTGCGTTTTTTTTCTGTTGTTACATTCAAATTATACATATTTTCTTTCAGACGCCGTGATTTTTTTTTTCAAATAGCAACTGGAAATGTTTCCCAGTAGCCTAATCCTGTATCTGAAAACGGTAACTCTTGGATTGTAGCTAACACTCTGTAATAGGCGTTGTGTCTCTCTTTTGTCCTGCGAAAATATTTCTGAGATATTAAGGACTATTGCTTATGACCGCACAATTTAAAAAGTTCTAGGTAATCCAAATACTTGTATCATGGCATGTTAGCTATTCATTGGAGCACAATTGAATAACTTAACCAACGGACGAGACTATGAGTTTTCTGTGTTTTCCAGCTGGACATGATCACTCATCCTTAATAATAATAATTGCACTTCTAGAGCACTTTTCACGCGAGAGTCACAAAGCGCTGCACAGAGCTGTGGAGAGAATAGCATGTCAGTAACAACAACGACATAAGAGCAGCAAAGCAGCAACAATAACGTGTTCGGGTTTTTTTTAATAAGTATATATCTGAACAGGATGACCACAGCCCAAGACCACTAACAGTGGTGGCAGTTACTTGACAGCCCAGAATGCTCATTTTTATCAGCCTAGAGGCATACAGAGGTTATTTGCCTTTAAACGGAACTGCAGCTTTTACTTGGCATCATTTTATATGAGAAAATGTGGCTTGCTTTATTTATAATGTAAAATTTAATAGCAAAGTGATTCAGACAAATCTGGCGATGAACTGGCGTCCCGTCGTCGGGTGTTTTCCTGCCTTGCGCCCTGTGTTTCCGGGATAGGCTCCGGCTCACCGTGACCCTATATAGGATTAAGCGGTTTCAGATAATGAGATGAGATGAGATTCAGACAAATCAAGCAGTTGTTGCGTGCTGTTTATGTCGATGCCACCAGAATACGAATAGTAAGTAACGAAGAGAGGGAAAAGAGGTAGAACAACACCAATATAAAGGAGGTTATAATTTAACCTTTGCATGCAAGTTCATATGTTGGCCTATCATGTGTAAAAGCTTAGACATAGCTTTGAATAAAACAGCCGGAGGAGACATCAAACCGGTGTCCAGAATGCCAACTGTCCCTCCAATGAACGTGTTCATGTCACACACTCATTCGGCAGCAGCCTCTGCTTATCGCTGCGTAAAGGTGTGTCACACTGACCACTTAATCCCATAGTTTAGATTGCAGAGCTCTACCTCGCTGAGTTTGCTCAAGTGACAACATACCTTTAGAGATTTGAAACGCAGCGCAACAAGGGGTGTTAGGAGGAGGAGGAGGGGGGTCATCTGAAATCTACCAGACCAGAAATTGCGACGTTTATCGCTTGTTAACGTCTCTGAATGAAGTTGTTACCCATCTCATCTCATTGTCAGAAATCAATTAGTCCTGTACAGGGTCGCGGTGAGCCGCAGCCTATCCCGACAGACACAGTGCAAGGCAGGGATATACCTACGATGGGACGCCAGTCCGTCAGCGGACACTGCGGGCAATTTAGTCTGAAAGCCAATTAACCTATGCAGCAGCATGTTTTTTGGGCTGTGGGAGGAAACCGGAGTGCCCGGCGAAAACCCACGCGGACACGGGGAGAGAACTTGCAAACTCCACACAGAAAGGCACCCAAGCCATGATTCGAACCCGGGACCTTCTTGCTGTGAGGTGACAGCGCTACCCACTGGGGCCACCATGCCACCCTGAAATTGTTACCCTGTGTGTTATTTCGCTCAGGTGGACATTACGTAACACAAGGACCGACCGCTTAAACAGCGCACTTGATCTGTGGGTTGGTGTCCATTTACCGACAAACGTTGTGTGTAAACTCACACAGATTTCGGGGGAGGGGGGGGGTGGTTTCTCAGAGAAACAAATTTTTATATGGAAACAGTTATGAACTGGGAAAATATGTCCACCAAACGTCTCAAAGTTAAGTATGCTTTTAACAATATATTTAAACGACGTAACACAGCTGTGTCTTGTTCTAAATAAAAAATAGCGTAAACCCACACATAAACAAGTAAAATAGTTATTTAAATGTAAGTGATTGTGGTTTCCCACTCAAATTAGCATTAGTCGGCTCTTAACGCTAACTAACAGCCCTGGGCTAATGGTGGAATTTACACATTCCGATTGTGGGAGCGAGTTATTCTAGAAGAGAACCACTGTTGACTTTGCACATAATTGTACTAATTTTATCAACCCCTGATGGGAATTTCAACTCTCAACTCATAACATTTTACTACCAGCTGCACGCTATACTGCTGCACCACCCAGCCAGATAAGAATGTTAGAACCAGATATAATTAATGAAACGGTCGTGCATATTTCTACCGTGGGGCATCGCCATTTCCATCTTTTTACAGCCATCCTTTTTGAACTACTCTTTATGGCCACACTGTAACATTTATCGCAGCATTGTGCTGCTGTTAGTGGACTGCCTCAGAAACACGGTGACCCTTATTGGTAACTTGGATTATTTTTCTCACCAAACACTTAAGCCGATACTTACACGTACACTACCGCGATAAAATATTTGCGATGCCAAATTTGCAACACGTGAGTCTTTCCTTTTAATCACGGACTGTTTGCGTACTATGTTGTGTCACGTTTCCACCAGGTTCACAATCGGTAGCGAAGGGGCTTAGGTCGAATTCAGCAGCGGTTTCAGGGCCCCCAAATGCAACGTGGACAATCGGCCTCATTGGCAGAGGCCTCCGATATAACGGTCTTTGGGGGTTGTTTTACCACGGTCAAATTGAGGCGCCAGTCATAACCAGCAAGGCCTGCACTTTCCCACGGAAACTCGGTTAGGTGCTTGCTCATTCCCATATCAGTGTCACCTGATTGAATTCTAACTGCATCCACTGTCCAGTGGGGGCTTCTCATTAGCAGATGCAACATGTGTGTGTCACATTTGAGAAGGTTCCACCGAAGGGGTTATCTTGACTACATTGTCCAGACATTCGGTGATTAATAAGGCTCATGGGGTCTGGATCGAGGTCGCGTTTATGCATTTAGGGCCCATCATGCAACTGCAGACAAGTGTTAATCGTGTATATATACTGTGCGACAAGTGGGTCCAGCCTTTATGGGAGAGGCCGTTTCGTGTGGTGTGCACTGTACAGAAATAGAGATTTGTTTTGGAGCTATTTTATGAGTACAGTAATTATAATACGATCACATTCATCAAGTTGCCTTTAGTTTGAATAGGAGACATTTTGAACGAGCTATGTTATTTAGCGTTATCTTTAAAATGTATACAGTAATGTGTGTTCCTACTTGGCTGTGTATATGTGTGCAGTGTTTATTTTAAATTGCATAAATATCAGGTAGCACTCCAATATACCTCACTCAATGGTGTCAAAAAGTTCAACTCTCGAATGGCTCAATTAATTCACTTATGACCGCGTTGGTTCCAGTTAGAGTTTATTTGAAATTGGCTATCCCGTATGGTGATGTAAGAAACATTTTTAAGTATGCTTTTCGCTATAAAATGCAGTCGTGTTTAAATTATGGCTGTGCAAACTGTGTGACACAACAGGAGGAAAACACCTTAACACAAAACTGTATTTTGTTAGATTTTTTTTTTTACGCAGCTTCAATAATGCAGGGAAGTGAAAAGCTAACAACAAGAAAATCACACCGGATGGCCTGTGATGCAAACTCGGACAGCGAGCTTAACGCGCCCTTTATTTGTGGTTTCCCACGTAAATTGGATTGCTACCCATTATGACAATGCCAGTAGCATCAACTGTGTTGTGGTCCAGCATTTTGTGTGACAGGTCATGCAATCGTGTAGCGGTTCTCTGTCTCACGTTGGTAGACGTTGGTGCAAGAGTTGGGATCTTCACCGTCACTGAATTTGTCCGCCGTACCTCGTCAGCCATGACTCGGCCAGCCCCCGGGGTCTACACTGAGCCTCGCGTGTCTTCGGGGTGAGGTAGTAGGTTGTATAGTTTAGCATTACACCTACGGAGATAACTGTACAACCTTCTAGCTTTCCCCGCGGCACGCAACCCAGCCAACGACGAGAGACGCCTGCCATCGGGGTGGGCACCCTGTTCCACCGGGCCTGCGTTGATATACGCCGAACCATAGGATCGGGATTGGGTGGGAAAAAGAAAGTGTGGTTTATTCCACCCTCCCTTCACGCTAACCAGGTTTTCCAGAGAGCTCATTTTGGGTGTGGGTCTTGTGCTTAAATTAATTATTGGCGGTTTGTCTAGTGACTTATGCTCATAAAACTCGACCACACCTGACCTCTTGTGCACTGCTAAATTTGGTTAGCCTCAAGAATGGGTGGATCAGACCAGAGGTCCTACAATACATTAAGTGCGTTTTGAAGTTTGATGGTTCTGTAATGCCAGAGTGGATTGTGGACGTGCACTTTCATGTAGCTTATATTTTTTGTAATATTTGCATTTCTAAAGTGCTAAAATGTATCTTGTGTGGTTGTGTTCACCGTTTGTGTGCTGCATTGCAAAATGGTTGCAATTTACAGCTCTTTGTCAAAGCACTACTGCGTGAAGGCCTCCGCGTGCTTTGTCCACGGGGATTATTTGATCATATGTGACCACTCTGGTCAGTGCGCTTTGGCGATGTTAGCCATGACTGGGAATTATATTCAGGTTGTCGTGTTCGTGGTGCAGTCCACAAAACCATTGCACCACTGTCCCACCCCTAATGTATTGTGCCATTACAATTTTTCATACTGAAATACTGAACTGAAACTACAAGTTCACAATACAGCTGTGGATTTGTTTTTATCACTATGCTGCTGTTGTTGCTTAAAGGGAAAATCACGATTACCAGCGTGATGCGGTTTACGATTTTTCTTTCCGCGGTCGCGTCGTAATATTGATACGGACGATTGAAG
The DNA here is from genome assembly GCA_036362905.1 of Mordacia mordax. Lineage (NCBI taxonomy): Eukaryota > Metazoa > Chordata > Hyperoartia > Petromyzontiformes > Petromyzontidae > Mordacia > Mordacia mordax. The sequence goes on along the minus strand of JAZEWT010000014.1, from coordinate 16,996,504 downwards.
TTCATCGGGCCTGAAGTCTCTCACTGTATCTCGTTAAGTCAAATCTCCACCGAGAGCACTGCAGATTTGGAGATTTGTGGTGGCCAGACTTGCCGGTGCACAGCGTTGCGACGGACTGGCTATTACGAGCAACGGCGACAAGATGGTGCAGTGTTTGTGGAGGCGGTGGAGTGCTGTCAGCACAGCGAGCGTTCAGCACTAGGAGGGGCCGCAAATAAACGTAACGGCGGCACTGGAGGGCTGGGCGGTGTGGGGTCCATTTAGAGGGTGGATGGGTGGGTGGATGGAACGGGCTGGGGCTGTAGTGCCTGCAACGAGGGAAGAGGCGGTGGTGCACATTGAACTTGCGGGTGCAGTTGAGCAGGCGTTGCTCACGTGACTTTCTGCAGCTAAAGCATTGGCTGACAGCACGCCATGTGATTGCCGTTGGGTGGCACGGCTATGCGTGCAAGTTGGTTGCCCTAGTTCTACACGGATGTCTGGCCAACTTATCACGGCGTTCTTGTTGCTTTAGGTGACGCAAATTACTATGGAGGCCCACGGCACAATGTTGAAATTGATGAATATTTTTAAAATATATTTTTATCTCTCTTTGGAAACAACCGACTTGTATTTGTGCGACATTAATATCGCAACCGCATATTTGTTTTACAGTAGCAAAGTGTTTAAATCAGGTACTTTGATGAAAAAAAGGTTGTCATTTGGAAGCTCGCGGAATGTAAATTACACGTGAACAAAAACGTACATTTAAAGTGTTGGTTGCAATGTTGCATAATGAGTCGGTGAAATATTAATATATATATTACTCGTTTTCAATTCACTGTTTCTCTTTCGTTGGTGGGTCACCACCACGCTCGCCTATTGATGTGTTAAAGATCAGAGTGACTCAAGTGTGAACTGATCCAAACAGCCCCGACGGCGGACATCAATGCCACGGAAGTGGACTCGCGGAGCGCTGCGCCACACCTCGCGCCTGTAGTCTGGCGGCGGCGGCGGCGGCGGCGGCGGCGGCGGCGGCAGTGATTGTGTCCCCTCACAATTAGGGAAGAAATTTAATCAAGTATGCAGACTAATTTAAGAAGCAAACGTCTAACGATTCACCGAATTATCTAATAAACGATGCAGTGTTTGCTAGGTTTCAAGATCGACATGTCGAGAATGCAGATTTTTTTTTTTTGAGATCACAAAACGGAAATTTTACATGTCGGCCTTACAGTACGTGCTGATATGCTTATTTGTATACACTAGTTCGGGTAATTTTATCGTTTTGTAGTTCTTGAACAATACGGTAGTATGTTTAGATGTTACTTAATCAATTTGTCTTGTATACAAGCAACATTTTTGTACGAATTGCAACTCGGTTGATTGGCGCACCTGACAATTGCAGTCGCATTCAATGCAGCTGAACAGTACCAAAAGCCCTCGCAGATGAATATCGAACAAATTAAATAACGAAAGGGCCATCTGATATCTGTATTAAAATGCAAAGCAACCTTTTTGCAGGTGTTGTAAATAATTGAATGCTACACTCTGATTAATTGTTCCCACACCTTCTTTTGTTCAATTATTCAACAGTTTATTTTACGGACTCTTGCTCCTTGTTTTGCGCGCAGCGTGCTTACCTGTGCGGTAATCAGAGGCCTTCCTGCGGTATCCAAAATCAATCTGAAATCATTTTTGTCTCCGATCGATAACCCGTATCTTTATTACTTTACACAAAAGCGCAAAAATCAATACCTGCGATTGGAGGGTGAACTTGCGTCGGCAGCATGCGGAAGGGGGGGGCGGTGGCTGGTGGTGGTGGGGGGGGGCGGATGGAGGTGGGTGTCGAGTGGTGGATGTCTACCGATGGTGGGTGACTGGAAATAAATTCGGATGAACATGTCCAGTACAAAGCACAACTGGACAGGTTGTGCAGAAAATCCCAAGATGTTCCAACAGGAGAAAGCTTACGCACAGGCTCTGCCGGCTTTATAGTTTTCCACTGCACGGGCGGTGGCGGTAAAATGGCGTTGCTGTGCGGCATTTAGTCGTTTGGCTGCAGCAGAGATCGCTTCAAAATGGATGCTGGCGCATTGATCTCTCTGTCGCTCTTGGACGGGAACTGGAATTTTTTTAGCTCGCTCTCTCCCCCTCCGTCTCTTGATCTCGCCCTCGTTCCGGAGTAAGGAGCTGATATTCTCTTCGCCTTGCGAGCGGCAGCCCCGTCCAATAGGGTCAAGAGTTCAATTACGAAGTGGACAGCAGTAATGCGACCAAGGTACCTCCAATAAATAATCTGTCCATGAAGACAATCTACTGTTAGTACCTTCTTTAATAATTCAACAATCTCATTTTGATTTCTAAATGTGAGAAATGGTGTAGGGTTTCCAAAAAATATAATCGGTTGCCTAGTTAAAGTTAATAATCCATATTTTAAAAATAAACACTCAATTAAGCTTTCTGGAAATCCCTTCCGCTTACTATGTTAATTAATTCACCGCGAGCAATTAATTGATTTATTTATAATATTACAGATGGTGTTTGAAGAAAAAATTAAACGGTAACGCTTTAGTTGAAAACAATTTTGTTATATTTATTAATCTATGCTTAAGTTTACGTGGTTTGAATACATTTTATTTTATCAAATGGTACTCGCGTTTCCAGTATCTCACAGCGCAAACTTTTCCGCCAGTGTCGTATGTGAAATGGTTAATTCGCTTTTTAGCGCAAAAAGCTCAGTCGTTAATATTCTGCCACTGTCGATGGTAATAGAACAAATCGATCAATCGATTCATGGACTGGCGTTACGAGCAGCGCTATTTGCATGGCGGTGGTCACTGCTGTCCACTGGGTCCTAAAGGACTTTGTCTCATCTGTGTCGCCGAACCCTTTTTCCGGCCCATTCCGATGCACCGAGGACGGACTGTGGATCTTCTGCCTTCGATCGGAAATTGTTGCGCGGTCGCGCTGGACGTGACCTTGCGCGAAGTATATTGTGGCCACCAAAGTATGAATTGCTTAAGTCGACCCAAAAATACCGACTGCGCTGCTTTGTCCACCTATGTGGAATTTCACCAAAATAAGAAAGACTGTATTTTTGAGATCATATTCCGTGGATGCGTCAATTGAGAGTTGTGCTTTGCGTGGGAAAGGGGGGGGGCGAGGCAATATCTGAGTAGTTGGAGCTCAGGAGGAGAAGGGGCTAAAGAGGGGTTGGGTGGTCGGGATGTTCTGATATTTTGGCCGAGGAAGCTGGGTAGCCACCGCCCGTTTAAAGTAATGGCACAGTATGTCGCGCCGTTGATGATGTCACAAGCGACTGGAGAATCGTGGGTAGAGAACAGAGGGTGGGCGACCAACAAGAGACGGGGGGGGAGAGAAGGGGGGAGTGAGAGAGGCGGGCAGCATGCAAGGAGACGACACGCAGGAGGCAAACTCGGAGCAGAAGCAAGCCGATATCGACCAGACAAAGCGTTTTTTCGTAACAGTAGCAGGAACCTGCTTGCGCTTTGCAAATATGTTTTGTTAAATAAGTATATTATACGAAGATGTGTTTTTTTTACCGCAAACCTGTAATGCAAAAAAATAACGTTTGTAAACTAGGTGGGGGGAGGGGAAGAAAAAAGACGTTTGAAAACGTGTAGATATTAAAGTATTACTTGACGAGGATAATTTGTAATTGATAAAGTAGAATTTAAGAGAAGCCGCAGCACTTGTGGATGAGCGAAGTGCAACATTATTGCGTTTGTCGTTACTCCGCACGTTACCGGAGGAATACCGTTACTGCGTTTGTCGTTACTCCGCACGTTACCGGAGGAATACCGTTACTGCGTTTGTCGTTACTCCGCACGTTACCGGAGGAATACCGTTACTCGGTCGACTGTTGCAGCGTTGCCGATACCTGAGCGCTTTTTGACTTTTTGGGTCGCTGCTGGGATGAGTGACCAGCGATCGCTTAATGCATGACCTCTTCATGATTGACTTTAACCTCCCCGTCCCTCCCTTCCCGATTTCTTTTTATTTGGTCTTATCGACAGACTGGAGAGAGCGAGAGAGAAAAAGAGAGAGCGAGCGAGAGAGAGCGAGAGAGAGCGAGCGAGAGAGCGAGCGAGCGAGGGGCGTGCAGGCGAGAAGCCGTGGTGCTGGAACAGGACAAACCGTGCAAGAGAGCGAACGTGAGCAAGCGAACGATCATGCAGCAGTGCCAGTCGGAGGTGTGACAGGATTGGTGGATAAAAATAGCGCAGTGTTGCTGACCGGTCCGCGGCCAAAGTCAGTGGCCGTTTAACGCACGGTGCACCTTACCTGCCCGACTTTGACCGGTAAGGAGGGGCTTTACTTATCTCATTTCCATAATTCCTTCCTCCACTCGCCATTACAACACTTACATATTGCTGTATGCTTCTGTCAAATGCTTGCTCTGAATGTCTGTATCAGCACACACTTCCCCACGTACACATTTGACTTTGTGATGCGTGTGTTAATTTGTTTTTCGACGTACAGTGTTCCCCTCCGTTTGAGATGGTTCTGGTTTGTAACACTTGCTTTCCCCTCTCCTCTGATTGGTAGCATTAGGTTACCAAATGATTTGTACAGTCTTTCGTCTTTAAAGTATTTTAGTGGAGTGGAACCTAGGTGTTTAATTTTCACGACCATTCGATGTGCACGTAGTGTGCGCAGATGCTCTCTAATGGGGGGGATATTGCGTACAAATTCTGATGAAAGCTGCATAGTTTAACTCTTGAGAAAACTTGGCGATAAGCGTAGCCAATGCGTAATGTAAAAAATATATAAAAGGAGCGGTAATAACGTTTTTGGCGATGTGTATGTATTTACGCGCTTAGCTTTTACAGAACGTCTAACAGAGGTTGTATTTTTTTTATCTGCGAACATTTTTTCACTTCAATATCAGACTGCGGCGCATTGCGTTCACTGTACGAAGGTCTGAACGGTTGCGTAAAATTACCAAACTTACAAACTTGCTCGTGCATTGTTGTGTAAACTGAAAGGTGTTGCAGAATAGTTTGTTTCTATCTTGGGTCAAAATATTTAGGATTGTGGAACAAGTGCTTTTTGTTTTTAACCCTGAAAAAATTCTTAGAATTCATGCCCCCTCCCCGCCTCTATCTGTCAACTTCTTTGCGACATTCTTGGCAGGATATGAGTGCGAACACATTTTTTCATAGCGACCAAAGTAATTTCTTTTGGATCTTTGCCGACAATTTCAAACTCTAACCAAGGCACAGAAAACCCGATTGAACATCTAACCCATGAGTAGATTATGTGCTGGCATAAAAATCGTTTATTATTGGACATTTTCTACAGACTTGGCCATTTTAGGGTGTTTGCGATCATTTCAGCTTGCGTTTGCCATGATAATAATTAGCCTAGTAATTCAGAATGTTTGGCACAACACAATGGCTGCATATGTCGGTGTAGATGCGTGCATACTTGTAACGCTTTATTTCGGCACGTAACAAAATCTGCGTTCGTTCCACAGTCTTCTCGCCTGGAGGATAATTAAATTTGGCTTTCAGCCGATCGAAATAAACAAATTCCCCTTTGCACTTTTTAACCGTTAAAATCATAACTGTTCTCAAAAGTAAAATGTTTCAGCAAGTGAGGAAATAAATATATTAACGACCGTAATTTAAAAGGCGCGCACACACACACACACGGGCACGGCCATTCCATGAAACAACGCATGCGCTGGAAGGCAGTAGGCAACGGGACCTGGCGCGCATGCCGAGCCTGGGTCTTTCTGCAGCCCTCGTCGCATTTTGCGCTGCGAGGCCACGGCGGCAGCGAGCGGTGTGCGGCGGGGCTATCAATTGACTGGACGTAGCGTAAGCCGCCAGCTATGGTGGTAGCCTTGAAAAATTCGCTCGCTCTCTAGCCCTCGCCCTCTCTCCCTCTCTCGCACTCTCTCCCCTTCCTCGGACCCTCCCTTTGCTTCCCCTTATTCCTCCTCCTTCCCACCCCCCACCGCCGCGTTACTGTGGCGTCTCCGCAGCTCCTGCCATGTTCCCCGTCGTCTCGCCTTCCTTTTCGTCGTCCTGCAATCCCTTGATGTTGAATAAATAAATTATTGCCGGTCTGCTCGTGAAGCTGCAAAAATACCGGGGTTGCTGTCTGTGCAGTCTAGTGAGCCAAGGCACAAGTAACGGCACGTTTATCTTATTATTTTCAACGTCAACGATTTTACTAAACTAAAACGTTAGTGTTTATTTTTGTATTCATTTATATCTTCTTCAATTTTTTTTTCCGTATATTCCCAGAGGCCAGAGGAAGCCGTGTAGTTTGTGTTTTAATAAAACGGCAATCTCAAATCTTCGAATCTTCAGACTAAACTCTGGCAGACAAGAAGGTGGTCGGGGGTGCAGGTGGCACTTTGGGAGTTAAGGGGAGGCTGGTAAGTGTGGGGAGGAGGGGAGCTAGGGTGGTGGTGGCCAGGAGGGGGCCGACGGGGGGAGTCTATGGAAGGGCAATGCCGAAGGGAGACCCATGCTGCCGCCGTGCCGCCCTCTATTGTTTAGCCGCATCTACCAAGCATCGGTGCCTCCCGCGTGGAAGGTGAAGGAGTGGGGCTGGTAAGCCTTTGCACCTTTTTTTTCCCCATTCTTCACTTGCACTTGTTTGCACCACACGTTCTGACCTGTATGCATGTCTTGAGTTAAATAATGAATTTAAACAATGTATTTCCTCGGCTGAGATTATGTGCAGAATGCCTGTACTGCACGGGTCCATTTAATGGAAAATATTGAAGGTTGGAATTTACATTTTCTTCAGCATATTTTTTATTACTTGCATTATTTCTAAATACGATTGGTCGTACAATAGTACTGTCAGTTTACTTTTTTGAAAATGGTTTGTAGATTTTGAAATGTTTCCTTTGCGCTGAAGTAAAATAAGTGTTGCAGTTGTAAGTCGGGGTTCTGCGCGAACCGAATTATATTTAAAATCTCTTGCCGCAGTCGTTTTTGAGACTGCCTTTGCGACCAAGCGATGCCGAAACTTGCGCACGGCGCCGCGTCGACCAAATTGGTGCTCGCGGACTAAAGTCTGCACTGCTGCCAGACCTCTCTGTGCACCGCTTCATTTCCACGAGTCGAGTACCGATGTAGGTTTTGCTTTTTTGCAGTTGTCGTCGCAGAAAATACTCGCTTACGGAGGCAGCGACATTTGTCTGCAGCTAGTTTACGGCAAGGCCTTGGGGAGGCCAGGAAAATGCATCTTGTGTATTTGAATATTTCACAAGAATGAGCTTCTAGGGAACAAAGTTATATCCTCTGTCAACCCATGTATACCTTTGGAATGCAATTAGCCGGTTTTTTTCTTTCCCAGCTGACTGTAATATATTAGAGCCGGCTGTTAATGTTGGCTGGTTGTTCAAAATGAGTAACACATTGCGGTTTGTTGCAACAATACGCTGCATTCATCAGTCGAGATTTTGATCTGTGGATGTATCCTATTTTTTCCAGGAAGTATATTTAAAGGAACATTTTTCAATTGCTCACATCACTTCGGATTTCAAAAGTTGTGAATTTTTCACTCGTTTTCACAACGGAGCGGTCTGTTTGCAACTGTATTTCGAGTGCGAGTGTGGTGCAAGAATACCTTGCAGTGGCCCCTTTAGTCTTCATACCCATTGCAGATTGCTCCGTAACTTACAATGTTACATAACTGGACAATGTAAATAAGCCAACGGGCGATAAATAATTAAATAACTGTGTGCCATATATCCGTTCACGCATGCATATATAGTTTGAGTGTACCTCGTGAAAATTACTACAAGTCTTTACTTTCAAGAAATGTTTGGAAAATTCTTAATACGCATTTTAATATATAGATTAATGTTTCACGCACACACGCCTGGGTTGTTTTAGGGTGGTTTTCCTCTTTCACAAATTGTATTTGGTTTTATCAATGCAGATGACAAGTCTATTGCATAATCATTGGTTCATTTTATGATTTTTATTTTATTGATTACAAATGCTGGTTGTGATTCAAAAATTGCTGTGACCTTTTTCCAGACATAATTTGAAGTGGTGACGACCCCTTGGCCTAGAAACCTAAAATGGATTTTAAATAAATATACTGTACCCTTGCTTTGAAGATTATATTCGCTAGACAGTACGCTAAAAACTAGTTGGTCGTAGGATTTATTCCGTTTGATATTAGAACTATACTATTTAAATGCGCTCGTTCCTAATTTCACACTCACAACACAATGTAGGATTTAAGAAAATGTGGTTGATAAATGGTGCAATATTTTTGAAAAGTGCTAAACTGTAATTTATATTCCACCTACATTGATATTTTTTAATTTGTCAATTTTTTTTTTTACATTAACACACATAAACACACCTGTAGATTGTACGCATTTTACGCAGGTGATGCCATTGATGTATATGTCATTGTAAAGATCAGCGGGAATTGTATTAAGAATAAAATATAACGCCACAGTTTAATCTTGAACTGAGCAATTAATTCGGCAAATTTCAGCCTAATGTCAATCGTGTTAAGGTTATTGTACCAATTGTAAAACAAATCTACATGCAGTTGTAGAACAATTAAATACCTTTGATGTCTAATTAACATGGCCCAAAAGTACCTGGTTTGTTGCACAGCCATTTAATCCTAACGTTCTACAAGTGTTACAAGTGGATCTGTAACATGGATGCCAGTGGTAACGATGGTGATAATTTCGATAATGACAAGTGCACCATCCTAACCTAACGGTTTGGTGCCTTCAGAAAAATTGCGCCAAAGTCAATTTTTTCCAAGATCTTTTCTTACAATTCGCTGTAAAGCCTTTTTTAGTAAGTATTCCTTATGTAACACCGTATAGCATGTCACTCATTTTCACACGCATTTTCCCTCACATGGTTTCAGGTAAAAACATCGTTTTTAGAGTTTAGAAAACAAAATTTCAATTTTTATACTCTGTGAACCATTCTAAATTCAATTTCTGATATGTTAGATATGTTTTGTAATTATTTAAAATAGGTCAAAACAGATGGTTATATAACTCCTGAGCTCTGAATGCATTTTTTATGATCTTCTGGTTTGAAAATGGAAATATTTTTATACTGAGAATCTTGCATCCTATTGGAAACAAAACTTGTCTTTACCAATTATTGCGACATTACTGGTCTTGCTTTTGTCTTTAAAATTGCATATACAGCAATGATTGAAGGTCAGGAAGTTAGTCATTTATAATTTACTTATCCAGGAAAGCCGCAATGAGTCATCTGATTATTTTTACGGCGGGTCCTACCGCATTGGGTTTTATTTTCAAGATGTTTTCAGCCAACTAATAAATATTTTTACGTGTGGGAGAAAACCAGAGCACTCGGAGAAAACCCATGCCTTGCGTGAGGGTACAACACTCTGTCTCCGTACAGATGGAAACATTTGGCCCGTGTGCCTTACTGCCGTCTCCTGGCAAGACAGGGTATGGCACTTCAATACCCTCAGGAAGAGAGTTTCACATTAGCGCGGTGATCCACCAACCCTTGCCCTCTGATTACAGGCGACGTGCATAGGCAGCCCCTGCCTGGCTAAAGTGGAAGATCGCACATTTCAAGCCATACGTGTGTACGCTTAACTACACAGTCGCTTTATCTATCGATGCAGGGATGGGGTAACATTATTTCCCACGCATTATTTTCCTTGTAAATTCTTACACGAACCGCGGACTTCAAATCCACTTGAAGATTGATAATCGCAATCTCATTTTTCCACCTCGTTCATCAAAGCAAAACATTGAGGCACCTCGTTGTCCTTCTGTAATCATCGGCAAATGGGTGAAATGAGAAGTTTTCACGCACAGATGTAAAAATGTTAATCATGTGAGGAAAACATTCCAAAATAAGCTGGTGCTGCTTGAAAATATGCGCATGGGGAATGTTAATTAAATAATTCGCCTTTAAAGGGAAAACCAAACCTCGCATAGCCTAACATTTTCCAATGTGATCTTTGACAGAAACACGTGCATACACATTTGGAATCAAACGTAACATTTTCCATATTGACAGCAATGGTGATATTATTAGGCACCACACATACAATTTTGGAAGTAATACGTTTCAAAATAGTATGAACATATACGTTATTAAAACCATTTACAAAAACAAATCCGCTACACAGATTACATGAAGAAAGTGCCACATTACATATTGAAAGGAGAGTCAGGCAAGGTGATACACTTTTACCAAAGTTATTATTCCCTCTGGCATTAGGGGATATTTTCCTGAAATTGGATTAGTGAAACAATGGCACGAATATGAATTTATAAAACATAAAACCTTCTCAGGTTTTGCACAGTCATGGTCATTATAACGTCAAATGGGAATATAACTCGGGAAACATTAGTAGAGCATGGGCTGCAATAATAAAGTTTGTAATCAATGCGCACAACCCTAACCGTGACAGTAACATGAAAAAGGAGAAAGAAAGTGAAACAAAAGCTTTAGGTGTGCAAAGCAGCGGCAGAGATGCACGATTGAAATGACAATGAGAGACAGAAAAAGGAGTTTGTGGATCAGGGAACGTAAGCAGGATGAAGACATAATACACAGTGCAAAGGAGAGTAAAGTGGGCTTGGGGAGGATATGTCACTACAAGGGATGATGACCGATGGTCAAGAATAATCACAGAGTCGCAACTCGGGGGTGGAATGTGTTCGAGAGGGTGTCCACTCAGCAGATGAAGCGATTAAACAAGCTCGTGAACCACTGTGCCGTGCTACGTCGCAGGATTGTAAACGATTGCGAAGGCTTGGGGAGGCTTTCATCGAGCAGTGGACTGATCAAGGCTTCTTGATGATGGCAACAATTAACAATTGCATTCACAGAGCGCTTTTCACCCGAGGGTCGCAAAGCGCTGCACAGAGCTGCGGAGAGAACGCACGCCAACAACGGCACTAGAACGGAAAATCAGCAGCAATAACATTTTTTGGGGGGTGATGAAGACACTGTTGTCACAATTATATTTTTTTAATGGATGTTATTTACTTTAAATGGTTGAGCTTTGTTGATCTTAATAGCAATAGATTTGAGTGGGGGGGGATGTAGATTTCTTGACTGTCCAAATGCAAGTACACTGAAGCTCTATTTAATTTAGAAAAGTCAGTGTTTTTTGTGCGGGTTTTTTTTGCATTTGCTGATATTAATGGCACACATTTCTGGTGACAGTGTATTATCCAGACATGAAAAGAAAAGCCTAAAATGGGCAGCATAACTCTTATCCAACATTCGAGCGTTGCAGAGATAAGCACATGTGTTATGTTAAAGTCTGTCTTACCAGTTATTTTTTGATCATCTTTTTGAAAGTGTAAAGTGATGTGTATAGGTCCTTGAAGTCCACTCAGTACATGGATGATTCTTTCCATCTTCAGTGATAATTGGTTTAATGTGTATCATGGCATGTAGAAGTTTGTGTTTGTGTGTGCATAAATATGTCCCATGTCATTGTTTCTATACTGTGTGAGGCACTGCGTACAATTCCAGCGATGCATGTTTGGCAACGTTTCAATCTGAATCGGCCTTCAGCTGCCCTCTTGGTCAATTCAACCTTACATTGACACGTTTGCATGCTGTATCATCATCAGTGCTGAAGAACCCAACTCAAGCAAGCATGGTTGGCGGCTATATGATTCTGCCGTAGACCGTGCCATTTTCAAGATGCGCGTGCAAACAGCGCTCGCGGAAAATGGTGGCGCAGCGGTTTGTACACACCGGCTTCTGGCTTCGCTATGAACCAAGGAAACAGAAGCCAGTTCCTGCCCGCGTCTGTAACATAGGTGTCGAGTAGTATCTGAAGCAGTCCTTGGCCCAACGCGATCAACAACCTGCGCTGGTCCAGTGTGCTGAAGTGTTGTCAAAATATACCGCCTTTGGGGAGGCCCTCGTCCTTCAGTGTATTGACAAATGGCTGTAAATTAAGATTGCTTTATATTTTACTTAGCGCAGCACTTGTCGGAGTAGTCATTAAAGCCAAATGGGTAAATCGTTATCAGTTTTGCGTGTGTGCGTCGTGTAACGTTATGCAAATGTAGGAAAGTTACGTAATCATACATTAAGATTGCAAGAGTAAAAATGAACAAAGGCAAGCTCTAGCTGGGTGGAGTTGGCTGGCATTGTGCTCACTATAGACATTTACCTTCGCAATGTGTACCATCTGCCCCGAATGCAGGATGCAGGTGTAGCAGCAGTAGCCCATGTCACCACCTGGTCTCATTTTATCTAAATGTTGAAAGATAGTGCAAGCAACCTTGTGAAAGACCACATTTCATTACTGCTCTGCACAAGTCTTATGAAAATATCTGTGCTCGCTGCCACAAGTGCCCGCTTTGTGTGCCAGCCTTGCAGCCTGGAGCGGGGGGGGGTGGTAGGGTTGGTTTTTGGTCGCACTCAGGACTGGCAGACAGTCACGTTTGACCGTCTGGTGGGCACCGGGATTTTTCCAGAAATTTCCGGCGTAGCCGTTCGCTGCCGCAGTGCTGCCGCTTTGGAGAGCGAGAATTCTTCCGCTGCATTAAATTAATCTCCGAATGTTCGTAACATATACGTTCACTATACTATTTTGACAAAATGTAATTGTAACGTTCGTTGTTTTAATAGCGTGTCTTTAAAATGTTTAATCGGTATGTGCTGCGTGTCTTCTCTGTTAACGCATATGTGCAACAAATCGAAACTAGGAACAAAAGAAACAGACCATCAGTATCGTTACTTCCCTCGAGAAAATAATACGTACGTTTATATTCTTCAAACAAATCTAATCTGCTATTACAGTATCTAGAATAATGTATAGTTTTTACAATTCCTGCGATGCTGTCCAAAAAAGAAAGCAATTATGTTTCTTGTATGTGACGTTTAACGCTAAGAGCCCTTGAACAAATTGTGTGGTACACAGAACATGGATTGGAATTGCTGGACGCCTGAGCATACGCCCATGATCTGTGTTCCTGAACTTATAGTCCACAGGCCATCCATTGTTATACCAAACGTCCTAATGGGCTTTCAATCAGGTACTTCATGAGATTGCCAGTCGTGCATAGTGTACAGGATAATAATCTTGAGCTCATAACGTTTGAGTAATGTATTGTTTGGGATTATCTTATGGAAAGAAAGGTGAACTCGAAGTGTCTGTTACATCTATGTTTCCACATGAAACAAATTGTTTTGGGACGCTGTTGCATTGGCAGTGGTGCACAAACGCTAACAAAATCCTGACATTCGTCAATAACACTATGACCTTAAAAGGAAAAAAAAGATATAATATGACATTTCATGCATTGGCAAGATGGCGCAATTAACATATACATGTTTATTGTTACCGCACAAAGTACCCAGTGACATTGTATGCTCCATATGTGGGATTCCTGCAACACATTTCATCTCATCTCATGGAAAGAAAGTACTTCCCAAGGCTGTTCAATTTTGCCTCGGTGTTCTTTCTGTGTAGAATTGGTGCATTATCTCCCTGTACTGCATGGGTTTCCTCTGATTCTCCTGTTTCCTCTCATAATAAAAAATAAAAACTCCAAATTTGAACGATAATGTAAAATATAGGATGTCGTGTCTGGCAGATATTGGTACCAGCTAACCTGGCAGCCTTCCCCAACCTCTGCAGTTTCCTCAACCCTCTGAGCCATTCTCTGTTCAAAATAATATCTTGGACATTGCATGAAACTGCGCTTTCTAAGTTTTAAATTCATTTGAATTTCATTTATTTTCTTCATAGCACATTGTTCAGACATTCGGTCTGCATTTCTCGTAGCCATGGCTTTAAAATTTTCAAAATTCTTCCAGGTGATGCCAAACATATGCAAGTGCATGTGTGTGTATTTGTAATATTGCAATGTCTTGTATGTAACGCACGTTGAAAATCATCTTCGTGTGCCAAATCTCTGAATGAAGACGTTGATTACACGTTGATGTACAATGTCCTACGATTGTTGAGAGTCTGAGCCACTGGTAAAATCAAACAGGTAGATGTTTGATTTGGCTTGAGTAGACTAACCTAGGTCTTGTAAGAAAATTGTTATCTCTCTTCAGTATTTTTCTCACTCATTAGACAGTTTCATCGCTTTTCATTGGATTGCTGGCTTCTTTGACAACTGCTCTTAACAATACGTTTTGGAGTCTCTTCGGCAGACACCGGTAATGTTAATTTTTATATGCGTTCAATGTATATAATACCAAATTGACTGTTGCATAACAGTTATTAAATTACTCAACCAATGTGGCAGTGATGTATGCCAGCTGTCTTTTCAGAGCTAACTTGTGAGCTTGACACTGTGATTAGATATAAACAAAGCATATTATATATATATAAAACTATACCGGCAGAGTGAAAAGTACTTGTGCAAATATCATTGTTGTTCGTGACCTTTCCATGGGCTCTTCATGCATTGGCACCGCATAAAGCTTCACTGCTCGGTCACAATAATGTCTAATTTAAAATCGGTGCTGGGAAGTAAATCACGTATCTATCTGCATGACTACGACTATTCAACAAAAGGCCATGCACGGCTAATATCTTGCAAGAAATTCATGTTATATAATGTATTCCTTTTACTCTATCTCTTTTAATCCTGATACCTTTTCCTGTCCATTAATGGGCCTAGTTCCTCATTGATTGATGTGGTTTGTGCAAGGCTTATATGGAGAAAGTGAAATACATCTCAGCAAAGGCATACAGTGGTTCCTGGCAGCAGGTGGCATGGAAGCAGGCCTTTTGGGCCAACTCAGCCTTCCATTCTTCCCTTCTTGGTGGGGCTATCACGGTGACCGGCCGTGCCACAGACCGTCATGATCAGCACTCTCTTTCAGCGGCACCTTCCGTCAACTATCCCGGTACCATATGCAACGGAAGACGTGGAGGCGAAACCAGCTTCGACGCCACAGACACAGCGATCGAGCCTTTTGCGCGATCCCTGAGACCCTAACTTGTGAGTTGGTTGCCCTGTCACTGGTTAGGCTCTTGGGAACCGTGCAGAATGGCGAATCTGAGATCGGAGAAGGAAACGCTCTTCGGTTTAGCGACCGTGAACCGTGTTACAGTGTTCTTGGAGCGGCTCCGCGGGTTGACGCACGAGCAGAGCATCGCCACTTTATTTTGCCTCGTTGTTGGGTTATTGTTGCTATAAGCCCACATATACGTATCACAATACATTGTGCAGGGCCTTACCAAAAGGATATTTTTTTTTTACTTGTGCGACCGACAGAAACGTATCAATTCTCGTGATCTCACATGTGTTGTTCAATCTTAATTTCGTTTCGCATCAACGCGGTCGAATTACGAGCGATAGATTTGGGGATGGCGTCCACGGACGCGGCACGTTGCCGCTGCTGTTCCGGGCATCATGTTGAGACTTAGCGTGGGACTGCAGGAACAAAGGGTTGGTCTCCATTGAAGCTGGTTGGTAGCATGTTGGCCAACAGTGCCATGTCAAAGGAAACACAAGTTAAAAAGAGGTACCTGTTTTAATGCACACTGTTAACGCGTGTTTTTGCATTTAAGAGGCTTAGAGGAAAATGTTCATTTGGAAGAGACTGTGCACTGTGAATTGCAATAGCATTGCCTTTAATGCGTTAACGTTTATTTTAAAACGACGCAACGAACACATTTCGGCGAACAGATTGCCGCATGAGACGCGGGCGTTTGCCTTCGCGTTTCAATTCCACTGCGCAGCAGCTGCACAGATCGGCGTTTTCCATTCGGATCTTTATTTTCTCAGTGATGAAATATGACGGTAAGACAGCGGTCGCAGCCAAAGAGTATAAAATGTGTGTTTCCAATAACATTGGTGAGCCTTGTCGCTTCCCAGTTATTACGCGCTGGGTGGTAACTAAAACTTAGCGCACAACGAGGCCCTTGCTGGCCACTAACATTTTACCAAGTCCGTCACATGTAATATGTGGACATTCAAACATATCAAAAGGAAACGCGCTATAACAGGTTTCCGAATTTCCGTTATCGATGCAGTGTATCAATGGCTACTGTTACTGATGTTAAACTAACGCGTGTATTGTCTACAGTTGGGTTTTCTCTTTGCATTCTGCCTCCCTTTTTATTGTGACGTCAATGCGGGTTACTGAAAGGAATGCCAATGGGCTGCTTAACCCAAAAACTATATCGAGATTCTGAATCATCTGGTTGCACGACGTTTTTCCGATCTTGATTCGCGATCCAGGTGAATGGTCTATGCTCCGCCGTTGCGCCGTGTATCACGCACGTGGAACCTGCAGTTCGTCACAATGTGTCTGTAGTGATGAGTCGCTGGCCTGGGAATTCGTTACAGTCGGGCGGCTGGTCAACTATTGACTGGTGCATGGTCACTCAAGAATATGAACCCCAATGATCAAGCACTGACAGCTTCACCCTCCCCGAATCAGCGCGGATGTTTGTGCCTTGTTAGGAGATGTCAAGAGGTAATCATATCAAGCGTCGCATGTGTGGAACCAAAAGCACATTGAAATCAAAGTCGGTGCTATTGAGAGGGTTGCGTCCGTTTAGAGGGAACAACCAAGTCGACTGCATTCTGTCAAAGTTTTAATGACGTTTGTGTGCTGTTTTACACGATCACTAAAAAAAAACACGTTCCAATGTGTGTTCGTATATTTGCAAAATGATTTGTTGCTGAAAGATAAAGGCCGAATTGTTATTTCCGCTTGGATAATGATAACTTAAAGTAACACACTTGAAACACGTTTCGGCTAAAAATATTTTCTGTGTTGAAAAATAGATTTGTTTTTTTTTATCATTTTCATATTCTAAAATCTAACTCTCGAACAGTGGTGGGATATTTATACAAAGCATATAAATAAATATGTCAAATCTCTGGTTATACGAACAAAGCAACGATACGTCCTTGTAAATATTATTTATACCTGTATAAACAAAGCGTGTTTTACATTAATCGCGTTCGTGATATAACATTTCACGATATTTAAATTGTATCCTTGCTGTCACCTGTGTTAAATGTTACATGCGTGTTGAATGTACCGATTACATCCAAACTTCACTCGATAATATTAAGTCTTCTGAAATCGTACGCTTTGCTGACTTGTGCACGTTTTAAAATGCCATATAGAAAATGTGACATGGAACTATTGGGCTGAAACAGCAGAGCTTTAAGACAAGTTAATTATTCAGAAAATGGCCACAGTTTTGGAGTGGGTTGTGGCATTGTATCCTGGGAAAGTTAAATGGCTGAAGTGTGTATATACCTCTGTGGGCAGTACTGATCTTTGTCAATGGGAATGTGCGTGTAGAAATGTCTACAGGTTATTGGGTTAAGAGGTTAACAAGAAGGGTTATGTAACAGCTACTGTTTATTAGGCATCATTGTCACATGCCATGCTGCAGCTAATATTCGGAACGTGTGTGTGTTTTAAATGTTGCACTTGATATTCTGTGCCTGCGTAGGTAGATTTTCCATTGGCTGCCAGTATGTTTATACTGCTAGGGACAGAATCTGGAAGTATTATTAGTAAATTATTTCAGCATGGTTTTCCCTTGGGTATTTTTTTTTTGTGCAATTGGAACGCATATTACATAAGATTTAGGCGCGTGCTCTCATGGCTTTTGCTTCCTAAGTAGTTGTTGGAAGTGACAGTCTGTATGGGATGTGAAGTCAAACAAAGAGTAACATAATTCTTTCCGCTGACCCACGCTTCATACGGAGTATTTTATTGAGAATTGCTCTTAAGAGGTGCTCTTTCGGGATATCGGTCCTTCCTCTCGTCACGGCTGTCCCAGAAGAGCGGAGGAATGCTGGACACACCCATCCTGAAAAAGGAACTCTTAAGAGCAATTCCTATGCATCGATTCATTGTAAAACTACATCAATACAGTACTTTACGACTGTGGTTTACAGTCGTGAAATGTATAAATGTTCAATCATGCGTTGGTTGCAAGATTAACATTCATGTACGAAAATGGTGTATGAAATATAATCTAACCTTTAAGGAAAATATTTTTCATACATTCAGGTCGTGATTTTGTTTATTATATTTGGCACATTACGACTTTCATGTTACATAACGGGTGCGCGCTATCCTGCCAGGATTACAACATTCACTCATCTGAAAATACAGACCCAATGCTGTAATGCCACAACTGCTGTGGCTTGCAGTGTGAAAAGTATGCTTTCTGATGTATTATCCAACGAACATCATCTATTCGTTCCACTGCCCTTGAAAGCTGTTCGTGTAGCAATTGTGTAAAAAAAAAAACCACAATGTGCGCCGCAACCAGATTGTTTAAATTGAGAACTTGTTTATTTTTACGCAATGGGAAAAAAAAAATGTCCCTTGAGGAAGGATGCCACATCTATGGGTACATTCTGCCGTCTCGAGCTGTTGGAAGACCACATAACGGTTTTGACGAACTTGCCTTGGCCATTGTGGCAGGTGGAGTGGCCAGATTAGTCTGCCCCCACTGTAAAATGATTCTCCTCCAGTGAATTCCCATGAGGGCATTATCTTGAGGAGGATGACTACTCATTATGTGCCAATTAAACGAGGCCATCGTCGGTTCAAGATTTTAAAACCATGCCTCCCTTTCCTCGGGGAAGGGAAAATAACGTTTTTGTCCGCGCTGCCCCCCCCC
>JAZEWT010000014.1:16937789-16948843 GCA_036362905.1 Mordacia mordax | reverse complement strand
CCTTGCCTTGCGCCCTGTGTCTGCCGGGATAGGCTCCGGCTTCACCGTGACCCTGTATAGGACTAAGCGGTTTCAGACAATGAGATGAGATGAGACTTTTAATGTTAGAGCGGTAGATGTTTATTATTACAGCAGAAAGTAACCGGTGAGCTTGCAAGCTCTAGATGCGGGATTCCTGCGACACAACAAACGTCCGAAGTAACCAACGTAACCACGCATTAAACCAAAGGGGCGAATGAAGCTAGCACAGCAATCTGTGAGTGAATCATTTTTAAATATTACTTCTGAAAATATTACTCGCTGGATGTTGCTGTTGACATGGCGTTCTCTCCACAGCTCGGATTTGTAAAAAAGAAAAAAGCCAAAAAAACCCCGTTGTTGTTGCTGATTTTTCGTTCTGTGTCGTTGCTGGCGTGCCGTTTTCTCTACAGCTCTGTGCAGCGTTTTGTGACCCTCGGGTGAAAAGCGCTCTATAAATGCAACTATTATTATAATTATTATTGACGGCCCACCCCGAATCATTATTTGAGGCTGACTTGACATAAGGGGGCCCATCCCGTGCTCAAAACTATTTGTTCGCTCTGGTAGTGCACGCGGGAATCTACTATGGTTTAGTACTTAGATTGGCATGTGGACAGGAATGTACATAGAAGTACTTGCTCGAGTGTAGAGCTATGCTCTGGGGAGGAAATTCATCAGACGGAAAGGAAAAGTACTATTGATTTCCTGTTCATGCGTCGTTTTTGCTAATATGCCGTTATGTCCACTGCTTTGTGTAGCGCTTTGTAACCCTCGGGTGAAAAGCGCTCTATAAATGTGATTATTATTGTGGCCCAGGTCTGAGCTGTGTCTATGCAAACTACCTTCATGAAGACTTTAGTCTGGTATTCATCGTGCTGTCTTAACTAATAAGCAATGCCATCTTTCCATATGGAAAAAAAACGTTAAAACTCACTTGAGCATAAGTGAATTCTATTTAATGCGGCACAATGTCTTTAAAAAATAGCTTTTATTTATTTTTCCTTTCTACAACTGTATTTCTAAATGGGTTTCTTTTCATTTCGCCTTTCACTCAGGCTGCGTTTTGACAAAGGGCACAGCATTGGGAAATCCGCCGGCATAAGAAGCTGTCTCTGAATGGGAAGTTTTAAAATCAATCGTCCCCACAGCTTGACAGGGGCATGATGACAACCACGTTTCTTAACTGCCTTGTCAGCGTTCGTTAACTGTACAAAGTAATTACACTTCTCTGTCAGAATATAAACAACGGTTACGCTCTGTTCTCAACGCCCTTTGAGAAGACAGGTCACGGCCTATGGGAGATTCATTACAACCGCGCTCTCAGAGGGTGACCTCACGTCGTTACATGGTTTGCCATGTTTGTAAATATAGATGACGGTAACTTTCAACGGCCGGGACACCAACGGTCCGCATATCTGCCGTGACGTCAGAACGTTTTCAGAGCGAGAAGATGTCCCGCAGTGACAACACTGCAACACAAGTTTACGTTTGACGTTTGCTCAAGACTGACTCGCATTACAGTGGCACTGAAGGCACATTCGGCATTGCCTTGCAAGCCGTAGACCTACTGTAGAAATCGTTGTGAATAAGCCAGACCTATTGAAATAGGCAGCGCACATATTGTTTGCTGCTTAAAATATTATGGAAATAATTATGCTCTTACAAAGAAACGGACATCCCTACAATATATGTATTCTTTGCTCATTTCCCTCCAAAATATTTGTCCCAGTTGTGTTATACAGCGTTACCTGCAATAAGTTCAGTGCGTACAGGTGGGATATTTGCGCAAGTCTAACATTCGGTCGATATCGATCTTGCTCATCCTGATCTCATCGAAGAGTTTGAACACGCTTGCAGTGTTTACACAATTTACCAAAAAATAAAATCTCCCGTGTCGCCTTCGCAGACTGTAGGGTCAAGTGCAAGTCAGAGAGCGCTTATGAAGGTCGACACGGCACACTAAAGATTGGGTGACCAGTACCACTCCCGACCGCCTTTGACTCCCCTATTGACAGTGTGTAATCACCGCACTGAGTCAACCTCGGGGAAGCCCAGGACCATTGCGGGTATAATTGTCACGAGTGTTAGCCGTGAGCGGGAGTCGAACTTGATCGTCCGGGCTCGTAGTTTAACGCGTTAACTATTGAGCCACCGCTCGCTATTTACACTACGTACATGCACGTACAATTGTGCGTGGGTATGCGCGTCTGTCTTTCTGCACCTGCTTTCCATAACGCGTGCTTAATTCGTTCAAATATTCTAAACATTCCCGGGCTGACCTTTACCAATAAAACAAAACCACTCGAAGCTTGTACCGAGGTGCGTGCGTTTGCGCTGCGACTCCCAGCACCACCACGCTCGCACGCTCAGTGTCCGTGCGTGCGTGTGCGTGTGTGCGTGCGTGCGTTTGTGTGTCATCACCACTTGTCAAATTATTTTGTCCAGGGATGTGGTGACGTCAGAGCGGTGGCTTGGTGGTGCTTGCGTGCGTGTGCGTTTGTGTGTCCGCGTGTGTGTGTGTTGTGTCGCTTGTGTGTATCACGTGTGTGTGTTGTGTGTGTAGCGTCCGTGTGTGTGTTGCGTGTCTGTGTGTCGTGTGTGTGCGTGTGTGTGTGTCGCGTGTGTTGCGTCCATGTGTGTGTCGTGTCTGTGTGTGTGTATCGTGTCTGTGTGTCTCGTCTGTATGTCGCGTGTGTGTGCCGTGTGTGTCACGTATGTGTGTGTGTGTGTGTGTCGCGTGTGTCGTGTGCGTGTGTGTCGCGTGTGTGTTGCGTCCATGTGTGTGTTGCGTCCGTGTGTGTGTGTGTGTCGCGTCTGCGTCGCGTGTGTGTCGCGTGTGCGTGTGTGTCTTTGTGTCGCGTGCGTGTGTGTGTCGCGTGTGTCGCGTGCGTGTCGCGTGTGCGTGTGTGTCTTTGTGTCGCGTGCGTGTGTGTGTGTCGCGTGTGTCTATCGCATGTGTGTGTGTGTGTGTGTCGCGTGTGTATGAGTGTGTGTGTGAGTGTCGCGTGTGTGTGTGAGTGTCGCGTGTGACGGTAGAAGTAGGACGCGGAGACGGTGGGGTGGAAGCGTAGATTTATGCAGCGGCCAAAATCAATGGATAATACAGCGGCTGATGCGCCAGTGCCCTTGGGGAGTGTGGCTGGAAAATTTGCTGAGCAGAGCAGCCGAATTAAATTTTATTTCCCCTCTTTCGTTCTGTGTCTTCTCCACTCTCTCTTTCTCTCTCTCTCTCTCGCTCTCTCCGCGCTCGCTGTCCTCCTGCACCATCTCTGTTCCCGTGGCCATCACTCAAACACAATCTCTGTGCCTTACGTCCCCAAGCGCCGCCACGCCGGCCCAAAAACCGGGGTTCTCTCCGCCGACGCGTAAATTGTGTTCCCTACTTTTTTGTGTGGATGCCCACATAATTCCCTCGCCTCGTTGTGCACCACCGCAGCACACTGAGCTGGTGCCCCACGCACACGAGTCCCAACATTCAAGTCTTCTTTTTTCATTTCACTAAACGTGGGGAATGGATTTTGCCATGGAGGAGGGGGGGGGGGTTGTCATGTGTTCCTAGTAATTTGGTCGGGTTTGATGATGCAAGTGCATGTTATGTCACGTTTAATCATCCGAAAATATTTATTCTTGTGCCCTTTCTCTCACATATAGTAATACAATGTAAAAACTAAGTTGTGTTTTTTTTCTAATTTACCCATTGGTAGGTTAATTACCAAAGTGAGAACTTTAATTTAATTTTCCCATGCAATTTTTCCAATTTCATGACGCTCTCCTCCAACTCTCGGCTGCCAAGGCATCTGCTTCTCACCCAGCATGAAAAATATCACTCTTCGAATTGACCTCTCCTTTCATATTTTGTGGAAATTCACAGGACCTTAATGCATTCACATCTCCCCTTGCCAGAGGAAACATGAACTGTTTGTGGATTTCAGACTGCAGACAGGTATACACCTTATTAAGACATAACACGGCTGCAATTAACTGCACGGATCAGCCAACGCTGGGGGATTTTTTTTTCACGAAAGCTGCTAATTGCTTTCAATTATTTTTGCATCTTAAGTACGTTATATGAATAACCTCTTCGACAGGCGATAACGACCCAGAAACTTTTCCATTAAATCCAATTTTTCTTTTTCCCTTCAAGTCCATAAAATATGGCGTTGTGCACATTCAATTCTGTTATTCATTAATATTTTCTACAAAGTTTAGTGGTATATAGATAGGTTGCAATCTACCGACAAACCAGAAAATATGTGTTTTTTTTCTTTTAATGCTGTTCGTCATTTATTCATGATCTAGTTTCTAGGTTTAGAAAAAAACGGATACATTACCCTCCTGTGCTGAAATCATGCTCATAACGTCTTGTTTTATGCCACTGTAACTGCCACAGCGGGCACAGTGACCCAGGTCCCCAAAGCCTTTGGTCGCTATTCCATCGCCGGTCCCACCTATGGGCCATCATTAATTTTATAGAAGTGCCACCAACGCCCTCTCACATTGCTTAACAGTCATTATTAGTCCCTAACTTGCGTTCCTTTTCAACGAGTTGCTTTTCTGGCTCAAGAAAATTCCAATAATGCATTTCACCGTGCATTTTTTTTTTTTACAAATCCCAGATTTTGGCTCCACGTATTCCATTGGATTCCACCTTTCCAATCCGTACGTCTCAGCAGGATATAAACATCAATTGGCACATTGGTTATATTGCTTTGTGTGATCAAATAAGGGCAGTCCACTATCCACATTTTCGTTTATTTCCACTAATTGTGCATATACAGTACAGACTGTAGTAGAGTTGGTTAAATAAAAACATTACTCCATCTAATATCTCCGAGTCTGTCATCAGGAAGACAATACGTTGATTGTTTGAATGAGATACATCAGACGGCAGCATTGCGCTTTATATTCCTGCAGAATCTGTCATCTGTGGCCCTGACACAACAATGGGCCTTGTAGCCTTGGAGTCTGGAGCTGGGGATCTTAAACACTCTGGCTTTGAATGCGTTTGATTTTTTTGTGGGATCTTAAATAATTTCAGAGAGGTTTATTGAAAGGAAAAATATGTTAAAGGGAGCAAAAAAGAAAATAAATTCCTGTTCATAACCAAAACACCTCGGTGAAGTTTCTCCCTGCTGGCTGGTGTGGTAGGAGTTGTGCAGCTCTCATTGTGGTGTGAGTGCGCGTGTGTGCGTGGTGTGGCCTAACGCGTGCGCTCACTGATCGAGACACAAATGTGCTTCGTGAAAATGCCAGTTCGTAAAAAGCAGCCTGAGAGCCGACACTTTCCAAAAAACTGTTCGGTGTCGAGTTCATTTACAGAACTCCTTTTAACTGCCCAATGTAGATGTCGGCGTGATACAAACATCTACTCTCGGACTTGCCGTAGCCCAAGTATTGGCGAACCAGTAATATAAAGCAGGACATGAAAGAGTTAACCTCGGTTCTGTTTGCTGGCTGAAAGTCAAAGGGCCTCTCCAAGAAACAAGAAGACCCCATTTTCAGCACTCACATTGAGGCCCTTTGAACGACTGTAATGGCAGTGAAATAGAAGATCTTCGTCCAGAACAAGCCAATCCCACAATCTTCCCGGATTCTTTTTCTCCGCAGGAACAAAGGTGGTTACTGTAACATGTCTGGCTCATTGGCTGCGGCGGGTAAAGCATCGTGCATGATGGCTCAACGCGATATCACCTCTGCCAGTCTTTTGGTCTGAGCTGCATGAAAGGAGGCGTCTGTTTTTACAGAGTACGGCATGATGAGTGGGTGCATCGACAGGGCCAGAGTGCAGTGCAGCTCTGCTGGATGTAGCCTCGCCGGAGCGCATTTGCTTCCAGTTGCAGTGGTTCGACCATTGCAGCCCTCCTTGGTCAATACTGCAATGAGTATACTCACGCACGAACTCTCTTGCTATGCAGCCCTCGGGCGGTGGAATTTACTACCAAAGGAGATCAGCTCCTCCGAGGCAATCGCTCGTTCAGATCTCACCTCGAGACTCGCACGAGTTTCTGAAAGCACAGGACTAACTTTCATAGTTAGGGGGCGATTTAGTTTATAAAACGTAACCATATTTATAAGATTTGTTTACAGTTTTTATCGGCCTGCGGGTTGTGTTTTTCTTCCAATATTATATTTGTTCAGCGTTCTGTGATGACCGTTGGGTGAAGGATGCTGTACAAATGTAAATTATTATTATTATTAATCGTTACCTACTCCACGCTGTCTGCTCCAGAGTGGGAGTGAACGATCCCATGATGTTGGTAATTCGAGCCACTTTGTCCCGGAGCCATTTACAAAATCTTGAGAAATGTGAAAATTACCTGCAAACAACTCAATTGGGATTACGTGTGGCAACATCTCCCCCTACTGCGAACTGTTTTAGACGATGCCACAGCACCTCCGTGATAACTCTGCACAGATTGGCACGTATGCCAAATGCAATGAATTATTATCGTAGCGTCCAAAACGTCTTGATATTCTGATAAGATTTATTTTTGGCAATTATCGGCCGGTGTAAAATAGTTTAATTTCCACAGCACTTTAGTTTCCTGTATATAAATCATAAGCGAACAATGGTTGGTGTATTATATACTTATTTATTTTGCCCTTTGTGTTCAGCCTCTTGCGTTGCAATAATTTTAACGGTTTTTCATAGTGAAATCTGAGAAGCTAAGAGCTGCCCAACGAAGAGACCGGTGGATGATTTTACTTAACGTCTGAACAACACCACTATTGATGCCAAGAGCATCTCACTGCGTTTGAGATAGCGTTATAAACTGGTGATGATAGTGGCAATCAATTAAAAGTACTATATTTTCACAATAGTTATTTATATGTATATTCATCTCATGTCATTGTCAGAAGCCGCTTGGTCCTGTACAGGGTTGCGGTGAACCGGAGCCTATCCCGGCAGACAAAGGGCGCAAGGAGGTATATACCCTCGATGGGACACTAGTCCATCACCGGGCACTGCGGGCAATTTAGTCTGTAAGCAAATTAACTTATGCAGCACATGTTTTTTGGACTGTGGGAGGAAACTGGAGTGTCCGGCAAAAACCCACGCAGACACGGGGAGAACACGCAAACTCCACAGAGAAAGGCACCCGAGCCGAGATTCGAACCAGGGATCTTCTTGCTGTGAGACGACAGCGCTGCCCACTGGGCCACCTTGCCACCCTATATTGTATATTATTTTACGATTTCCATGTTCTACTATCCAACGAGATTTTACGTAGTGTCATTAAACCTTCAAGAGCGATGCTTACTGCTTGTCGCGTTAATCCCCATGATTGCTCCGGAGCATTGCGCTTCAGTACAAAATAGGCGAAGCCATTAAACGGCGTTAGTGGCCAAGCAAGGAAAAACACGCAGCGTTAATGACGACCGACGTTCACCAACTGAATCTTAAGGGAAGAATCCATGTGACCGTTTCGCTGTGACGGCTGTCAGTCCCGTTCGTTTTTCATCCGAACGTTTAACGGAACTTCAAAACACCTGCGTGACCGCGGCTTTGATATCCCGTAGTTCAAGGTAGAAGAATGGGTGAAGAGAGATACTTCAGTGACAATAACAACAAAAACGTGAAGAAGAAGAAAAAAAACGCGCTGGCTTTAGACTTCCAAGGATTAGTCTCCACTCTGCCAGGCCGCATTAATATCCGTCTAGACGACCATGCCCCGTTCCATTTTAGTTCTCGCGCGGTCGCAGCGTGTGCTGTAATTTCTTGGTTTTTTCCTGCGTTATACATTAAGGCGGACACACCAAATTGTGCTTCATTCATTAAAAAGAGATTTTAGCTGCGCGCGCACAGGGAGAGCCAACTGAGCTGCATGAATAGACCACGGTAATGAGAAAATTCCGTCTAAATCTGATGCGCCATAATGGCTTGCATGGCAGAAACATAATCATGCCCGCATTCTTGACTAGATGCCAAATAAATGCCGTTCGATTTTACGTTTTTTTAGCCTCGTTGGCAGTATCGGTTTCCACGTCGCTTTTTGAAAACTGACAAAACTAAGCGTGTAAGCAGTGTGAACGTAAACAAGTCAACGCGTTTTGGTAACAAGTTCACAATGCGGATTAAGAATCACGTGAGTAGCAAAGAAATGAATATTGGAATAGAGGACTTGACTTGGATAAACGATTCGACGCTTGCAAAAGTTTAAATGACTGGTGTGTTAAAAAAAATAAATCTTAGTTTCAAGATTGGTTATATCCAAAGGCAAGAGCCAACATCAAAAAACGGTTAGGTTTATAATGTAATCCATTATGCTGTGATGCATCATCTGTAAAGACAGTTTGGACATGGTAATAGTGCAAAATAGCAATTAATAAACAGAAACGCCCATTTACAGTACTGTACAACTCCACATCAATCCACTGCTGGATGATGAAGGCCTGCCCTCCCCGTGGCATTCATGCCAGTTTGTTTGACTCATACGTCACCAAACTGGTCAATGCTGGTTTGGACACAGAACCGATCCACGCATCGCTCACCGCTGGCTTAACGCGTGAGGTTTTGCAGCCGCTTGTAAATCTGAGCAGTAAAGTCCTGGAGGAAGTTCACCAGCAGTTTGTGGAGAAAGATTTGAGAGAGTAGATTCAGATCAGGGTGGCGCGGTGGCCCAGTGGTTAGCGCTGACGCCTCACAGCAAGAAGGTCCCGGGTTCGAATCTCTCGGCTCGGGTGCCTTTCTGTGTGGAGTTTGCATGCTCTCCCCGTGTCCGCGTGGGTTTTCGCCGGGTACTCCGGTTTCCTCCCACAGTCCAAAAGCATGCTCCTGGATAGGTTGATTGGCTCGCAGACTAAAATTGTCCCGCAATGCCCGGCGATGGACTAGCGTCCCGTCGTCGGGTGTATTCCTGCCTTACGCCCTGTGTTTCCGGGATAGGCTCCGGCTCACCGTGACCCTATATAGGATTAAGCGGTTTCAGATAATGAGATGAGATTAGATTCAGATCAGGCAGCCGAACAGCCCGACCTCCCGACTGATGATAGCTTTGGTCGGGAATCCAACTCGGGTCATTGATTCATAGCGCGCCATTGCACTATCCCACGCAACTCATAATGTTTATGTGAATATCAAGTTAAACGCATACGTGTGTCTGTTAGATGCCTCGTAAACAAATGTTGCCGCGAGTCCAAAGCAATGGTGAAACAGACGTGCGGTGAATAAATGGATTTAAAATAATAATAACAGAACGCAGCTACAAAAACAATTTGCTTGAAATTGTAAGAAGAATCAAAACCAACAAACTTTTTTGCCCAGGAATATAACATTTCAACAATTCTGACTGCAAAGTGCCGCAGAAAGAGAACGTAATGGTGCGTGCACACAAATGCACACAAGCTGTTTAAATTGACGGCAGCGTTGGCAACATTTATACAGGGCCTAGAATCAACATTCCTCAATCGCAGAGCCCCAGAGATGGAATTCCGAATGGGTTTTTTTTTTACAAAGACAGATGTTGTAGCTGCTTTGGGGGCCGCGAATCTCTGGGGGATAGTGCACTAATAGTTTTACTCGCATGCAAATGAAATGCCTATCAACGGGGGGGCGGGTGTGTAAAGCAATTTGACATTTTTAAACAACTGTGTCCTCCTGTATGTCTGTAAACAGCCGAAGACTTCGAAGTGGCTGTTGTTGAAAAATAAATCACCATCACCTCTCGCACGTAACATTTGGGTATCACGCGGGGCGAGGCGACGCTCTTAATTGACGCCAGGGTCAAATGCTGTTCGCGAGCACCTATGAAGGCCAGCACGGCACACGACAGGGTGGGTGATCAGCACCACCCATGGCTGGATTTGTCTCCATAGTGGCGCTATTTACACACCGCAGCAGATACTCATTTGAGGCCGAGTCTGCCTAGGGGAGGCACAGAACCCGATCAAAGTGTTGTCACTGGTAGCGCAGCACGCGACTCATTCTGTACAACGACGCCAGTGACTACGAGTTACGCGGAAACATATTGTATTCGTTCAAATAGGATCTGTATCTTAAAGAGATGGTCCTTGCCTGCACAGTTGGTGCTACTCACTGCTGTGTGCTTGGATGATGGCTCGTTGCAGCGCCTTGTGACCCTGGGGTGCAAAGCGATATAGATATGCAAAATGTCATTATTGTTATAACTGACAGTTGACCAGTATTGGTTCAAGCAAACCCTGACTGCTGATTGAAGACTGTGCCGAGACCAGTCCAAGGCTCGTGCTGACATGCATTGAACCAATGCTGCTGAAATTATACTCTCCGCAAAAGGGCTTTGTGGTTGGATGTAAGTGGTTTTAATATAATAGCGGAGTGACAGCATTATTCATCCATCCATTCATTATCAGCCTCCGTTTAATCCTATACAGGGTGGGCCAGAGCCTGTCTTGGCAGACACAGGGCAAAATAAGGGTTGTGCCCATGATGGGACGCTACTCCATCGCAGATACGCAAAGCATATGCTAGGTATATATTTAAAGACGAGTTATAAAATGCTCGGAATCGCGTCGCATATACACACCGCACATGTGTCGGCCGTGTAAAGCGTGTTGAACGAGCAGAGGACGTTTATAGTGTCATATCGGGCTAAGAGTGAATTATACATAATGATCGTCATTACGAGTAACCGCATAATGGTGTGCAGAGTAGGTGATGGGGTTGGAGCCTATCCCAACAAACACAGGGAACAAGGCAGTGCTATGCCCATGATGGAACGCCAATCCATCGGCAGCAGCAGAGTGTCTGCACACTGCGGGAGAAAACCCCACGCGGACGCGGGAGAGAACATTCAGAATCACGCAGAAAGGCACGCGAACCGGGAATCGAATCGGCTGTGAGACTCCAGTGCTGCTCACTGCACCACCGCGCCGCGCTGCAACGCAACGTTCGCCGCGTGCAAACGGCGCATTGCTGTGAGCTGGCCGTGACTTCAACGTGATGCTGGTGCGGCCGGGGTCTGGCACGCACTGGCTGGGCACCCCGGCATCAATTAGACACTTGGCTGTTGGGCGGTGAGCAACCGGACCCCACCACACACACACACAATCCC
>JAZEWT010000014.1:16926886-16937781 GCA_036362905.1 Mordacia mordax | reverse complement strand
TACCCCCTCCCCCAACACCTCCCCCCAACACCAGCAACGAGACTCACGGCTGATTAGGCGGCGACTTGAAAAATCGCACGCCGCTTCCACGCCATTAATTCCGGGAACGGTTGCAGAGACAAGTGGACCATGACCGGGGGAACATTGTGTCCCAGTGCTGGGGAGGAACGTGACTCCTGGATCCATGCACTACCCCTGCAACCTGTCCGACTCCAAAGCACACCCGAGTTCTCTCCGATCTATGGGAATTCCTTTGCACGGTTAAACAAAGAGAACTCCTCAACCGCACACCGACACACGCACGCACGTATATCCGAATCATGTGTGTACGTACACATATGCATGTCTAAACCCACAGATCCTGAAAATGATATTAATTACCGCGTGATTTATCGTCTGGTCTGCAAGCTCCCTGGAGGATTTTGCAATGCGATGACAATTTGAAATTATAGTCACGGGAGCGTCTTAACTGTGGCCGTGTCTGCAGACGTGGGATTCGGGGATAAGCGTTCGTTTGAGACGGTGTCCAGTCATGGTCCAAAGACACGACAATGCCGACGTTAATTGTTCTGACTAACTTGCCCCCAGTGCCCTGAGCTATTGTAACTTTCTCACCCCTCCCCCCGCTGGACAACTGTTAATAAGAGCTACATAGCTCAACAGTTCCTTCTAGCTTAAAAACAAACTGGCTGACAGCTTGCAAGCTCCTAGACGCGGGATTCCTGCGATAAATAGCCAGAGAAGAATAGAGGAAGGTTGTGAGCATTGGCTTTTGAGAGACAAGGTGTCGACAGCACGACTGATTGGTGGAAAGGAGTTCCAGACCTACAGGAGCAGCGGATGAGTTGATCAAATGTGGCCTGAGCATGTTAATAATTAATAATAATCATTGCATAATAATAATGTTACTTTCTTGCTGCAGGCAAAACGTAGATGTCATCGTCAATATCCGCTTAATATTGTACAGGGTTGCTGGGGGCTGGAGCCTATCCCGGCAGACATAGGATGCAAAGCGGGGCTATACCCAGGATATGACGCCAGTACATCGTAGGTCGGCGATGGACTGGCGTCCCGTCGTCGGGTGTATTCCTGCCTTACGCCCTGTGTTTCCGGGATAGGCTCCGGCTCACCGTGACCCTATATAGGATTAAGCGGTTTCAGACAATGAGATGAGATGAGACATCGTAGGTTACTGGGAGCAATTTACTCAGCAGGCCAATTAACCTAGGCAGCAGGGTGTATTTGGACGGTGGGAGGAAACCGGAGTATCTAGCGAAAACACAAGTGGACACGCAGAGAGAATCCGCACATTCCACACAGAAAGGCACCCGAGCCGGGAATCGAACCCGGGCCTTCTTGCTGTGAGGTGGCAGCGCTACCCACTGCACCAGCTCGCCGCCTTAGACATAAATATATATAAATACAGCTTATTACGCACACATTCAGTTTAGAAAGTATTCATTCGAAGATGGAATGAGGTGAATTGAAACCACAAAATTTGCCAGCCACTGCAATCCTATATGTTATGATTTTATCAGCCAATTAAACAATGAGGGTGTTTTTGTTGTTGTTGTTGTCGTGGGAGGAAACAGGAGAACCCCCGGAGGCAATCCATGCAGAACAAGGGGAGAAAATAGACTTAAAAACAACAGAGGAATAACGCCTGAGACGAGGACAGAAGCGCCTCTGTGAGGTGCAGATGTTACCACCGCGCCATCCTGTCGCTCAAGATTACGAGGAGGGGATGGCAGTGATTTGCGAGGCGTTTACAGGAAGCCTATCATATAGTACACCATTATAAATAATTTGCTTAATCTCATAAAGCAATGAATTCTTTAAGTATTTCTTGCCTGTTATTTATGGGTCGCAGCGCGCCATTTTTGGTTACGTTGTTGCGACGTCACAGAAGATTGACTGTGACACGGACTCACTACCCGTGCAAGTACCGTTCGGGTTTTTTTTTTTGCTGTGGGATCCAGGCCTGCATACTGCTGTGCGGGTCGTGGAGGTTATAGGACTATACTTCACACGCGGATTGCAGGCAAGGGGAGCATCATAGGCGCGGAAGCGTAGATGTATGGTACAACAATGGATTCAACTGCCACTGCCTTATACTGCCCGTAGCACTTAGGATGCGTGTTTGTGTGGTGGTGGTGGTCATTTAGGCGAGCACTCGCCAGTCTCGCCTGCTTATCCGTCCATATCGCGATGAAATCGGCCACAAATCATGCTGATTTGGTCGTCGGTTGACAGCGTGACGTGGGATGGGGAGCTTGAGCGCGGGTTTAAGTAAAGGCGTCCGTGCAGCGAGGAAGGGAATTATTTCGTGTTGTTGGATTTCATGGCTCAATGTTTTAGCGTCGCTCTCCACAGCCGTTCTTTGTGGATGTTGTCGCTCTCCTCCCCTCTCTCCTTTGCGACGTGTCACCGTGCGCGTTGCGAGGTGACACTTTGCAACGTTGGAGGCAAAGGAAGGTTGAGAGAGGGCACGCTCGACACGGCCATCCAGGGATCGGGATTTGAGAGCATGGGGTGGGAGAAAAGTGTGGTGGTTGTGTGGGAGGAGGAGGAGGAGGAGAGTTTTGAGAAGAGAGAGACAGAGCGCGTGGGAGCGACTGTGCAGGGTAGGGGAAGAGGGAGCGAAGGGTTACGGTGTTTGTGGAGCCGGTGATAGTGGAGGAAAAATGATAGCGTCCTGCTGGAGTTGAAGGCAAGGATTCCACATGGGAACTGTCAGAGAATTTGCCAGCGTATGCGTGTGTGCATTCCGACTGTGGAGATTCATTCATTCATTTTAAATACCCGCTTAATCCTGTACAGAGTCGCGGGGGGGGTGGGGGTGGAGCCTATCCCGGCCGACAGAGGGCGCAAGGCGAGGGACTACCCAGGATGTGACGCCAGTACATCGTAGGGCACACTTTTTTTGGGACAATTTACTCAGCAGGTCAATTCACGTCGACAGCAGCGTGCCTTTGGACACGGGCAGAGAGAAAGAACACACAAACTCCACACAGAAAGGCACCCGAGCAGGGAATCGAACCCGGGTCCTCCTTGCTGTGAGGTAGCAGCGCTACTCACTGCTCCACCGTGCCGCCCTACTATATAGAAGTTCTGTGCATATTTATACGTGACGAGGTTTGAAGAGGAAGTGACATAAACACGTCTACGATTTGGATTTAAAAAATAGCGCACTGAAGATTCGCCTCACTTCGGTGAATAGTTTATTTTTTTACACAGAACCCATGCAAATGTTTTTTGGGATAATTCACCGGTTCACAAGTAATCTTAACTTACATATCTCAGGAAGCAGAAGGGGAACAAAATCACCTGCACGCCTCATGCCCTCCATGTCAACACAGGTTCATGTAGAATCTTTATTGGAAAAATAAAATGTGATCACCTGCAGCCAGTGATGGCCAAGCGGGGCGTGTCATCACGAATCATATGAGTGAGGTGTGTGTCTTGACCTCCACCGAACCCCTGAGACTGACTCACCGAACCCCTGGGGTTCGATCGAACCCAGGTTAAGAACCACTGATGTAGATCTTCATGCTTTAACAGAATTAACATGAGAGAAAAAAATGAGTTCGTAATAAATGTACTGATGTAGGTTTTCGTAACACAAAAGCAATAAACAGATTCCTCACCGGCGCAACTCTGCCAGTGTTGTGTCGCAGGAATCCCACATCCAGAGTGTGCGAGCTCACTGGGTACATTCTGCTGTAATAATAAACATCTCTCTCTCTCTCTCTGTGTAATCCAATACTGCGGAACGTGGAATGAGAATGCGCGCATCCTTTTCATTATACGAAACGAGACACTTTATTACACAAATATTTGGAGAGAAATCACAATATTTCCCCGCTGCCAAACGTCGATCGCTGCTGCACGTGTCTCACGCTGGAAGTCCGTTCAACTGCGAAGACTCGAGGGCAGCCGCGGCTAATTTGGGAAGCGCGCTTGCAAGGGATATGCACCAAGGTAGCAAACTCGCTCTGCTGCTGCTGCTGTTGTTGGAAGGAAGCCGATGCACTGCTGACTCTGTTTATCATTTCTAAAGACCAGAATAGATGTGTCTGAGCTCTCGTTTCAGCGAATTCTATGGAGGGGTCAGCGACGACCCCGTGCCGTGCTCCGTGGCTGTGTAACAATGCGGGCGACCTCCGTTCGAAGTTTTTCCGTCGAGAAGAGTATTTTTCTCAATCATCGCGAAGGAGAGCCAAAGGAACGCTCGATATGGCTATCCCGAAAGAGCAACTCTAAAAGCCGATTCTCTCACGAACGAGCCGTAAACGCCTACGTCTATATTCATCGGGTCGATGTACAGTGTTTAATTTGGAGTGCGTATATTTAAAAAAAAACACCCACAAAACCAAATAGTTTTACAATTGTCCCCCCTCTGCACCAGCCCACAAGACTCTATTTGTTATCCACATTCGTTTAATGAAACTGTTCCAAACTCTGTAATAAAAAAAAAAACCCCAAACATCCTGGCAGACAAAGGGCACAATGCGGGGCTATGCCCAGGACGTGACGCCAGTACATCGCCGAGCAATTTGGGGCCATTTACTCAGCAAGGCAATTAATCTTTGGACGGTGGGAGGCAATCTTTGGACGGTGGGAGGCAATTAATCTTTGGACGGTGGGAGGAAACTAGAGTACCCGACAAAAACCCACACGTGCAGAAAACCCACAAACTCCACATGGAAAGGCACGCGAGCCAGGAGCCGAACCCGGGGCCTTCTTGCTGTGAGGCAGCAGCGCTACTCACCGTGCCACCGCGCCACCCTCCAAAGCATTTATTTACTATTAAAACTATCTAACATTATCACGGTGACATTTAAGTCGTGTTTTTTTTATACAGGTCAAAGTTCATACGGCACCATCAAAACCATCGGTTCTCTGGTTCCTACCGCTCAAAATGAGCCCTCACTTGACTCCACCGTAAAGATTGCTGAGCAATTGCTGTCACTAGTGCACCAATGAAATAACGAATTACGTGTCTTGTTATGTAGCTACCTGCCAGACTATTGGCATCTAAGAGGACCTTTTAGGAGAGAGATACATTTTTTACCTGTAGAAGGAACACGCACCCCCATCACATACAATTCTTAAAATAGAGCAGAGCACAGTTTGCGTGTTTTCTCTCTCTCTCTCTCCTCGTGCCCGCGTGGGTTTTTGTCGGGTACTCCGGTTTCCTCCCACCGTCCAAAGACACGCTGCTGCCTAGGTTAATTAGCCATCTGAGAAAATTGCTCCCCCCCCCCCCCCCCCAAAAAAAAAAAGTGTGCCCGGCGATGTACTGGAGTCACATTCTAGGTATTCCCCCACCTTACGCCCTCTGTCGGCCGGGATAGGATCTGCCCCCGTCCCCCCCGCGATCCTGTACAGGATGAAGGGCGTGTTGATAATGAATGAATGAACAGCAAGAATCATTGACAGTTTTAAGTTCAGTGCTTGTGTGATCGATGGATGCAACCCAGATGGATGACTTGATTAAATGTGAGTCCAACTGGACCCACTCGGTCAGATGGAGGATGACCACTGCTGGGCACAGGTCCTCACACGCCCACTGTTGAACTAGAGGTACAAGAGCCTCACAGAAAGAAGGTCCTGCGCGAGGTGGTTCGATTCCTGCCTCGGGCGGCGATCTGGGTGGAAATTTGTGCGTTCTCCCGCTGTTCTGCGTGGATTTCCAGCCGCTTCTCTGGTTTCTTTGCACGTCGAAAATAACGTTCATTAATTAATTAGTCGATAAACATAGCATTGAGGACGAGGCGCACGGCATACGCTGTCACCCATGCTGTGCCCACCATTCGCTTCCGTACGCTTCATCGCGCCTCTGAGTCGCCATCCTTCCGAACGAATACCTTCGACACGGAACTTACCCTGCGTCACGCGTCGCAAATTGTACATTTGTTTCTTCATTTTAAAATAATCAGCTGTGCACGGCTCCCCTGACGAGACACTGGAGCAGATTGAGGCGTCGTCTGCTGCCAAGGCGGGCCGTGGTCTTTCTGCTGCATGTCACTTGTGACCCAGCACTGTGGAGGTCGAAGCCAGCGTTGGTGGATCGCCGAATGTCAGGAACTTCCCATTGGGGTCGAGGTTCCATGCCCCGGTTCGATGGGAGAGCAGCAGAAATGGAGATCCCACCTGTTCCATCTGTGCAAGATAGATGGTTTCCCTTTTGCACGTGCGAGTTTTAGTCTTCTGGTCACTCCGTTTTCCTCCCACATGCAAGCACTCATTACCTGGTTGATAACACCTTCATATCTAGAGTATCATAGAGCTTGGTGATTGTTGGCGCCGGCTTACCACGTGGCTGCTGCTGTCTTACCCACTTGTTTGTGATTCGTCTGAATCGTCCTCATTCTGCGAAAGTGAGCAATGTCTGGTCAGTACAGGCGACCGGAGACGCCTGTAACCGACATGCGTCTGGTAATCCTGATGTGATGAGTTGGTATGAACTCCCTCGAGGCTAGTTGGTATGAACTCCCTCGAGGCTAGTTGGTATGAACTCCCTCTAGGGCGGCGCGGTGGTTGCATAGCGCGTAGCCCTGCTGCCTCACAACAAGAAGGGCTTGAGTTCGATTCCCGGCTCGAGTGCCTTTCTGTGTGGCGTTCGCGTGTTCTCTCTCTCTCTCTCTCCCCGTGCCCGCGAGGGTTTGCGCCGGGTACTCCGGTTTCCTCCCACCGTCCAAAAGCACGCTGCTGCCTGGGTTAATTTGCATCCCGAGTAAATTGCTCCAAAAAGTGTGCGCCGTGATGCACTGGTGTCACATCCTGGGCATAGCTCTGCCTTGCGCCCTCTGTCTGCCGGGACAGGCTTTAAGCTGGTACAGATTCAGACTAACTGAACTCCCTCTGTAACAATGGGATGCGGTCATTCCCTTCTGAAGCGCAAGGCTACACTGCAGTTTGTCTGCCGGGATGAAAAATAATAAACACACAACACCGCAAATTGCTTTTCTCTACTGTACGGTTCTGGCAGGGGGCTCTACTTTACTGTGAACACACAAATACCAGCATCTGTGGACGTGCCAAAGTACTACTGAGGGGCTTAATGGCATACAGTTAGCTTTGGCGAGCCACAAAGGGTGAAGTGAAAAATGTCAGTTGCGAAAAAAAAGGAGAAAGAAGGAATGTTCTTTGCTGCCAGTTGCTATGGTGTACTTGAGCGGCTGCAGCCTACGTGTGTCCGTGTGGATTCGAGTGGGAGGCGCTGGACTACAAACGTGGCGAACCGAGTTCGAGTCCCACTCACGGCCAACAACAGCGGTCCGGCCCCTCACCCCAGGTCGACTCGGCCTCAAATGAGCACCAGGTGCATTGTGTGAATATCGCCACGAGGGAGACGAAATGTGGCCGGATGGGGTGCTGGCCACCCACTCCCTTGTGTCGTTAGTGTTCGCGAACCGCACTTGACCCCACAGTTAAGGCTATACGGGGGAACTTTGTGTATGCGGAGTGGTGGCTTTGGTGGTGAGCGCTATGAAGACATCGTCCAGAGTTCGATTTATAGCCACGAGTTGTTGCGAGCGGTGAAAATCTAAATCAGTCCTCGGTGTCCCCTCGCTAAACCCAGCCGCAAGCGAGCACGTGGCACGGTATGTGAAACATTAGCAGTGGAGAGAGCAAGACGGCTGGACACGGCACTAACCAGCCAAGTGCCTCTTGTGCCGTCCCTTCCTCGATCCGTGCGTGCCCCAGTAGTCGGAAGGCGATGATGAATGAATGAATAAATCGTTGTCATTTTTACGACGAAATGTGTGGCGCAATGGTTCGTACCTTGACCAGAGCCGCCGCTAGGTATAAGCAGACGACACGAATGGTTAGTGCCCGGAGCAGCTCAAGAGGGTCCCCCGTTCTCTTATTATCATTATTTATTTTCATTATAACTTGCCTATGTAGCCGGTGTTTAAGAGCCCCCGGTGGCCGAGCTCTGGCACTGATCTTGACCAATTCCCACACCGGCACTTAATAAGAATAATACGATTTGTTAAACGCGCCGCGCAAAGCCCAGTGCCTGCTCATGGACGAGACGCGGACACGGAGGCGGAGAGAGGACACCGCGGAGAGAGGGGGAGGCAGCCATAGGAGGAACAGCCGGCGCCAACCCTCCAGACACTGCTTCCAAAATATTACGATGTTATCGGCCAATAAATGCGATTTTTTTTTGTTTAGTTGTGCGAGGAAACCAGAGAACCCGGAGGAAATCCATCCAGAGCGAGGGGGGGGGGACACTCACA
Source organism: Mordacia mordax (assembly GCA_036362905.1). NCBI lineage: Eukaryota > Metazoa > Chordata > Hyperoartia > Petromyzontiformes > Petromyzontidae > Mordacia > Mordacia mordax. The sequence continues at coordinate 16,929,529 of JAZEWT010000014.1, read as the reverse complement.
TAAACGCCACACTGAAAGTGTGCTCGAGGTGGGAATATTATCGCCCCGGGCAAACATTTTTTCTGTTACACGCAGAAATTCCCACTGCACCACCGTGCCACCTAAACCATACCTAGTTTGTTTGTGTTCTGGTAATCCACCTGTTTACCCAGGAAAACCTCAATGAGTTCCATGGCTATTTGTTTCAGGAGGGTCCTGCCAAGTATGTTTATGGGCTGCAGGGTGGTGCAGTGATAACGTCTGCGTCATGCAGAAATAAAGTCTTGCCTTTCGATATGGACTTTGTGTGTTCGTCCCCTGTACTGCGTGGTTTCCTCCGGATTCTCCGGTTTCCTCCCACAGCTACAAAAACGCACGATTACCTTGGCCGATAACATAACACATAAGACACATTGTCTGGCGAGTTGGCACCGGTTAACTGTGTGACTGACTTTCCCCCCTCTTTGTAGTTTCCTCGTGCCTCTGAGTTGTTCTCTCGTGGAATGAATGCCTTTGAACTTGAATGAATATGCGCGTGTTATAAATTCTATTTGTTATCACAATTGAGTGATTTACACCAAAGAAAATAATTTGGCAACGTTGGACGCTGACACTGGCGCACAAAGGCCTCCTCTTGTGGATTACGTCACAGGATCTCTGTGAAGCAGTAAGCTCGTAACGCTTTTTTTTACGGTTTGTACGCCCGCAGTAATAACCGGTGCGGCCGCTGGATTCGAGTCCCGAGCCTTCATAACCAGCCGTGTGTATATGTGTGAAGATTGATGCCACTGTGTTGATCTACCACATTCTCCTGGGTCAAACTCATGGAAAGTAACGGCAGTAGATCACTGACGTGATGCTAACATTGCGACAAAACTTCACTTTGCTTGTCGGAACCCCGCACCAATTGTCCAAGGCTGAACTCAATCCATTTGATGATTGACGACCAGACCATTAAAATTGCTAAGGGAGTCCAGATTCTAGGAGTAATTCCTAATTCCTCACTCGCCTTCGAGAAACACCAACAAGGTGACAAAGGTGGCCTATTTCCATCTTAGAAATATAGCCAGACTGTGTGCTTGAACAAGTAAGAGCTTTCCTATTTTTCAGTGTCACGTGTTGATTGATAATCTGACAATAGTAATAATATTTGCGCTTTTCACCCGAGGGTCACAAAGCGCTGCACAGAGCTCTGGAGAGAAGGGCATGTCAACAACAACAGACAATATCAATTCGAGAACACGTCAAGGAAACATGATTCATCAATCCATACACTGCACAATGTCATAAAGTACAAACAGCCCCCATTATGATACAAATGGAAATTACGGAGACTTTCACCCAGGAGTGGACTGACAGCGTGCCGTGCATTACAGTTGACCTGCAACATTATTACAGTAGAGTGTGTAGAACGTATTACACAGTCGATTTCAATACCGAATCATATCATGTGTAGAGGGCAGGAATTTCCGTAATATCTTTAACCTTATTTTTTATCTCATCTTTTTAACGGAGGTCCCAAGGTGCAGGAGCAGTGGGGAGAGTTGGTGAGCATGTGCAGATCTAAATATAAAAATAAATGTACGATTTATAATACGAGCGGTATTATTTTAACGTCGAGGTTATTAAAATCGAACAAAGACGTCTCGGAGGCACTGTCTTAGGTATTATGATATTATCGGCCAATTCATTAACGAGTGGTTTTTTTCTCTCTCTATTATGGGAGGAAACCCTAGAACGTGGAAGAAAACCACGCAGAACAGAGGGGGAGCGCACTCACTCCGCACAGAAAGGCGCCCGAAGCAGGAATCGTACCGCCTTGGGGCAGGACTTTCATTCTGTAAGACCCCCACTGCTGCACCAGACGTGCAGCGGGTACTCAGCTGCTGCATGACAGACGCAAAGGCCAGCGTGATGAGTGGCCAAGCCCACACCACCACTGCCTCAAGGGGGCCACGTAGGGCAGTGAAACAGCATCGTCGAGGGTTACACCTCGGAGCTACAAAATCCGGGACATTTGTATACTAAAATGTCTCATTATCTCTCATCTCATCTCATTATCTGAAACCGCTTAATCCTATATAGGGTCACGGTGAGAGCATGCAAACTCCACACAGAAAGGCACCCGAGCTGAGAGATTCGAACCCGGGACCTTCTTGCTGTGAGGCGTCAGCGCTAACCACTGGGCCACCGCGCCGCCCCTTTACTAAAATGTGAAAAGTGAATTCTACCAAACAATTATTAACGAAAAACAATACATACAATTTAGTTGTTTGCTGTTTCAGAAGTTTTGTAGTAATTTAAACTAAACTGAAACCAACATCATCGACCATATGGGGAGAGCTGTGGGACAGAGGTTAGCACACTGTGCTGCAAACCTCGCCTAACGAGTTTGGGTCCCAGCCACCGTCCCTTCACTAACCCACATTGACCAGCGCGATGAAGTATGGACAGACGACCAACCCCAATGACTGACAAGGCATGCAGCAGCCTTCATCCAGCAGTGGAGTGACACGAGCCTGAAAATTATGTTCGTATTTTTGTTTAGTTTTACAGTATCAAAGAAGCAAGCTACTATACACAAATACAATTTGAATCCAACAAAAGCAAATACACTCTTTTGCCAACTATAAACAATATAATATAACAATTGCTCTCCAAAGC
>JAZEWT010000014.1:16891337-16902577 GCA_036362905.1 Mordacia mordax | reverse complement strand
GGGGGGGGACACACCACTCTAGAAAGAACGCGAAATTGACAGGAGTCGTCACATCGAGATTGAACCCACAACCTCGGGTACATCAGGAGAGGGAGATTACATCTGCAATGGAAATACAGTCCTGAGCCATTAATCACTGCAAATACTCCATCAAATTTGTTGCTGCTTAATATCCATCGCGTGCTGGTGACTTTGTGTCGCAGAGGCATCGTGGAAGCACTTTGCAGACAATCTTATGATGACCCGATGGATAGGCCTGTGGAACTGCGCGAAACTGCAAAACACTTTTGCGTACAAATATATCGTAACTGAGATGCTGCCGTGTGTCTGTAATTGAGCTGGTGTCTGTACGTTCTGATGCACTGTGCGTGTGTTCGTACTGAGAGCAGCGGCTTCAAATCTTTCATACACGCATGAATGATCTGCACAGCACCAAGGTTTTTTTATGTCTTGGTTCAGTTTAATTTCCCGCTTATCGATTACTCTTCCGAAATTTCAATGAGTCAGCAGTACTCACTATAGAAAGAAATCAAGTCAAAGCAATCATATCAGAAGAACATGTTACACGCTTGGAACAAGATCGCCAATAGGTCGTCCATAGGTTGCCTTGCCACCTGGCCCGGTTTTGCCAAGATTGCTCTTTTTTTTTTAAGTGACTGTCCCGAACACTATGCAATGCTTTCCGAGTAAGCTGAACTTGTTTACTCGGATCCCCAGTAAACAAGTTCAGGTTTAATCTCAAGATTGTCGGTGGACGTTGCTTTCCCATCTTGCTGTGAGCTCTTCCGTAAGCCATGAGGTCGTCAGTTAGCAGAAGCACAGCTTGTTGACCCTACAGGATTGTATTGGCTGCGGCTGCCCTGCTGCAGAGCAGCTACCGGCCGGGTCAACTTGGCGAGATGTCGGCGTCACACTCGAGGCGAATGCAAACTGGCATCCCCTCCGCTATGCAGAGTGAGAGCCGTAGACTCTTGAACATTTGTTCATTTCGCTGATCGCATAATAGGCCTACAACGGCAGAGAGTCTGTGCAGTGGTGAGAAGTCTCCGCACCTCCTCACAGAGAGAGGAGGATTCGATTCCTGCCTTGGGTGCCTTTGTGGGGTTTCTATTTTCTCTCCTTCACGTATTTGCGTCCGCTTTTTGTCCGGGTTCTCCGGTTTGCCCGCATAAACAAAAAAAGACGGAAGAAATCTTACGGTGAGACGATCAAAGACAAACGGGGTAGCTGGCGATCCTTCCGTGAAGTCGTTAACATTGATTTTTTTTTTTCAAAATGTGGGACGCGTGCTGGATTTGAACTCTGTCTTGTTCCGGCGGTCTGTTTGATACCGAAATTACACTTACAATTAGAGATGTCTACATAGTAAAGAGAGTCAAAAATATGTTTACATCTGGAGGAATGTGGATTCGAACCCAGGTCTGTCCTCTCCAGTCGCTGCTCTCAAATGCAGCCATGGAGTTGATTTCTAGGTGATAAATCCCCAGAACCATCTTGACCCAGGCGTTAACTTAGGCTAAGAACTCTTTGATAAATTCTGCCTTCCTGCATCACAAGTCAATTCCTTCAGCTTTGAGCACTGTGGAAGTTGAGAACCCCGCGTTTTCCTGCCATTTAAACCAGGCTCCGATCTCCCCGCACTATCCATCAAGGAATGCTTTTAGTAATAAGCACGTTGAGAGTCGAGAAAGCTGGCTTTGAACCCAAGTTCTCGTGGTGGAACTTGCGCGGCGTTCAGCCTGCAGAGCTGCTCCGTGCACCTGACACCTGGAACTGTCCCATCAACTCTCTCTGACTTCGGTGATATTGATAGACATTTCTGAAGACAAATTATTGGATGGAACACACCCCTAAAACAATACATTCATAAACCTGGATTTGAAGGCAGGCTTCCCAATTGACGGTCAAGGGGTTTAACCCAACGAGCTCACGCAGCCGTATCGTAGGCCCGGGAACTCTGACAGTCTCTCCTTGACATCAGCGATATTGATGGACACTGAAAAGTCTAAAGATATAACCATACGGACGAACCTGGATATGAACCCATGTTTCCACGTCGCCAGGCTAAGAGTTTGACCCACAGAACCATAGGTCCCTCTGTGGCAACTGTGTCCAGAACGCTGCAGCCACAACTGTGTTTAATGAAGACTCTGCGACCCCTCTCGCCCCCCCCCCGTCCTACCCTCCCTCTTGCCAGCCAGCAAAACTTGTTTTCTAACACATGACAGCAGGATATCAGCCCCTGGCGGGGTCGTGTTGCTTGTAAATGCCATGAACGGCATATGCGCGTTCTTAACGGCCGATGTAAACATGGGGTTAGGGACTTGTTTGTAATCATCCACCGCTCTTTGCTCACCGGATAAAACGTGTACGGTTAAACAATGGCGTCCCATCGTGGGCATATCCCTGCTCTGCGCTGTGTCTGCCGGGATAGGCTCCGGCTCACCGCGACCCTGTACAGGATCTAAGCAGTTTCTGACAATGAGATGTGATGGTTGAACAATGTTTGAATGCGCAGTGTGCCGTGATGCTACATAGCCGTCAAAGATAAGCAAGCACGGCTGTCGCCTCACGGCAAGAAGGACCTGAGTTTGCGTCCTGGCTCAGGTCCCTTTCTGCGTCCAAGTGGGTTTTCGCTGGTTATGACACTAATGATGTAGGGTTTGTCACGGCTCAGTAAGATGAGAATTGCTCACAAAACCTGCTCTTTTGGGATAACCGTATCAAGTGTTCCTCCTCTCCATCGCAACGTTTTGCAACATAATCCTACGTTTATTTTTACATGGAAAAGCCTCAACCTGACGCAGCCAGTTCTTCTGCTTAAATATAGATAAGGACCATTGCAGCTATATGTGAAACCTTATACAATTTCACATTGCGTTAAATCATAGTCCTGTGTGAGTATATCGTTTTACAAACGTGGCTCTGCTCTCCAGTTTTTTTGTGAAACGGAGGTGGAAACCCTGCCCAGAAGGTGGGTACTCTGCTAGTGGTTATAGTGGTTATCACAGTAATGGTATTTGCACTTCTAGAGCGCTTTTCACCCGAGGGTCACAAAGTGCTGCACAAGGCGGTGGAGTATCCACATTGGACTCGCATGGCAGGGGGGGGGGGCACTTGGGTCTTCTCCCTGTGCGGCAGTTGAAACAATGGTGCAAGTTTTGTCCATCTAACAGTATGCGTGCACAGTCGCTCAGCATACCGCGTGATGGGGCAAAGTGTGGGTACCTCTCACCTCTTCTAAGACGTCTTGCCACCGTTGAAGAGTAGGCCACAGTACCGTCGAGTGGCTCTCTAGAGGGCCCTCTAGTCGAAACCTTCTGCCGGCAGTGGTACGGGAAAAGGTAGTATGCACCATCATCTTTTAATATTGTTACCAATTAATTCCTTAGCAATACCCGCTTAATCTTGTATGGGGGAGCGAAGCCTATCCCGGCCGACAGAGGACACAAGGCGGGGGAGTACCCAGGATGTGAGTTACATCTATGATTTTTTTGGAGATTTTTGCTCAAAGTTTATCTGCTTTTTGACTTTGCGTTGCTCTTTTCGGAAGTTGTGTCGCAAGAATCCCGCATCTAGAGCTTGCAAGCTCACTGGTAACTTGATACTGTAATTATGAACATGCACAGGAGCCAGTGTCAGAGATTAGATAGGAGCCTGTCAGAGATTAGATAGGAGCCAGTGTCGTAGCGCAGGAATCCTGTGTCTGGCACTTGCAAGTTCACTGGGTAATCCTGCTGTAATAATAAACATCTTGATAAAAAAAGGACCTGGATGCAATATCCAACGTGCAGAGGTGGACCTGTCGCACCGTGCTACCAGTGTACATGGCAATCCCTGAAGTCAACGGTGCCTGGATCTGCCTTCCCCAGTGAACAAAGCTTGCCACGTTGAGGGTACTTAGGTTTCATCAACCAGTGCAGCTGCCAAAAGGTGGTCTGTTTGTGGAGCGGTGACTCAGCGGTTAGCGCGCCAGGCTACAAAACCAGCCCACCCGGGTTCAATTCCCACTCACAGCCAAAAAAAAACCGGTGCCGACTTTCTAAACCGGTCCTGGGTCTCCGCTGGGTCGACGCAATTTTAAATGAGTACCTGTTGCAGTGTGTAAACATGACTACTAGGGAGACAAAGACGGCCGGTCGTGGTGCTGGTCACCCGCCTCCTCGTGTTGATCTTCATCGGCGCTCGATAGCGGCACTTGACCCTAGTCTGTTAAGGCTACATTGAGATTTAGTCTTAGATGGTCCTCCAATTAAGGGCATTTTGCTGGGAAAATAAGCACTTGGCGAACAGTATTGCTTTGGCTAAACTGTCGCTTTTAAATTGTATCCGTATCTCAACAGTTTTCAGAGTAGTGAAGAATGATCATGGTACTTTAAATCTATTCATGGAATATCTTACATAAACATGTCTGATGTACAATACAGTATTCTTATTTCCATGTATTTTATCTCGAAAACAATCTTAGGTAAATGCCATTGCACGTAAAATATTTACCATGGCATCTCAAAGTGAAATTGTGATCAGTAAATACAGTTAAGCAATGTGATGCACCCACGGTCTGTTTCCTATAAAATGCAAATGGTCAATGCTTACAATTACAGGAAAAGTTGTGTGACCAAATTTGTCACTTGTTAATTATAATACGGAACGGATTCGGGTCAAACATATTGATCAGATTACACACGCAATGAACGGAAGCAGCATTGAAAACAACGACGCGAGAACATGTTTTGCTTTTGTTTATTGAGAGAATACAGAATATTTAAAAACATACAGTATTGCAAAACAAAGCTCGCGTCTTATCTTCAATCAAGCAAAGTAACAGTGCAAGAATTACCCAACAAAACCACTCTGCGTGTTAACTTTTAATTACCTCCAAAGAAGTCAAAGCTTCTGCAAGAAAGATTGACATTTAATCAGGATGAAATGATATGCAGAATTCATTTAGACACAAACGATACGTTAAAACAAACCTTTGTATGCGCACGTACGAAGATTTTAAATATTTAAAACGATTACATGAAACCTGATTATAGGACACGTTTCTTGTCAGCGTGGATGTTAGTATAAACAAGCATGTTACGCAGCCAAACGGTGGACAGTCTTCAAAGGTCAATAACATTCCAGATATGCAGAACATAATTATCCTAAAAACGAATAAGTGAAATTTGTGCTTAATATACAGATTAAAACATTACATTAAGAACACATATGGAAAAAAAGTGAAATATGAATTCATTACATGCAAAGAAATAAATCTTAGACCCAAACAACCCAAGCTAGAAATCACTCTCAAAATTGTCCAGCACTGTCCCTACATTCACATTTTTATTTCGGAATTAAACATCAATTACTGCTTATTTAGAAGTAAGCACATCAAAGCACATTGGAATTCATTTAAAGTTTGAATGACTTTCTACATTGGTGTATTTTTTTTGTTAATACATCGAGAGTAAATGTCCCGAATCGAAACATTTTTGCAGATGTAGGTAAGCGTCAATGCCAGTTGTCAGGATGGAAAACACACTTAACAAGAACATTAACCCTTAGCCTTATTCTTTAGAAGGCAAGCAAATAACGAAGCTCAAGCAAAAGTGTGCAACTCTTTACATGCAAATCCTACCATGCAACCACAAAACAAGTAATAACGTCACCAACGTTCAATCCACTTAAACCGGCTCAATTGGCTTACGCTTATTATTACTACGTGTCGCTATCAATTCACACAGCTCTGATTTGCTAGAATAGGCCCCATAGAGTTCTGGTAATAAAATAGCATATGATGAAAGAGTTTAAACTTGGACCATATTGCATAGAATGTGGTCTCATGTTAAACTTAGAGCTGAAAATTTTCAAATGTACCAGACATGAACCATCAATGTTCTAATGTTTCTAATATGTTTGACATATCTTAACATTCCTTTCAATAGTGGAAATTACAAAAATATACATGTCACATATGCCCTGTTAAAACAATGAGCCAAAAAGCACGGTCCCTTCTCAAGTCACGGGCTTTTAAATTGGTCACAAAATCATCAGGAAAGTTAACAAAAGCTCAACAGAAACCTCTTCAACATTTTGGGGAAAACAACGCAGCTTTAATGGCACATCCCGTTTTAGGCAAAGTGCACAATTTAATAGGTGGAAATTTCCAAGCAAACATTTGATTACCTCATCTATATGAGTGCTGAAATTTCATGGTTTTCTAAGGATTATCAATGGATTACCACCTGTGTAATACATCTCAAGCAGCCAACATACATAACTAAAGATAAGGCATAATAAAAATGAAAGAATATTTTTAAAGATTTTTAAAAGGAAATAATCTCTTCCTATCGCAAAGTTTGATTTTACAATAAAAAATCCATATTCAAGCACAACGCTGCACATCCCACTCTTGCAAATTCTGACAAAAATGAAACGACCAGACCCATGCATATTTCTGAATGGTGTAGCTGTCATTTCCCATATACCTGTACATATCCGACATTTTCACACATCCACCTATAATTTAGTCCACAGCAAGTGGAATATGCAGCTTGTACCTCACCGCTATTCGCTTCATATTTAATCACAACAGAAACCTTGTGATCACGTTACCAAGACTGCACTATACCTGCGCGCAAGTTATTTTGTACGAAGTAAAATAGACCGGGCAATAAAACTAAGATTACGGGACTACGATGCTAGCAAGCATGGTGTGTACGACATTCCTGAGAATGAAATTATATAAACATCAAACCCAAAGTGGACTCCGATAGTCACACATTTTAACAGGTACCATAAAAGCAATCGCTCTTAACATGTCAGCCAACATTTTTTTCTCACTATTCAGTATATTTCGTGAACAATCTGGCGACATTGTCTTGATAAAAGCAAATAAACCCTTAACTTAAAAGCAAAGCGTGGACCCCCAAAACATATCACATATTCAATACAGGGTCAATAAACAGTGTTTGCGCAATATTTGAGAAGTAGAGGAGAGCGCTCATCTTTAAAAGTGTAAACAGCGAAGATATCGCACAACGCTTTGACCCAGCAAAAAGCACTTCTGTGAGTTGCAGATGATGCATCATTTACGTGTACCTTGTCATGAGGCTTTACAGTAAGAGATACACAGTGCCGTAAAGTACCAAAGAGTCCAGGAAATAAAGCTACCAAACACAAAGAGGCTTCTGCCAAAGCTTGAGGGAAGGAGAAAAAAAACTACTGAAAGAAATTAAAATTCACAATGAGAAAAAGTGCAATTTTTGGCATGTTTAATTTCTGACGCCTTTTAAAAAATAAATCTTCCCAGAACCAAACGAGCAACCACGGCACAACGCCTTAAGCAATGACGAGCGGTTCATCGTCCGAGAAGCCTTGAATCATCGGTACATCTTCATCTTCATCTCCTAAAAAGAAAGCAATTGTTAGTTTTCCGAATATTCTTTATATTTTGCTTTTGATGTATTCTCTGTTGGCAACTCCTCAACTTTTCTCACACTGCAGCGGCGACAGCGCCTTGCCATGCACGTCAAGTTGTTGTCAGACGATAGCAGCAGCCTCTTACTCTATGGGCCACACCGAGTTACCAGAGTGCATCACAACCGCTGCTGCTCCCTGCTATAGAGGACTGACACGCAGACATGTTGTTCCACGCGCAGACACCTGGGCCACCGTGTTAGAGCACCTACAGAACTGCGACACACGGTGGCTCAAAGTTGTCATATACCCCCCAATGATCCGAGATATCAGGCCCCCTGGCATGGAAGTGAGGCTCACACACGAATTTTCTGATATCGCCGATGGGAAGACCCCTGCATAGACGTACAACATGCAACTTATCTAGTAAGCGTTACACAGCTACAGTAGCCAAGCTCGGCTGTCTGGCAATGCAGAGGTTCCAGCAGGTGTTGGGACTATCAGAGTTTATTTTCACGGAGAACTTCGCAAACCCGGGTACACCATCAAAGGTTTTAAGAGGCAATGAACCGAACCTTGCAGAGCAATGATCTGTTCAGTAGGAATGTCGACTGTGAACGGATGCGATCGAAGTTGGCGTCAACACAAGGGAGATAAAAGGGCCAGAGCACCGAACTTGGAAATTGTAGGGCACCCACTTACCGAGATCATCACCCATGGAAAAGGTGGCCGAGCCCTGGCGGGAGTTATAGTGGCTGTTAGCGAATGCGGTGAAGCTGTTCTGCAGACGGCGGTGGCGCACAACGAAGTAGGCCATTATGCCACCCATGATTAGCAGCACGAAGAATACCACGGGCACCACCACCGTGGCCATGTCACTTGGCTTGGAAAAGAAAGACTCTGCAAACACAAGAGGTGGATTCGTTTAGGGTGAGCCAGGTCAATCGTACAAGTCCAAGTTGCAAATCTGTGTGCTCGTTTGCTGTTAATGGGCCCACTGAAAGCTGCAGGTACAAAGTAACAATTTTAACATGAGGATTCAATACACATGTCAGTCTTAAGCTTACATTGGCAGGACGATTTGTCATCTTTGTATAGCATGAATGGTTTTATAAATCGAGGCAACCACATTTATATAATTTCATTTTCTAATTATACGACGACGATCAACTTGTTTTTTCTATGAGGATTTGTAAAACTTACAAGCGGGCAAAATATTATGATTACGCGTTGCTAAAGAAGTGCTTACAACTGCAACAGCATTCCTATAATTACAGAATACGATTGAACTCACTGACATTTAAAAAAAAACTGTGTAATATTCAGGTTGAAATAAACAGCAACAATTTCACAATTTCAGCAAAAGTGCAGGACACACGTTAAGAACGCCCAACCGCGCAACAATTGTCCAGACAAAAGGAAGAGGGGCTCCTTGGGCAGGACGCACCTGATTCGAGCATATCATATCTGGCGACAGCAGTGCGACCACACTTCTTGCTCCCCGTGTTTTGTAGGCCGCACGCCGCCTGCACCGTGAACGTGTAGTTGTGGCCGGGGTGCAGGTTTTTGACATAGTAGTGGGTCTCATTCGTGTTTCCCAGTCGCGTTGGCGTCGTACTGCCGTCCATGAACATGTAGACATCGTAGCCCTGTCGGGGTGAGCAATGCAATGTTGATAACCAACATTAAAGGATTGCTATTAAAACTAGGCAGCGATTTTGGATTAAAAAAAAAGCTGTTATTGATGCGAATGTGCGCAGTGTTCCATAGCTTGTGCGCACTCAAAAATAAGAATTGCTCTTAAGAGTTGCATTTTTGGGACAGCCATGCTGAGCATTCCTTCTCAATTTTATGACGTTTCGCCTCCCCGCTGGAGGCAGCAGCCTGATGGAAGCCTTGAACGTGGGAGGACAATGCCTACATGGGATGCGAAATGTCGTGAAGGAGGAGGAATGCTCGAAACGACCAGCCTGCAAGATCGGCTCCAAAGAGCAATGCTCATACATAGAGCAGTCTTCAATGAAAGAACTTGACTCAAATGAAAACGGAGCGGGAAATATTCATGCAGGCTCGGATTATTTTTGATCTTACCCGGTTTCTATCGAAATTCCTGTCTTGCAGAGACACGTCTGACCAAATCAAGAGCACAGTCTTGTCATCCATGAGGACCACCTTTACGGTCTCCGGGGGAAGGATTCCCTCTGCATAAAGGGGTCAAGAAAACACAAACCCGTTTTAATTGTGAAGCGATGATGTATTAAGATTTCATCTCCTTTTCATGCATGAGAAAACAAGAATAAGAGCGTAACATCGAAAGATAGTGTCATTCCTTTTGCAATTTGAATGACATCAACATCGTTAGTGTGTGCAGTCAACCTAACAATAGTTTAACAAAGTTAAGTCTGTGTTGGGGAAAAAAAATTTTTGGCTCTCACTATCTGATCTTACAGGAGTCTGTCTGCTGTAAATACCAAGCGCCGATTAACACCGACCAATGTGAATACATATCTAAAATCCGCAGTTAACAAGATGCTTCTAAGCCTGGTGGCTATTCATGCCTGCAATAGAGCACTGTGGAGGCGAGGGTTGGTGGATTACATTGATCAACCTCACTCTCTGGCGGCACGGTGGCCCAGTGGTTAGCGCTGTCGCCTCACAGCAAGAAGGTCCCGGGTTCGAATCTCTTGGCTCGGGTGCCTTTCTGTGTGGAGTTTGCATGCTCTCCCCGTGTCCGCGTGGGTTTTCGCCGGGCACTCAGGTTTCCTCCCACAGTCCAAAAGCATGCTGCTGCATAGGTTAATTGGCTCGCAGGCTAAATTGCCCCGCAGTGCTCGGCGATGGACTGGCGTCCCATCGTGGGTGTATCCCTGCCTTGCGCCGTGTGTCTGCCGGGATAGGCTCCGGCTCACCGTGACCCTGTATAGGACTAAGTGGTTTCAGATAATGAGATGAGAACTTCCCTCTCTACCCATGGGTGTCGCAATCCACCATCTCCTCGCTCATCTGGGCATGGCAGTACAGCAAGTGGATTCATTTTGCATTTGTTCGATCTGTGCAGACATTCTCTCTCCTTAACGAGTGTGGCTGTTCCTCATTTACTCCCATTGTCTGCTACACGCAAAAGAAATTGATAATGGAGTTGGCTAAACATCCCAACATTGTGCAAGAGTTTGATGCCAAATTTAGTTGGCTGCTCATTTGTCTCGTTTCTCCCATGCCTTTAACTCACTCAACAAAAAAATATGCACATTACAAATTCTAGATTACGGATAGATAGAATTTGCAATAGTAGACATACCTGAACTGCTAAGTTTAGTAACAATATGTACTGCACATTTATGAATGGCACGCAGATTACAGTAATATCCTTTCATATTTCTCGTTTCACTAAATATAAAAATGTATGCACGAAATCGATTTTTTAAAATTGTATTTTATGCACATGTTTTTTTAGTAAATGGCAAATAACGAAACCTCTAAATATATACCCATTACATGAGTACCTTGCAAAAGCTTTTCTGGTATAAATGACAAAGCTGTTATAAGTCATATTATTCTTTGTTGGCCTGGATTAATGACGTGTTCAGTTATAACATGTGCATTACAAGTATAATGGACTGCTAAATTAAAACCTATATATAATACGGCAGTCAGGGTATCATTCCACATTCTCAAGCGTTCCTATTGGCTGGTCTTGCTATGTGACAACTCTACAGAGGACCTTGCCAATCAGCTGTAGGCTGTTCTCTCGGCTCGGAGCTGATCATATCATCTCCATCCAGCGGTCAGCACAGATCTGGCGTGGGCAGCCATTGGCTGCTGTAAAGGTCAGT
>JAZEWT010000014.1:16846208-16861991 GCA_036362905.1 Mordacia mordax | reverse complement strand
CACGCGGACACGGGGAGAGCATGCAAACTCCACACAGAAAGGCACCCGAGCCGAGATTCGAACCCGGGACCTTCTTGCTGTGAGGCGACAGCGCGCTAACCACTGGGCCACCGCGCCGCCCCACTTGAAGAACCACTTTTGTTTCATCACGTCAGACGTTGCACACTGTATATCGGCACCATTTAAATGTCGCGTTGTGCCGACTTGAAAAAAACGTTGAGGATTGGCCATAAGTTGAACTGTGGGATTGTGCTGCTGTGACGTGTCAGTGCACTCACCCCTTGGTTCGCCTGTACATGGTGCCAGCTGGACAGTTGGCAGGTGGAGCGTATGGATCGCCGTCAAAGTCCGTGTCTTGAACGCAACGCTCGTTTTCGAGCGTCAGCTTAAAGCCTGTGTCACTGCAAAGGAAATGTATGCCACCGTGCTGTCACTGGCTACAGCTGCACTAGTTTGTGAAAGGTTTTAGAGTTTTAACTACAGGTGCTATTCCAGTAAATGGCTTAACATTATTTGTCATCTTATCTTATTGTCAGAACCGCTTAATCCTGTACAGGGTCGCGGTGAGCCGGAGCCTATCCCGGCAGATGCAGAGCGCAAGGCAGGGATATATCCACGATGGGACGCCAGTCCATCACCGGGCACTGAGGGCAATTCAGTCTGCAAGCCAATTAACCTATGCAGCAGCATGTTTTTTGGACTGTGGGAGGACGCCAGAGTGCCCGGCGAAAACCCACGCGGACACGGGGAGAGAACACGCAAACTCCACACAGAAAGGCACCCGAGCCGATATCGAACCCGGGAACTTCTTGTGTGAAGCGACAGCGCTACCCACTGGGTCACCGTGCCAGCCCAACATTATTTCTATATTAATATTTTAATCTATAGATTAATGTTTAAAATTATTTAAAAATCATCCACAAATTACTCTATTGTGATTACACAGAGCAATATTGCCCACGACTACAAAAATTGACATGACCTTTATGACAGTCAGAGCACTCAAGTGAGGGTTTTATGGGTAAAGGGGAATCATGAAATATCGCAAGATGCTCTGGGATTGTTTTGGCAATTCCATTAAAACGCATTTGGCATGTGGCAGTAAACTGTAGCACCCAGATAAACACCACACATACAACACTGGCAGCTCTACCTAAATATTTAAGAATACATCTCCTGTGCTGCCACCTCTTGGCCAAATTTGCAGTTCAATCGAATACGGAGGTTCGCAAAAGTGCGCGATCCATCAACGCTCATTTCCATAGTGCTGGATTCCAAGCTTTCCAACAGCACAACTGGTTAAAAGGACGTGCGATTAATTTCAACAAGTACTGATGGCACATCACGCACCACTCAAAGTCTTCACGTGTGCAGGAGCAGTTGGAGGACATGATTGGCCGATCAAAGTCTTCCCCATTAAAGCAAAGAGCGTGAGCAGTTCGGCGTTTGTAGACAGTCTTGCGACCCAGCAGACACTCGTTTCCCAGTTCGTCTGCTGGCGACCAAAGCTTGTAGTCCTCGTCTGAGCAGGCAGCACCTAACAATGCACGTCGCGCTTTGTGACCCTCAAGTGAAATGTTGCATCTGTCCCCACCACTCTGAGACTGTGACACCAAACAAGAGCGGACTATAATATCATGGTTACATTTAATGCCCATTTCCTCTTCTATAAACCAGAATGTAGCTTGCATAGGTGCCATGGGTATGCACATAGAGAGGAGATACTATAGTATAGCCAAGCTTACTACTTGAAGAGCTACACATTTACGAACGCAGCTCACTGATCGAGACCGCGGCATCTTGATTATCGATTCTTAGGTTTACAGTCAATGCCCACAGCTTAGAGCAATGCGATTTGCTAGTGGAATAACGATTCAGGAAAACACCCAGTAGAAGCAAGCATGTGCTTGGTTAGAGTATAGCTCCATCATGTTTATGAGACTCCAAACATTATACATATATGTTTTACTCATTTCATCCAAGACACCATTCAATACTGTAGCAGTTCAATGGTCGGATTGCTGAATTACCAAAATAATAAAACACCTCTGCTTGTGACTTTCTGAAGAAAATATATAAATGTTGTACTTTAAAATTCATAGTTTTCCATGCCCTAAGTCAATTTAAAGGAGTTGTTTCAAAAGATATAATTGCAGGGTACGAACATGGTGCGCTTATGCACAGCTTTGGTGTCCACAATAGTGTTCTTACAGGCCAGTGCTTAAAATAGGATTGTAATAGCAGCTCATTAAGTTACACCACATGAAAAGTTCAAGGAGACAAATATACCGGGAGGAACGCCAGAGCGGTTTACACACATTGGGCAAGTTGAAAGGTTTCCTGAATAAGGTACTAAAATGAGTCACACAAAGCTATTATTATGTGGATAAAACCCCTCGTGTGTGTGCTGATTGCATAAGTGGCTATAAAAGTTACCAAAAAATATATTGCGGTGTGTGCCTTGTTTTCAAACTTTTCTTTTTTTTTTAACAAATACGTACCAAGCACGTACGTCATGTTGATTTGCAGAATAAGCCAACTGTGCGCCGTTGCGGCGACGGAACCAAAGATGGTGAAGACGGAGCTTTTCTCGCCGGGTTCGGTCATGAGGCCGTACACCGTTATGTTGTCTTTGGAGAACTGGAAGTCTCGCCACGTCTGTCCCTCGTCGGTGCTGAACCTGCGTGGCGTGCGAACAAGAGGTCGGCAAACATGACCGGCAGACGCTGGCGCCGAGGAGAAAAGGATGTTGATCCCACACTGCGTGGGATGGTACAGCCAGCGAGTCGGTCGAGCAAGGAGAAAATGTCAACAGGACACACGGTGCCAAAGATCCCTTCATTAAATGTATTTAATGGGATGAGTCTAGAGACAAGGGCGTGAACGCATTTTACTGTTTGACCACATGACGAATCGCTTTCTAAATTTTGCAAAAACAATGATGATTCCAATTATCATTAAGGAAAGCGTAAATTGGCATGCAGTCTTATAATGAAAATGCACTGGAATGCATAGCCAATTCCATGTGATATTTATTTCCTTTGGTTAAGCAGTTTATCATACTGGGTTAAACCTATGCATAAAAGAAGGTGACACTCAAATATGTACACAATTTCAAAACCTGTTTTTTATACCATCATTTTATGGTCACCCTGCGGCCAAATTAGGTTTGGGAGTCACTAATCTGCAAGCTCTATCAAGCTTTTGCCTCTAAGCAGCTGATGGCAAACACTGCCACCACGCCTGGCTTAAATAAATGACACTGTGCTGACATGTAACTCAACTGACGAGCTTAGTTTGAAAAACGGTCGCCATTCCTAACATTAGTGTTATACTCATCAATTTCATAAACTTTACTGGCAAACGTGACACTTACTTGAGCATGCCTGTAATGCCCTCTTGAGAGACGGCCACAAGAATGCCGCCATGATCACCCCACGCAAAGTAGTGAGGTCCCACCAGAGTCTGCACAATAAATTGAGCCAAGATTTAGGAAAAGCCAGTCATCGCCTTGCATAGTACACAAAATATTCCGGAGAAACTGTATTGTGTTAAGGCCATTAGCGTTGCTAGTGGTGCTACATGATCGTGTTGTCACATTGACTTGACGTGTGAATAAGCATCATCCTGAGTGATTCAGTTACCTCCCTCCAGTGGGCACCACCAGTGCTGGAAATGTACACATTGGGCTTGTGAGCCAGATTTTTTCCGACAGATCCTGATACACACACACACACCAACGCCAAGCAGCAAAAACTTAAAATGAGACCGTATTACTTAATATTGTACTTTCAAAAAATTGCATTGTATTGTTTTATTTAATCACCTTATGACATATAAAGAACACACATCTTTAAACAAATACATAGCAGTTTTTCACCAATATTTTTATTTGTGAAGACAACTGGCATATGCAAATGGCGAGTTATTACACTCGAGCATTTATATGGATATCATTGCTCCAAACCACAAATGAGATGCGCAAATCTAGATCAACAAAGCCACCCTCCTGAATACGGACAGTACTACAGGTCACGGGTACCATGGCACAATGTAAACGGAACCCCACCTGATGCCATTATGAGGCCAGGAGCAGACATCTTGGACATGACTGGAAGCAATCGGTCACGGAAGTTGAGAAGTTGACTGTATTTTTGTGTCACGTGCAGGGAGCAGTTGTCCTTTAGCTGTAGGCGCATAAGAAACGTACGCATTCGCAACGCAGCACGACGAGACACCGTTCACAACGTGAAAACCACAGCAAAACCCAACCACCTCCAGAACACCCACAAAAAATTTCAACAGCTGAAAAGGAGGGCATTGAAAATTATGCGGCTGTAGGAAATGAAATCCCACTGCTGCTGTCTAAGCGTTCAAACCTGACAGTTGACAGGCCGTCCCCAGCTGTCTGTGTCGGGCGGCAGCAGCGGCTGCCATTCGCCGCCCTTGTCGAAGGTGATGAAGGAGCGCATGTTCTCCTCGCTGTAGTGGTCGCCCGACACCTGCGTGGCGATGTAGATGCCGCGCAGACCTTCCACGCGGTGGATGTCCGCAAACGGCTCCTGCGCAAAGTACCTGCAAAAGATGCGCACGCAACGCCGTAAGACCGGGCGGTAGCGTGCGCGCCGCTTGTTGCAGCGGTTTGCGCTTCCAGTCCAGTGGCAGCGCTGCGTTATATGTTAATGAATTAACCAAAAAAACATCACGCACGCATTATGGAGATTCAGTAACAGTAAAAGGGTCCCTAACATTATTTGAAAAAGAACATCTATTTTGGTGTGAATATCACAATGCGGCGAAACGTTTACTTTAAAATTAATTTCGGAACGTATGAGGCGAAACGTCGCGAGGAGAGGAAACGATTGACGCGGCTGTCCCGAGAGAGCAGCTTTTTGAAGCAATCATCAGACTATGGTCGTCGAAAAAATCTAGTACCTTGCCGATAACCTCGCACTATAAATATAATACAAAATATACGTGTATGTATTTTTAGTAATGAATTCCTGATACAATAGGACAGGTAGGATAAACCATGGCCTTTTAACTCACATTTACGTTTTAAATTTGGCTATATTACAGATTAGTGCCAAGAAATTCCACATTAACATATGCCAACTGACAACTCATATCATTCAAGGATTTTGAGTTCCCATTTGGTGCTGAAAACAATCGTTCTACCATTATTTGTATTCACTTTTGTAACCCAATGTTCCTTTTGAGACGTGTCACCTTAATGGTCTCTCATTGGGTTTTAAAAAGGGACTTCACTTCATTGTTTGATCTATACAGTGTTAAAATATATCTAAGGACATTATGGTCAGCATGATGGTTAAACTCAACTCAAATTTGGAATGTGACGTAATGGGGCCACGTGGAAGCACCATGCAAACTCTAAAGGATAATTCTAATTAACCTATAGTCAACGGATGGTCACATCTCTGCTGAGACGAGAAAATGTTTAAATTCTAAAATAAGTGAGAATGTTTTGCGCTGATCACGAATTAATAATTGCTTTTACAGGGCGCTTTTCACCCGAGGGTCACAAAGCGCTTCACAGAGCTGCAGAGAGAACGGCACGTCAACAACAACATGAAGACCGACACGACACAAGAGGGGGTGGGTGACCAGCACCACGCCCGGCCGCCTCTGTCTACATCGTGGTAATGTTTAACACACACCGCACGAGGTACTCATTTGAGGCTGAGTCGACCTAGGGCATACCCCATGCACCGGTTCAGAAATGCTAGTGAAGAGCCATAAAATATCAGTTAATCTCGAAAAACAAAATTGCAATGTAATAATCATCAGAACATGTTAGACAATAATTAACATTTCAACAACATCCCATAAACAAACAGGCATGTGAAGTTCCAGTACCAGTAAGCAGTGTACAATCTGGGTTTCCTACACACACAAAAACATCTGATTAAACGATATAACAGAAATGACCTATGAACACTGACTCTGTCATTGGATGAATATAACAAATATTGGAAGTTTTCTTTATATATTGTGTATATTTTAGTAGTGCTGGGCATTTGGTTTACATGTTAAACCACTTTAACACGCATGTTTGAGACCTAGTAACGATAGAAGTACCTCTAAAATACATCAGTAATAGAAAAACCACATGGAAATACTTCATATTGTATACACTGTTGCTATCTCAAGCAATGCTTAGTTTTATAACGGTAGGTCAGTCAAGCCGTTAAGCATTTTCTGCATGCACATATACAGGCTTTTGTCAATCCACTGCTGGATGATAGCCTCCACACCCTGCGATCATGAACACACATTCTAATTTATTCTATTTACACAGCGCCTTTCACGCAAACGTCCCAAGGTGCTGTAGGAAAACTGGAAACAACAGAGAGGTAGGGGAATGCAGCCACGTGGTCAGCCGGCGTCAAACCGCCAGACAGCGCGATCTAAACATTGATGATAAAGCGGTCAATTAACCAACGTGCGTCTCCTCACCTCACAAGCGTGTCTGCGCCAGGCCCCTTTGGGCTGAAGTAGAGGACCCTCTCGAGGGAGAGGGAGAACTTGAGGCCCTCGCGCTCGGAGATGTACAGGTTGGTGAGTCCACCCTCGTGGTTGACGCACACGAACACCTGGTCCTCAGAGGCGTCTGCGATGTAATATTCCTGCCAGGTGCGTGTGCCACATGAGCGTCGGGGGCAAAAAACACAGCGACGATTATCCGCTGGGGATAATTGTTTTTGGTGAAATCTAACGGAGAAAAACTTTAAAAAGCATTACGAATTACTGCCTGCTTTTTTAAAAAGTGCTCCCAGCCACTTTGTCATTAAGAGTAAGCAAGAGGTCGGTGAATATTTTTACTGAAATTTATTTTGCTTACGTGACATTAGTTTATGATGCTGTAATGGATAGAATTAGTTTGCTTCTGTATATATTAAAACGTTCAAGGCATACACTGTATACCGCATGCTATATACACTGATCAGTGTCGCAAAGTACAGTCATATAATTCCAATGGATCCAATGATGCGGAGGCTCTCATCCAGCAGTGAACTGATAAAAAGGTGTGTATTATGATGTAGGTTTTTTCACGGCTCCATGCATAAGGATTGCGTCGAAAAGCTGCTCCCACGGAACAGCCGCGTCGATCGCGTGCATATAATCCATAACTGTTTTTAGTGCGTTGCAGCAAATGTAAACACATACTTGGTACAATCAATATATGTTAAGAAAAAATTTGAGAGAGGTACGTGATTATTTGAGGATAGTGCAAGGGGTCATTTGTTCACATTTTCAAGAGCATAAACGTACCAGGAAGAAGGCACGTGTGTTGACCTTTTAAAAACCATTAATAATCATTAACGACTGAACGTACAAAGAAAGTACTGTTGCTGTGACAGCCACATTCTTCGAGACCAGTGAGCTTTAAAATACATAAATTACCATGTGTGCCATGTACTGCAAAAACAAGAACACCTCATTTATGTTCCACACTTAAGTGCACATTTGAAAAATGATCCTGCTATGGCCATATCACAATCCTGTTGTGCACGCATGACTATCCGTTCATTTATTTGCTCTGTATATATATTTTTTACAACGAATACATAACCTTCCTCCTCCTTTGTGTGCTCAAGTAAGTTAGATGCCACTAAAGGATAAATATTTGTGAAACATTTTCATTGTTACACTTTATTTAGCTGCACAATGCCAACATAAATGACCCCTTGGTGACAAGATAATAGCACCATAATTTTCAACTCACCAGAATGGGGTGTTTAGTTCGGAATTGAGAAGCGCGCAATGGCTTGCGAATGTGGGAGACCCACAGCTGAACAGAGCGTGGGTATTTGGAGCCCACCAGATGCTGTTGGATACACAGTCAAGCCAGAACAGGAAGACCCCCCACACCGAAATGTCAAACACCACACCAGATAGATGCACCGACAGGTTCGAGAGGAAGTTGTAGCCATAACCTTACATACACCACAGCACAAAATTGTTACAACAAGCGTATGAACGCTGCCGTTTAGTACCATTTGTGTTCAATAGCTTACATGCTGTGGTGAATATAGGTTTTTTGTAGGTCTGCATAGATCAGATGTCCATTGTAAATGGTCCAAAATGTAAAAATCATTGAAGTTCGTTGCCATTAGGATCTAAACTATTAGGGCCAATTGTTGCATTTTACCAATACATTTTTTAAAGTTACAAGGACATGTTCAGACCTAGTAGACTGGCCAAAGCAGGAAGGGCTGATCGAGTTAGAGAACCATTTCCTTCCACCACGAAGAAGGCTACCTTGTTCCTCCAGTTGTAGTTGAAGATGGCCTGTTCAAATGGTCGTCTTAAGTACGACACCATCAGCACAACAGAGTTGCTAAGTTGCTGCAAAGTCGGCAGTCACAGCAAATTTACACAAAATATAGTCCGTTAACATACAACCTGTACTGTGCTTACAAGACATTTTAAACCTGTGACAAGGGTGTTAACATTTCATTAAGTGGAATTTTGGGACACCACTGAGAAGCAGCTGTTTTCATGCGTAGTTTTGAATCAAGTTTGTATAGCATGTCAAGATGCAACAGAGGTCTGTACGGAAGTAATATATATAAATTACCTCCAATTTTAACAAAAACTTAATTGGCAAATGAGTATTTGCGTATTGCAGTCTTAGCCCATGAATGGTAATGTTACATAGCATATTTACCATATAAATAAAATATTTCCCTAATTGTCGGTCTTTAGATACAAAAAATATTTGACAATTTCAAAACTGCATCAGTACATTTCAATACACTGATGTTACGATTATACACCGTGAGCTTAATTATCCTCTGGTTAATCTACACATGGAAAGCATAGTTTTTACTTTGTTTACACAGCTGCATATAAAAGTTTGATTGCACATTCATTCTGACCAGGTCCTGCCACTCTCCCTCCTTATCAAGAGAGAGTAGTGAAAAATGGACAAAACCTATGACCAACACAAGGCGAGGCCTTAATCCAGCAGTAAATTAACAATGGCTTGTGAACATTTTAATCAATTATTGAGTTACAAAAAAAACGGAAAAAAACGAACCTTATGCCAAACCAATAAGAAAATTACATTTGATAGTGGTTTGAAACTGAGAATTTGTATGAGCATCAAAGTGTGTTAAACATTGAAATTGGTACAAATGCATTTAAATAGATTTTTATGGGCCCAAAAGCATTTCACAAGGGCACCGAGAACACTCGATAAATGACAGAGCTGTACTGCCATATATCGCCATGTCCAAAGGGCAGTGTAATTCTACGTTGAACAGCAGCATTTCCGGTTTCAGGGTTGTCGGCAACTGGACCACAAGAGGGCAGCACGACAAAAGCTATGGGCCACAATGACTAAACAGGGGCATTGGCCATGACGCACTTAGCACTGTGAACTAACAACAACTGTACAAACGTCATGTGCCCACACACTCATTGGTTTGAAACAGCAACATGGTATACACAACAGCGGTTGGCGTATGAGTGACGATTTACGGTGCTTGGCTCACAGAACTGAATTGTGTTGTCACAAAACACACCCACCGTTGTGTCATTCCCTGTAAAAGAATGCTGCACAATACTGTAACACTTCATCAAAAGGCATGGCATGTGTTTTTGAGTACGTATCAGCAAAATGATATCTCAAAGGTAACGTGTGTACACGGTAATTATCACTAAAGGGATAATAAATTGGTCACCACACAATTACAGCAAATATAGATCACTGCCCAATAACTAAAAGGCCATAGCTGTGTCAGTGCTAAATAACTAGTGGCAAAATAGTGGCAAATACTGGCAAAACTAGTTCTCATATTAAACTGGACTCTTTCATTCGGGATTCAATGGGGTTCTCAGAATACACGTTTTTTAACAGCAATATTTTGGTCAACAGACAAAATTTGTCCTTTTGCTTCAACATAAGACAGTGGGGCCTTGCTGTAACGTGAGAACACGCTTACGTGTACATCCCCATTTGCAGTTACCTATGTCTGCAAACCATTTCTTATGAACCATCTGTCACTAATGCTTCAAAAGCTCCAGGCCAATACCCACCATAGGCACGGGGCACATGTCACTATTAACCATATGTTGATATGTTCCGGTTTAACTTTAGAAACACAGGACATATTCTCAAATGAATAAAATCAGTAATCAAATAAAAGAACGTCCAGACAGCTTTTATGAAAATGAAAAAACAATTAAATTGTGTCCTATGAATTATCTGTACATAACTCTGCAGTTGAGTCTTCCTATTGGCTGGTTGTGTCACGTGGCAACTCTCCAGGGGTTCTCGCCAATCAGCTGCATGCTGTTCTCTCGGCTCAGAGGAGATCACATCACGACTATCTAGTGGTACTTATAAGAAACAAAACCCTGGTTACGACTACAGCATTGAGCTATGCATTTCCCACTCAGTCAGCAAAGAACTGACATAGGAAGTCAAGAGGCCATAACGCTAGTATATATAATTGTACATAATCGTCAACTTAAGGTGGAAATTTTCCGTGTTAACTCAATCAGAAGGCAATCCGAAAAAAATACCCCCCAGTTCAAACTGCATCCACTGTAAACTGGAGTGTCCATTTGGGACTAACCTATACATTTTGGCTTGAGGACTAATAATGACATAATGCGGCTCTCTCGCGTATATCTTGGGCACACAGAGCACGAACCACGGTCTTTGTGGCGAACATGTAGCTGTCTCGGAGCTGGAAGTCATCGGCCCCTTGCAGAAGAACGCGTTGCTTGGTGGCGTCCTGGAAGAAGTCATCGCTGCGGAGGATGGTCGAGGTGTTTGTCGGCTCCAGGCGCTCCACGTAGACAACATCTTCGTTGTCGTACGGCTCTAGGCCCCTACATGAACAGGGCGCACAAACACTCGCGTTCAATGATCAAAATGTTCGTATAGGTTGATTGGCTCGCAGACTAAAATTGTCCCGCAATGCCCGGCGATGAACTGGCGTCCCGTCGTCGGGTGTATTCCTGCCTTACGCCCTGTGTTGCCGGGATAGGCTCCGGCTCACTGTGACCCTATATAGGATTAAGCGGTTTCAGATAATGATGATGATATGTTCGTAGTTTCACTTGAGAACGAATCTCTCCGAATGCATGGAATCTCATAAATGTGCTCTCAGAAGATAAGCAGAGTTAAGCCTGGCTGGTGCCTGGACAGATGACCACTATACATAACACTTGTGTAATACGAGGTTTTTGAGGGCCTATTTGTGGGCAGCTGATGGGTTCAGCGCTTTGTGACCCCCAGGTGAAAGGCGTTCTAGAAGTGCAATTATTATATCCGATGTTTTACTGTATTTCTATGCCTCCCACATCAATACTCACGGCCATTACCAACCCGCACTGAGCAAGGCAAGGCACAGCATGGTATAACCCCACGATTCACACAGCAACGCCCCCATCTAGCAATAATTTGAGAAAAGTGTGTGCACATGTTTGTCATTTCACGTATAACTCCAGATCAAAACACAGCACGGATGAGTAACACACAACATCCAGACTGATTGGTTTGAAAGAACGTGACCATGCTTTGAGAGCAAATGTGCTTGACTGGTTGGTTGAGGAAGCTTACTAGTCAATAGTGGATGGCTGAAATAAAATGTTTAAAACTATCATATTGCTATTGATGTAAGTGAATGTGCCAAGTGTTTCTCAACGATTTAATTTAATTGATGTATCGTAACATTTTAATTGAAATCAAAAAGTTATGGCAAACGTGTATTGGACAAATTGTAATGTTTTGCAACTTAACGAAACCCAAAAACTACAATGACAACCCTAATAATTGTAGTAGTCAGACTGTGCCAACCGTATCAGATAGTTGTGGTAGTCTGTGCCAACGCTACTGCCAGGGCTTGTGGTTAGACAAGGCTGCACAGATAAAAGGACAATCTGTATCAATAACAATGCTAACGGCACAAGCATATGCTCTATATAATACAATTTGTAGCGTACGCAAATTCTATGCATGGGCGAAACAGAGGTGCTAGGCAACCAGAGAGGTGGAGGGGGTAAGCCATGCAGCCAGCCAGCACTAGAACTTGCCAGACACCGCTTCCTATATATTATCGGCTACTTAATAAGTGTTTATTTGTTGTGGGAGTAAACTGCGCAGAACATGGGAAGAACACACAAACTTCACACAGAAAAGGCACCCGAGGCGGTTATCGAACCGCTTCAGGTGTAACTTTTCTTTCTGCGAGACGCAGACATTCCCACCGCACCACCCTGCAGCTCGATATCAGGCAATGGTACTTCTTCAGGGCAGCAGCATTTTAAAAAGGTCAAAAAAGCATTTAAATGCACAGCCCATTTTAATTCACTGCTGGATGTGGGCCTCATACACATTGTGGATCGTGAGGCGTTATTCCCTCAAACTTTCATTTAGTTTTATGAGTTTGACAAGGCCGGCGATGGACTGGCGTCCCATCGTCGGTATATCCTTGCCTTGCGCCCTGTGTCTGCCGGGATAGGCTCCGGCTTCACCGTGACCCTGATGAGCCTGATGAGATGAGATGAGTTTGTCAAGGCATGCACGTGGCGTTTGCCGATCCACGCACCACCCTGGCCCATCCCTGCTTAGCTTAACAAAAGGTAAGTCCATTCCAGGTGATTTGCTCATAGGCTCTGAGTCTAAACCAAGAGAAAACCTTGGAAATGTCTACTGTTCCAGAAGGACAATTACCCAAAATGTTAGTCTAGGACAGCCTTCTTCGGTTATAAAGCAAAATAAGTGGAAAAGGTTGTGTTGGATTTTTACCAGTATATTTCTGGCCCATGCAATCCTTATATTTTTATTTAACATTCTGTAATTCTATATTTATGGCCATATCTTTAACATTAATTGCCTTCACCACGTTGCCTTAATGTCCCAGGTACTATGTGCAATTTAAATTTCAATATCACTTAAAGATGTATGTTATGCAGGATACTACAAGCACCATTTTAATACGTGTCCTTAAAAACAATGACAGCCACCACGGTATATTAATTTGGCCGAGGTGGCTGTGGTCTAGTGGCATGCCGCTCTTGTAGCCATAATGAAAAGTTGGCCCTAATAATAGCAATCCATTATGCTGCAATATTAATCTAACATTGTCCTTCAAAAGTTGTCACATTTGCTTGCTGCAGCTAAAAAAAAGCCATCATGTGGCACAGCTCATAAAACAGCTGATTGTGCGATTGCTACACTATGCAAGATGTACCTCATACTACAGAAGGAATAAAATCCAATTACAAAATGGTAATGCTGCCTATAATTTTTTGCGAACATCCATTTTCATTAAGATCGTAAATATGCAAGAATTTACAGCTGTTGGATGATTACCTCCTCCACAGACCGTGTTCATTATGGATGTTGTTTGACAGTACAGTACTTAAACATTCTGAACACTGGCTGATGAAGATTTGGCTAGATTGTTTCAAGTGTCATTTGCACTAACGGCAGCCACAGCCAGGGCCTGAACTCTGTTGACCGATTTCATAAAACTTATTAAACATTAGACCACAGCAAATGAACATTACATAGCTACAATCGAAGGTGCAGGAATGGTCTGACATGACACAATATCATCGTACATAACGCAGGTGCAATAGGCTGCTTTCAAACATAGGTCACCAAGAACCTCTGTGCAGTTTCAAAAAAACACAACGAATATTCAAGTAAAAATATGAGCAGGTCGATTCATGTGGGCAACTGGGCTATCCTTGTTCAGATAAGGAACACAATGAGGAAAAATATAGTTTATATGCATATGTTCATCTGTAAAAATTCCCTCTCAAACCACTCCATGCAGTTGAAACATCCCGGGTTAGCGGATGAATGGCACACATCCTTGCAGAGATTACTTCCTGCCAGATTACAGGGTTTTTAAAGGGCAAGCAAGCACTGCTGTCAAAGTGCATGCCATCAATCCATGCCGGACAATGAATTGATGGGGAGACTAGCGAGTTGACAGCAGGAAACAATGCTTTGGTGTTGTGGCTGATCATAAGGTTGTAAAAAAAAAATGAATGAGTTTCTTCAATCAGCATTCATTTGACGGGCAAGGTGATGCATGTTCACAAGAGCATCGATCCAGTTGAGGCAACAGACATGCATTATTGCAGAATACAGCAGAGGTGTACGAAAACAACATATTAACAGATCAGGTTGAGTCACATTTTAGTGCCATTGCTGAAAATATGAATGCACAACATCATGGGAATGTGAAACCGCAGAGTCAACTAAACAGGTAAAACAAGTTTTTAAAAATAGTAGTGCTGGCAAGTCATAATATCTGAACTTTTCGACCCTTCGTTTTTCTTACACATCATATAAAAGTATAAAACCACCACGGCACTTCCACTCAAGTACTATTCCTAAGAATGATACAAATCTATATTCTGATGCGATAACGCGCTCCAACGTCTCAAATGTTCACAATACATTACGCACCGTGTGTGTAGCTGAGTAGGCAAGCAATAACGCTGCTGTACAAGAGAACGGGCTAACTGGGCATGCGTCACAAACACTAATGGGATGTGACAGCTGCAGGCCGGTGGTCTGTGCCGAGAAGCCAACTATGCATCAGGCACGATGCCAGACACAGCCAGATGGATCGCAGTTGCACCAATCCCCAACACAACACGCCGCCGCAAAGCTTCTGCCTCTGTGCCAGTCCAGACGTACAGGCGAGGGAGAGCACAGCTCTGAGCAGTGGAGGCCACTTAATGTTACACTCCGTGCGAGATAAAGAGCATATATCGGCACAGGTGAAGCTTCTCGAGTAGGAAATGCAAGCAGACTAGTGCAGAATACAACAATATGATGTGGCCTTCCGAAACAAAATTTCTTCTAACACGTGCGGTTCATTATTAAATTTTTTTGTCTGTAAAAGCTTTTGGAATTTTTTGAAATATGTTTTATCAATTGTTATATTTGCTCAAAAACACAACAGTATAAAATACATACTTTTCATCAGTGCACTACCTGCTGTGACATGATACATAAACAGTAACTATAAATATAAAACAAAAACTAAAAAGTGTAGAAATTATGGGAATGCATGCTTGATAATACAGACAAGAAGAGAGAAACATGTAGATTAGAGAACACATTCGGGTTAATGAAAATAAGGACAACTTTATCAAGAAAAGTGGTTTGTATATGTCGGTTGGGTCAAAGGGATGACAGTTACTATCAGGCACAGTGTGTGTGATGATGTAAGGTGCCCTAGATAAGGGTGTCCTCTAAATTATAATTAATAACAAATGGAGGCCAGCAGGGAAGATATGGAAAGTATCCAAGAGAATATCCAGAGAGATAGCACCATGAGATCAGTTGGTGTGCAAGGTGGATTGTCACAAGATACTCAGAGGTGGAGGCATTCATCCAGCAGTGAACTCATCATCGCCGATTATGTAATTAGATTTTTGTACACTGCCGTTAAACTCTACGATTAAGACACATTGCATGTTTATTACAATGCACATGCAACGTTTTTTTTGTTTTACCATTTACAATGGCCCCTCCTTGAACCGCCACCTTACAGTGGTGGAGGGGTTTGTGTGCCCAAATGATCCTAGGAGCTATGTTGTCGGAGGCTTTAGGCCCCTGGTAGGGTCTCCCATGGCAAGCAGGTCCCAGGTGATGGGCCAGACGAAGAGCGGTTGACAAGCCCTTCATGAAAAAAAGACCAATGAGGACCGTTACGTCGCCCGGATTGGCGTTACCGGGGCCCCACCCTGGAGCCAGGCCCGGGGTTGGGGCTCGCA
>JAZEWT010000014.1:16827491-16839587 GCA_036362905.1 Mordacia mordax | reverse complement strand
GAGGCAACAGAGTTACCAAACACGTGCAAACTGATGGCAATCAGTCCACTTGCTCTATTGTCCTCTCCCGGATTTGGCATCTCTACACCCACAGGAATGGGGCTTTCACATTTGTGTGACCCACAAACCTCACCTTCACAGCGGAGATTACAAGTGAATGTGGCCACTAGCTCGATGTATGTTCATGTTAATGGATTTTTGACATTTGACAGACTTGATATGCAAGTGTAAAAATTGCTAAACTCATCCACAAACTGCAAACGTCAAATAAAATTATTGCCTCTGTTCCCTGCTCAGCATCTCCATTAGCCACTATCACCTTTGTGGGTTGCAAACCATTTTTAATCCACCCCGGGGGTGCCATGGATTACGGCAGCAGTCCGAAGACCAAATAATCCAAAAATGTCAGATTCACGGATGATTGCATCGTGATTTTTTCGATCTATGCTGCATGAGCAAATTATGCAAGCAACAAATCCCGGATTATGAACAAAAAAAATACCAAAATATGCACAGATGTTCGCTTTAATCTACAAATGACAAGTAATAATAATACAAACTTCCCATTATGTTAAAGTACCTAAGGAACAGCATAACATTGTCGTGC
The DNA here is from genome assembly GCA_036362905.1 of Mordacia mordax. Classification (NCBI taxonomy): domain Eukaryota; kingdom Metazoa; phylum Chordata; class Hyperoartia; order Petromyzontiformes; family Petromyzontidae; genus Mordacia; species Mordacia mordax. The sequence goes on along the minus strand of JAZEWT010000014.1, from coordinate 16,838,980 downwards.
TTCCAAAAGAAACTAAATTACACGTGAAGCCATTACTAAAATATCAAGACTATCTGAACGTCAGGCAAAGACTTAACACTTCATTAAAATCAATCGTTTTTAGAATACATTAGAATGGCAATATAATGCACTGCTGCTAATTATTTGCCACGAATGTGCTATTGAAAAGAAACAAAGTTAATTCGTTTTCAAAGCTAACTAAATCCGAGTATAACCTTTCATACAATAGCCCATGTTCCCGTTACCAGTGATACAAAGGCAACACAATTTCAGATTTCCCCAAAGACAATGGCACACTCAACGCAAAACAAACATGAAGCACGTGCTCAATTGTAAAGCAAATCCCGTGTTAGCAAAACTAAATAATTCCTAACCGACTCACCAGGTTTTGATTGCATGTAAGAATTCCACCGAGCATTTTAACGATTTTTCACAATATTCTCCTAAACCAAAGGCCTGCACAATGCATTTGACAGCGGTACATGCACGGGGCGAATAAAGCTGCACGGAGAGTGCGTTTGTGCACCCATTAGCATTCGGGAGGCAGACAGACCTCTGCTCGCTGGACAGTCTGCTTCGGAACACTCACAATCTGTCTAGGTCCCGGTGCTGGCCCTGCGCACGCTCATTCATCACACAGGGGATCCTATGCTTGGCTGCAGTGCATAGACCCATCAAGCATCAATTTGACTTACCTACGGTGGCGTTTCCCTATATATGGAGTGATTCTTCAGCATCCATCAATGCGTGGGTACTGTGATTACTTCACTCGTCTTTCAGAGGTTGTATTGCCAGTTTACCAACAGGTAGATTACACAAGATAATTTAGCTTTTTGTTCTATGCTCTTTGTAAGCGTAAAGAAGAGCATATATTGTAAAACAACGGAGCAACTACACCACTGCAATCTCACGATATTACACAAGTGTATAAAACTGTCATCAATACACATGGTATTGACCGGTATGCAACATACATAAGAAATGCATCACAACTGCTTGAACACGACCTATGGCAAGTCCCATACATTACTAATTGAATATTCAATGTTATACACACGGCAATATATGACTGTAACTACGTAGAGTACACAATGAACTTTACAATGCTAAGAATATTCTCCCAAAATCTAATTACATTATATAACAAAAACCTTCAATGTCAGAATCATTTCCGGAGGAGAACTTCCTGTGTAAGCATATTTATTTTACCAGTACACAGAGTGGTTTACTCTTCTGATGAGTGATTCTGATAAGATGACATTGCACTGACAATATTATGCAACGATAAAGCTTTTATTAATATCAACAAAATCACTCTGGCTCAAAGGCACATAACCTTCCTCACAGCGGCCTTGATAAAAAATATATAAATACTCACATTTTTCAATTAAGTCCCAAAATAATTACAATCCTATACCTGTACCAAGCATAATGCAACGTTTACAAAGTATATCATTATACTGCATTGTTAATATCATTTGTAGCCTATTACCTAGCAAGTGAAATGGCTAAAAGCTGCCTAAAGGCAAAACGTTCAAGGATCTCAAAACAAGAGCTATGGTCGCCTTGTTGGTAATTAGGATAATTTGGCCCAGAGACTGACCGGTCACAGGCATTGTCTTTGCAAAGATAGCTTTATTGATGTAGGCTTTCACGGCTCGATGCATAATGATCAAGATAGCTTGACATTTCCACCCCCCACGCCCCAATTGTGTAAACAGCTGCGGAACAGTGGCGTGACGCCACCACTGACAGCTATTCATTTTCACAAAACCATCTACATAACAATTACTACACAAAGAATAAAAAAACCCATTAAAGCCATTGAACTGTGCACTAACTGTTCAGGTGCCCGTTTCATACAATCTATGGTTTAAATTAATTGTAATATACGGATGGAGGTTTTGTGGTGCCAGTAAAATGCACATTAAATATTACAAGTCAACATTCTGCCTTATGGCAGCATATAAACACTAAAGATGGGGGGGGGAAAACAAGAACTATTTTAAACCCAGACAGGTTTGCATATATGGAACATGTGGTCTCTCAAAATTGTAAACAGGTTGGCGTCATATGGATTGCTTCACATCCTGTGCTTATCTCGCAATTCTCCATCACATGTCACAGCCAATGTGCTGAACAATGCTCAGTGCAGTGTGCTTGGGTGATGGCACGCTCTTGATCGTGCCTGCTCAGGAACACGTCTTCTTTCCTTTATTTGTTTTAAACAAGTATGTTATTTGATGTCCTTCCTTGACGTAGTCATTATTTGACTTAAATGAGCTACTCCGGTGTTGTTGTTATGGCGTTCTCTCCACGGCTCGTTCTGTAGCCCTCGGATGAAAGGCGCTTTAGAAATGCAAATATTATCATTAATTGATAACGAACAATTAAGACTACTATAATACTATTTGCATTCCTAAATGGCCTTTTACCCGAAGGTCACTCCATGAATTTTGAATTATTTTCAAACCTGGTAATGATGGATCAGGTGAACGAATATACACACACACACTGATTGTTTAAATTATTCACACACACCTAAAACCATTTCTATATTTTGAAATAAAAATTCTGTGCGAGGGTAAAGCTTTCACATTACTGGATTTGTCATGACTTTTACACGCAATGTATATACAGGGTACTTGGTCAATAAACAGACCACAGTCCATTCTGTAGTAATCTGCACAATTGAAGCAAAAGACCTTACCGCAAGCTAGATTTTTGCCACTTTCTAAAGAGATGGATTAAGCACGACAACAGGACCCTGCTTTGAAAATATTTATATATATATATAAAAACAAGTTCTGCTTGCTTGCTTGATCAGGGTAAACTCCGACAAATCGCAACCGCATCGCGCCGGACCTTCGTCCAACGACGCCACTGGGTCCCACACGGGGGTCTTTGACGCCTTAGCGTCGCGCACCGCGAGGTCCGCTGAGACGCGACGGATCGACTCGTTCACTTGAACAACAAGATCGAACAGAGTGGCCCAACTGTGCACACAGGAGCAGCCGCTTAACAAAAGGCGTCGCTTGCATAAACAAAGTCAACTTTGTTTGTCGTCGTTTTGAGTCCTAAAATTGGATCAGCCATCAAATTTACCCAGACAACGCCGGCTCGCCCCACCTAGTATTCTATAAAAAAAAATAACGTGAATGCATTTTTGAAAAACAGTGTGCAAAACTAGTTGCAGGAGCACATCTGCACAAACAAAATGCAGATATTCATGAAATGCATAAAGGTAAAAAGTAGGAATTGAGAAGAAAATCAGTTAACTTGGATTCGTTTTTCTTTCAAAAGTGAACGGGCATTTTTTTTTTAGAAATTACTAAGTGACTGTACATTCACGTGACATGGTAAAACTAAGGAGGTGTAGCTGAATGATGCATGCATATTGTTGGGACGTTGAAACAATGTGGATAGGGAACGATCACTGAAGAGACCCACAGTCACAGGCACTCACCGCACTTGAGGGTTGCCTCTGCACTTGGGGGCTGTCTCTTGCCAGGGCCACTATGACATTGCTCTTCTCTCCAGCCCAGTGGACCACCATCTGGTTATGGTTGTCATTGAGTGGCGACTAAACAAACACATCCGTGAGCAGAAAAATAACAACGTGTAAATATAAACATTCAACAGGTGAATGTCGAACATGTTTTCCCCCCCAACAAAACAAATGCCAGGATTCTGGGTCAACATTTAACACTTTGGGGTCACAACCAGTCATCATTTGATTCAAGAAACAAGTATTTATTGGTCTAATATTTAATGTGTTGCAGCTTATTTGTATCGTCAGTATATCTGATTTGTAGAGTTTATAAAAAAAAACAATTAGCTTAAATGAAACAAGAACATATCACATGCAAATAGAGTTCATACATTGTTTGGAAAACATTTTCATATTCATATCATTTGAGTTAAAATTATTGTGCATGCCGAGTATAATCTAGTCATGTATCGTACGGAATTTACACAGAAAAGCAATAGTTTAATTAAGATCCACATATCACAAATGAAATTGCATAATTATTGCATTGAATCTATTCACAATGTTTAGTTGACTACAAAGGTAATCAAAAAGTTAAATCGCGAGAAAAAATGTTCAAATGCAAGAAGACTTGTAAAAAGAAAAGCACCATATGCTGTAGCATGCATTTAATAATGGGGAGGATGCAATTTCAAAAAGAAGCGAATGATTTAGATGATTATAGTAAAACAACAATATTACCAGTACACTAATTGGACGTCAAATTCTTAACGTTAAACCACCAACAATAAGTCAGGGACAATTTAATATTTACAAAACAGTGGCGTTACAAACCATCCTGATGTGGGGTTTTCCAACCTAGCAATGTCAAGCGAGGCACGGCTGATGTAAAATTGCCCACAACAAGACATGGATATCTCAGTCGCACAGAGATGTTTTCACATCCTCTTTTTTTTAACACCGCATTTAAACTAAACCAAATAACCCGGAATAAGCAAAACCACAGCACTGGGAGTTTGGGCCTGGATTGTGCTGGGCTCGGTGACTTCGATGTATATATGTGTTTGTGGGCAGCTGAAAATAGTGCTGCAAAGCTCACTGTTGTACTGTACTATATTCCCTCATGACTGCTCCGCATCTTGGCCAACCTGTGTTGATCAGCATGGTGACATAATGGCCAATTAACTTACAACCTGCACTGCGTGGAGTGATTCAAATTCATATAGCAGTGACTTGACACAAGAGAGGTAAATGTAGATGTATGTTTAAAGGTAGAATTCTAAGAATGTCAGGGTGTATGTTTTAAGACATCATCACAACCGGTCACTTAAGGAATGGTGCCCGGCTAGGATGGCTGGTGACTTTAAAAGTAAAATATATTAGAGTACTGTACCAAGAAATCTTAACAGAGAGCGTTCTAGCTGGATACTCCGGTTTCCTCCCACCGTTCAATTGCCCCAGTAGCCCGGCGATGGATTGACATCCTATGCTAGGTATAGCCCTGCGTCACACCCTGTGTCGGGATAGACTCCAGTCCTGTGACCCTGTACAAGACGAGTGGGTTGTAATAGTGATGAAAAGACAAAGCAAAAACATCAACGTGTTTCCAAAGCAGAGGTCACATTTTGCAAATGTGTGTAATGTGTTCAAAGCACAGGCTTAAGCAGTGAGTCTATAAAGTGACTATAAAGAATACACTATGCAGGGTGGCAATTTCAAATTTAGTTTTAAATAAAGTTTGTAGTCAAGTCCAACATTTACTTCACAAATGACTGATCAAACGGTTAAAAATAAACTATCATACTCATGCTAATCTCAAGACATTTGCCTAATGGACTTAAATGTAACAATAACATTTATGATGCTCACATGAAATTCATTATACTAAGTCTTAAAATGGATGTTAAAAGCACAAGGCTCAAGGCAATCCCAACAGAAAGCATATGCCACCAAACCTTCCCCTTGCCCCCCCCATCTTTTACGTGACCCAACCCAAAAGCAAGTTCTGTGTACTAACCGTGAGAGCTTTCATGTTAAGCCCTGTTCACACTGCCACAAAAACATCAATGTTTTTACAAATGTAATTAAGGATGAGTCACACCATATTTGGCAGATCTTGAAACCTCAGTAAAAATGAGTCTGCAAGCTGGACAGAAAATGGGTTGATAACGCCGACACTGTTGAGATGTTTTTAAAGGTATCATTAAAAACATTAACGTTTGGCAAGCAAATAAAATAGAACTTGAGTGTTAAACAAAAACTGGTGAGAAGACAAAGCCATTTTAGAGTCTGTAGAGCACAAAATATAATTTCTACAGTAGACTAGACGACGCCATTGCTAACAATGTGCCCTCTCGATGTTCCAATTGTGAAACATCAGCAAGTAAATCACTTTAGCTTAAAGAAAAAATATTAAACAGTATATTGTCCCTCTTCGTGAAACTTTGAAAATAGGAAGGGGCAAGAAGATGAATTTGATTTCCGATATGGCTCGTATGTTAATTCATCATCAGTATCAATACCCACTAATTTTGTACAGGGTCGCGGGGCTGGAGCCTATCCTGGCAGACAGAGCGCAAGGTGGGGCGATACCCAGGATGTAACGCCAGTACATCGCAGGGCACTGGGGGCTATTTACTCAGCAGGCCAATTAATCTAGGCAGTAGAGTGTCTTTGAACGGTGAGAAGGAACCGAAACACCCGGCGAAAACCCACGCGGACACGGGACACGGAGAGACAGCGCGCAAACTCCACACAGAAATGCACCCGAGTTTGTGCAGAATCTATATTCTCAGGAGGCACATGATCGGCACAAGCCTCCTGATGATGCACACGGCTGTAATAAACTCAAATGAAATTGGAGTGAAAGATAAGGGACTGGAATACAGTGGTAAGCCACTGCAAATGCACGTTATCAGTTCAATATACCACGCAAACAACCTCCGGAAACGCTGATAATTTATGCTCTGAAAAAAATCATTCGTTCAAGTATTTTACATATGTAAATGTATTTTTATTTATCAAGAAAATAGAATTCCAAAAGCCCTTTTGGAAGAACTTCATGAACTTCCCTCTGGACTTCCTATGAGGCGCTAGTAGAAAAAAAGAATACCACTTAATAAACAACACTGTGCATGGGCTCGGGTGCCTGTGTGGAGTTGCGTGTTCTCCCCGTGTGCGTGAGGGTTTTGGTCGGGTACTCTGGTTTACTCCCACCCTCCAACGACACGCTGCTGGCTAAGTTAAATTGGCTGGATGAGTAAATTTCCCCCAGTGCCCTGAGATGTAATGGCGTCACGTTCCGATTATAACCTCGCCTTGGGCCCTCTGTCTGCCGGGATAGTTTGGGCCTCCCCCCCCCTTGTGACCTTGTACAGGATCAAGCGGGTATGGATAATGCTGATAAATCCTGGTTACACGACACACTGTTCTTGAATGTTGGTCACCACAAGTGTTTAACGGTGCACATTTTGATGCATCTTCATGGACCGCACTGGTGAATCGTGGTCTAAAGGTCGGTTTGCATTGCACCATGCAGACGTGTTGGGTAAAAATGTCCCCTTTAAAAACACAAAATGAAAATAGGACAGACCTCGAGGGAGCAGGTTTATTGCTCGTGAAAGCACGAAGCATATCTACGGAAATAAGGATGCGTCATCAACTTAACGTGAAATTATATGCCTTAGCTTGAGGACACCATTATCCGACAGTGGAAAAAACCCAACCATGTACCGTTTAGATGTAGACTAAATGAACATGGACAGTACAGCATATGGTTGCCTGTATAGTTTTAATCGTTAGTAATCCTTAAACGACTTTGTCGCACCAAGTGGTAGAAATTCCACGGTAATACGAGTGACCTGGGGCGGCACGGTGGTCCAGTCGGTAGCGCTGTCACCTCACAGCAAGAAAGGCCCGGAGTTCGATTCCGGCTCGGGTGCCTTTCTGTGTGTGGAGTTTGCGTGTTCTCTCCCCATGCGGGCGTGGGTTTTCGCTGGGTACTTCGGTTTCCCCCCCAACATCCAAAGGACACGCTGCTACCCAGGTTAATTGGCCTGCTGTGTAAATTGCCCTTAAAAGTCTGCCTTGCGATGTACTGGTGTCACGTCCTGGGTATTCTCCCGCCTTGCACCCTCTGTCGGCCAGGATAGGCTCTGGCCCCCCACGACCTTGTACAGGAATAAGCGGGTATTGATAATGAATGAATGTGCATAATAAATATTACTACGAGACGATAGTGTCTATTTTCCAAGCAATTAAAAACCTCACAATTTTCCTGTCACGTCCCAGCCTATCCTTAAATTAAAAGCAGGGAACGGTTCTTTTCACACCACCAAACAGAACGGCCCCATCAAGTGGTGCAAAATTCCGCCCACATTGTTCGTTATAATAATCAGTTGACACTGCAAATAACTGAACTCATGCCCTAATGATTCATGTCTTAAAATGAATAATACATCATCTCACTGTCAGAAACCGCTTAGTCCTGTACAGGATCGCGGTGAGCCGGAGCCCACCCCGGCACACACAGAGCGCAAGGCAGGGATACACTCACAATGGGACGCCAGTCCATCGCCGGGCACTGCGGGCAATTTCAGTCTGCAAGCCCATCAACCTATGCAGCAGCATATTTTTGGACTGTGGGAGGAAACCGGAGTGCCCGGCGAAAACCCACGTGGACACGAGAACATGCAAACTCCACACAGAAAGGCACCCGAGCCGAAATTCGAACCCGGGACCTTCTTGCTGTGAGACGACAGCACTACCCACGGGGCCATCGTGCCACCCATGAATAATATCATAAGTGTAATCTTATCTCGGAAGCTAAACAGGGGTGAGTCTGGACAGTGCTTTGACGAGTGCCCACCATGGATAACAATGGTGTACTTGCTATATATCCACCATTCTCACATGGTAGGTTACGGCCAGTGGGCCGCGAGCGCCACCTAGTGTTGCGTGGAGACCAGACCCAAGTGAGCCTTGAGGTGTAAAATGTTCACAACGGCTGCAGAGCCACGTTGCTTATATCAGTGCAGAAAACAATATGACTGAATTGTCTCTTTTCTGCTTGCTGCACTCTCCAACCTACACAAACAAGCATGAAGTATTTTAAAATGACCTTCAGAAGTACTGCTATGGCATTGGAGAGACCCTCAAAAAAGAGGTTATTGACAAGGAAGCGCCTGTGGACACAATGTTCGTATAGTCAGCTGCACATATATTTGACTGGCATGGTGCAGTAATCATTTGCAGTAATGGTAAGTATAATAATAATTGCAATGTTAAGCCCATTTAACAATAACCGCTGACATCCCCACGTGATTCATCAGATCGTGCTTATTTTAGTGCCTTCAGATGAGCATTGATGACGGTGGTTCCGTCTGGTCGGAATTTAAACTCGTTTCATTGAAACAGAAGCCCTAGTTGCTCGAATCATGGGTCATTTTGGGTCAATAACATGTCTAACCACTCTTGAAGAGGTACACCCAATAATTTATGTCCAGTGGCCAGGCCGCTCTTAGCCACTGATATATGGAATTTCCAGTTACCATAAGGCGACAAGATGTCTAAGCAGTTGTAACATTTGCGTTTAACAGAAAGAAGGCCCTTCGCGAGGGCGGTTCGATTCCCGCCTCGGGTACCTATCTTTACGGGGTGTGTGTATCCGCCCCGTGTTCTGCATATGTTTCCTCTGGGTTCTCCGGTTCTCTACCCGTAACCCATTTGGCCAATAGCGCCTAAAATGTACAGGACGCAGTGTCTGGCAAATGTTGGCGCCGGATAACTGCGTGGCTGCCTTACCGCCGCCCCTACGGTTTGCTCGCGTCTCCGAATTATTCTCTCGTCGAAAGAACACATTCGCATACTGTGCGCTATATACATTTTAATGCTGAATTCATGTGGAATTCTCGGTAATAATTAAACGCACTCGGATGAACCCATGCTAGGTAACCAGTGGAGACGGGTCAAATGAGCCAGTACGAACGAGAAATGAGAGATTGTACACGAGACAGTAGAGACAGGAAGTACGCTCCACACGAGATGGACGGTACGACGCAGTTCAAACATCAGTTGCTGCACTGAACTTTGATCCACAATGGTCACAACGAATGTACTGACGGGTGACACGCAAATGTAACTCACTAATAATAATAATAGCATTTATAGAGCGCTTTTCACCCGAGGGTTACAAAACACTGCACAGAGCTGCGGAGAGAACGGCACGTCAACAAAATCAACATTAGACACAACATTACACGCCTGTCTACTACGCCACAGTACTATAGTCGTAGAGGCAGACGACTTATAATCTTAAGTGGATTCCTGGAGTAAATTAAGATCTGCGGTGCTTAGGCCCACGTCTCAAAACAATCGGTGTGGACCGTTGGGTCACATTTAATTTTTACAGTTCAAAACACTCGTCTTTGTCATCGTTGTAATCAACAATGAAAGCCTTGAATTAGTGTTCAATGACATTGTTAGACAAAACCGAATAAGTTCACCGCTGATGGGGCTAATACAGACTACATAAACCAAACAACTCTCTATTACCTCATTATGTATTGTACATTATGTATTGTACATGTACTCTGACATAAACGTGCTTACACAGCCCTATATTTATCTGCAATGTGTAATACAAAGCGGTATACCTATTTGTGCTATGTAATACAACCCGATATACCTATCAGTGGTATGCAATTCTATAAACCTGCTTGTACTAACGTATAAACCAACTCGCATATCTACTTAGCAATACAAACCAAATATACTAACCTGTACTATGAACACACATGACATTTTCATTATTATAAAGATATAGCAGTACTCAAAAGCAGTGCAACGTGATCATCCTTGTAATTCTGTACCTGACACCACTTAGAGGTGGTGATTAGAGTATAATCTAACATTAATGAATCACGACCATTCTTTAGTATTTAATGCACATACTGCTCACATTAAGTGAATTTTATAGGTCTTAGCTAGCCAAATACCAAAACATATCATGTACCCAACTGCAGTAAGCTATGTAAATAATGAACACTTATGACACATTTGCAGTGTTTATCGATTACTCACTAGGATGCTCATGCGAATAATTTAACCAAAACACAGTTTCTGTACAATTATAGGTGCTGTGTACTGCAATAGGTCGTGACAAGCACTGATGATGTCACCAGTCGACACTAATTATAAACGAATACCAACAAGCGAATTGTCAATCTTAGATCAAAGCCGGAAGCAATGTTGAGCTGTGTGGCTCTTTTTAACAGTTGTCCAGTGGGGATGGGTAAAGCAAGTTACATGGTCCGGGAGAACCGGGGGGCAATTTGGCCAGGACAATTGGGTTAGGCAGGATTTTTATGGGCTGTGGGAGGCAACCTGAGTACCCGGAAGGCAATGTTGAGCTGTGTGACGCTTTTTAACAGTTGTCCAGCGGGGATGGGTAAAGCAAGTTACATGGTCCGGGAGAACCGGGGGGCAATTTGGCCAGGACAATTGGGTTAGGCAGGATTTTTATGGACTGTGGGAGGCAACCGGAGTACCCGGCGAAAACCCACGCGAACTCGGCGAGAGAGAACACGCAAACACCGCACAGACCGAGGCATCGAACCCGGGACCTTCTTTGTTGTGAATCTGCGACGCTTATTCACCGCCTCGTTTGCTTGGGGGCGAGCGATGTTCCGTGACATGAACAACGCACTCACCGCGTAGGGATTTAACGCACGAGTGAGTGTCGGCGAAATGCAAAATCATCATCGTCATCATCGCAACTGTAACCACGGTACTTCGTTGCTTAGACGAGTAGGCGAGGCGTAAAGAATTGCACGGAACACGGCCGCCTGTACTTTACACCAAACAAGGAAGCGATAACCATCGTCAGTGTCGGGCACTCGCTTAAGCCCCTGCGGAGTTGCGGGGGGCCGGAGCCTATCCCGGCAGACAGAGGGAGCAAGGCGGGGGGCTATACCTATGATTTGACGCCAGTATATCGTGG
>JAZEWT010000014.1:16795855-16810423 GCA_036362905.1 Mordacia mordax | reverse complement strand
GCTGTGAGGCGTCAGCGCTAACCACTGCGCCACCGCGCCGCCCGTTCGACTTAGTGTCAGCGTTTACTTTAGAATTAGCTATGGATTAGAGTTTTGCATCACCTTTTCTTTGGAGGTCAGAGAGACAAGGGTTAGAAGATCAATGTTTAAGACCACGTTTATTACCGTTAATGAGCATGGACAGTAATTTGGACTTTCACATAGAGTAACACATTGCTTACATACAAGTGCATGACAGTGTCTCTTAAGAGGAGCTCTTTCGGGATAGCCATGTCAAGTGCTCCTCCGCAAAATGTGTCTCCCACGTTGGAGGCATCATCATTAGCTGAAAGCAGTTGTTTAATATCTATGAGACGTGTGTGTTTTATGATCGTGCAAAATTCGTACGTTTTAAAATTCTACCGAAGAATTTCCTCCGAGCAACATCAACTCGACCATATATGTAAGGGAAACAAAAATGTAATTATCGATAAAGGATACAAGTGCAGCCCTGCTATTACCTACTCACGCCACTGCTCGTACTGTGTCCTGCAGGCGCCTCAAACGTTGGAGGTTAAAGGTTGTAAATGGCAGAGGAGAAATGCTCGACACGTCTATCCTGAAAGAGCAGCTCTTAAGATCAATATTCATACATCGAGCCGTGAAAACTACAGCAATACATACAAGTGCATGCACAGAGGGATAGCCTTTTACAATTTCTTTAAAGCAATTTCAAAACATATGACCTATTTGACGCACACACACACACCTACTCACCAAACAAACCCATAACCTCCAATCCATGAGTTATCTTATTTTGAGGTCATTGTTTAATTTGAGCAATCGACCAATGATTACGTAACCTACCTTAGAACACAGTCGATATGTGTGAAGTTTTGGGCAACATAGGCGCCATGTAGATGAGTGTTGGTTGTGTAAGGTGTATTTGTGTAAACACATGGTCGCTCATGAATATTATCTCAAACTCAATCTTGAGGAAATGATTGATCTTTAAATGTCACTTCAGTATCCTTTTGTAACTCATTCACCCACGGGAATAACTCGGGCAGCCGGGCCAAGTCGAACTGTGATCATTCTTGTAGGTATCACAGGAGCGTTTCAATCATCAGGTTTTGAATAGCAGAATTTCAACATTTTATATAAGGAGGCAATTAAACAGTACACTTTTTAACAAAAATCCTGCATACCTGGCGCTACACTAAAGGCGTGTATTATGCATTCTAAAGTAAATATCAGTTCATGACTCTATTCACCAGGGGTCGATAAAAATTACTGCCATTTTGTGGGAAGTTAAACAGTGATTATTATAAGGATACGCTTGTATGTACCACCACAGGGCCAGCTCTTTGGGTTCAGGTAGCCTGAGCCAATTCTTAATGTTGCAGCTTTTCGAAGCGATCATCAAAGTGCCAAAGTGACCTTTTTTGCATTTCAAATATCCTTTGTGCAGAGCTCAATGTTAAAACATTGAGGAGACAGTAAGTTATTATCGTCTCATTATCTGAAACCGCTTAGTCCTATACAGGGTCGCGGTGAGCCGGAGCCTATCCCGGAAACACAGGGCGCAAGGCAGGAATACACCCGACGACGGGACGCCGGTCCATCGCCGGGCATTTGCGGGACAATTTTAGTCTGCGAGCCAATCAACCTATCCAGGAGCATGCTTTTGGACTGTGGGAGGAAACCGGAGTACCCGGCGAAAACCCACGCGGACACGGGGAGAGCATGCAAACTCCACACAGAAAGGCACCCGAGCCGAGAGATTCGAACCCGGGACTTTCTTGCTGTGAGGCGTCAGCGCTAACCACTGGGCCACCGCGCCGCCCCGAGTTGGTGCTGTCTCCTCCAAAAGACTGGGAACGTCTTCGGGGTTCTTCATTGGGACTCAGTAAAGAGGATCCTGTCCAAATCGAACCAGCCCTGTTATTAGGATAATCGTCCCCGAAATCAGATTCGTCCTTAATTTTACTCTCGAAAAGTGACACATTTTTTTTTACGACGATTGCTCAAACCGTTTTGGCCCTGGAAACATTCATCGAGCGTTTCTCACACACACGCGCGCACGCACGCAGCACGTGTTATTGACAATACGTAGTGTGCGTGCGCACCACTACTGCTAACGCATTTTTCTAAAAATATAAATCAGTTATACGAAGCAGCGATCGGACTCTAAGCCGGAATGAGAGCCACAGTACACTGGCAGCCCGCGGCGAGGGAGGCGGTAGGTATGTCTTTGTTTTTTTGCGCACCTGTGGCTTGCAACGTGTGGCTTTGCACGCCTACGCGCGTCAGTGCTTGGGGTCACCAGCACACTCCCCACCCCCTGCGGCTAAATGAATATCGACGCATGGCGCCAGTGAAGTTGCAGTTTAGGAGCGCGATCACAACAGTGCAGCGTCACGCCACTGATCAACAGTCACATTGTATCGTGCGCACATTTAAAAAATGTTTTATTACGTGTTAGCAAGTGACCATAATACTTAGGGCTCTAACTAGCATTACAAGTGTATCCAGGATACACGCAGGTGCCTTGGTTCACGGTCAACACGCCAAGTACAACGGGTAACATTTCCTGGTTTACTTCCAGAATACACTTTATGTCCACGATTCAAAACCGTATTCGTGAAATTATCGGGTGCCTAACACTCAGAGGAGGGCGGGCGGTGGCCCAGTGGTTAGCGCTGTCGCCTCACAGCAAGAAGGTCCCGGGTTCGAATCTCTCGGCTCGGGTGCCTTTCTGTGTGGAGTTTGCATGCTCTCCCCGTGTCCGCGTGGGTTTTCGCCGGGTACTTCGGTTTCCTCCCACAGTCCAAAAGCATACTCCTGGATAGGTTGATTGGCTCGCAGACTAAAATTGTCCCGCAATGCCCGGCGATGGACTGGCGTCCCGTCGTCGAGTGTATTCCTGCCTTACGCCCTGTGTTTCCGGGATAGGCTCCGGCTCACCGTGACCCTATATAGGATTAAGCGGTTTCGGATAATGAGATGAGATGAGGATATGGCCACGTGTTTGTATGTAGATGCTGAAGAGGAATGGGCCGAGGACTGAACCTTGAGGAACTTCAGACAAAATAGGATGTATCTTTGAGTTACATCCTCCGAGGCTGATGAACTGCTTCCAGTAGGAGAGGTAGGAGCTCAGCCAGTGCAGGGCACAGCCAGAGACCACTATGCCCTCCAGTCACTCCAGTAAGGTAGGGTGGTCAACGGTATCAAAGGCTGCGCTCAGCTCCAGGAGGACAAGAATACTTAGCATGCATTTAACAACAGCGACACGTAGATCATTAATTGCTTTGACCAGAGCAGTTTTAGTACCGCGGACGGATCTGAACCCAGATTAGAAGGGATCGAGGTCATTGTTGAGATCGTGTTTCTGGAGTTGCGCGCCTTCGGCACGTTCAAGGACCTTAAAGAGGAATGGCAGATTTGAGATGGGGTGATAATTCTCAGGGATGTTGCAATCGAGGCCAAGTTTTTTTTTTAAGCAGGGGGGTTGCTGCGGCACATTTGAATAGTGGGGGGACGTTGCCAGAACGAAGTGTGTTGTTGAAAATATTAGCGACGAAAGTGACCAGGTATTTGAACATTTCCCGGATGAATTTGAATGAGAAGGGGCCCAGGGAGAGATCTGGCAGCCTCTGCGCTCTATTGGATGTGCTGACACCGGCGGTGTCAATGCAGGATGTGTTATATTTCGTCACATTTCATATATTCTGTTAACATGTTAAACGTCAGTCAGTCAGCTACGGACCAGGAGCGGTGCATGCGGAGCGCGAGGGGGGATTCACAAGAGAACACAACGCAGAACGTTACCATCGGAATCACCCTCCTCCTCCTCCTCCTCCCGCTCCTCCTCGCCACGTGGGCCACTCACGCGCGCCGAGTTCACCTGGTGTCTGACATCCCGCTGACCTGGGACACCCGCCTGCGGTCTCTCGTTCGAGCGACAGCCGTGTCGTGACTGTTTTATTAGAGAGAGAGAGACGGTGCAGGATTGGAGCCGGCTTACACAGGTGAATCTAATTCCTTTTTTTTATAAACCTTGCCAAATCACAGCATAACGATCGAGCAATCACTACCATACTCTTCGCAAGACAAGATTCACTGTAAAGCAAGACGCACCCCAAAAACGATTGCTTACTTCATTATCATTACCTGAGTAGTCCTGTACAGGGTCCGGGGGATCAGAGCCTATGCCTGCAGACGTAGGACGCAAGGCAGAGCTATACCCAGCGATTGACGCCAGTACATGGCAGACTATTTTTGTTTTTTGGAGGGGGGCAACTTACTCGGCAGGTCATTTTACCTCTGTAGCAACGCGTCTTTGGACGGTGGGAGGAAACCGGAATCCTGAGGTCTGAGGATGCCTCCAACGCGGGAGGCGTAACGTCGCGAAGGAGAGAGCGGGAGCGATCGACGCTGGTCTCCCCAGAGAGCTGCTGCTTTCGGGAGCAATCATCAACAATGCGTGCGGGTAAATGGAACGCGGGTAGATGTACGACAACGTTGTCCACGCTGAGAACCGAGGCGCACGGTACAGTCTCTGTCGTCTGCTTGCTTTGCTCTGCACTGTTGAATCTGTATTCAACACTGTTTCATTTTTACACCGGGAATCATTTCGTTCCTCTGTATACTGCAATTGTATACGGATGGTATGACAATAGAGTTTATCTATCTGGATAAAATATACCGCCAAGATTAACCGTATTACTTTACGAAAGGTGGACAGCCAGTCACAACGGTTCCAGCTTACTCTTTCAAATCAAACCTAATCAGAACACTGTTCTGTTTAATTAGTAAATTAAAAACAGTGATTTTATATAGGGGTCGGCATGGTGGCCCAGTGGGTAGCGCTGTCGCCTCACAGCAAGAAGCTCCCGGGTTCAAATCTCGGCTCGGGTGCCTTTCTGTGTAGAGTTTACATGTTCTCCCCGTGTCCGCGTGGGTTTTCGCCGGGCACTCCGGTTTCCTTCCACAGTCCAAAAAACACGCTGCCGCATAGGTTAATTGGCTTGCAGACTAAATTGCCCTCAGTGCCCGGTGATGGACTGGCGTCCCATCGTGGGTATATCCCTGCCTTGCGCCCTGTGTCTGCCGGGATAGGCTCCGGCTCACCGCGACCCTCTACAGGACCAGGCGGTTTGTGACAATGAGATGAGATGAGATTGTATGCAGATCCTGTGCATGGTATTAAAAAAAATTATCTCCACTCACTTGCTAAAATCTGTTCGGCGTACTTACTGACACGTGGACTGAGTGGCCAGTTGGCTAATTGGTGACTGGGTTGAGTGGAACATCGGCTCAGGGTCATGAGTTGTGTAGCCTGGACATTGCATGCTCACGGTGCGGTAACTTGCATGACATGGTGTGACGTTTGAAACCATCTCATCTCATTATCTGAAACCGCTTAATCCTATATAGGGTCACGGTGAAGCCGGAGCCTATCCCGGAAACACAGGGCGTAAGGCAGGAATACACCCGACGACGGGACGCCGGTCCATCGCCGGGCATTGCGGGACAATTTTAGTCTGCGAGCCAATCAACCTATCCAGGAGCATGCTTTTGGACTGTGGGAGGAAACCGGAGTACCCGGCGAAAACCCACGCGGACACGGGGAGAGCATGCAAACTCCACACAGAAAGGCACCGGAGCCGAGAGACTCGAACCCGGGACCTTCTTGCTGTGAGGCGTCAGCGCTAACCACTGCGCCACCGCGCCGCCCCGTTTGAAACCACATTCCGGATTTTCAGTCACACTCCCGACCTTTTCTTTAATAAATATTTTCAAAGTGTATCACATAATATAGGGACGATGGTGTGACACGTGTTGTCTAATATTAGATGCGAGTGGTTGTGAAGTACTCTGTCAATTTACATGTTAACTCTCGTTTGATTGCTGCTAAATCCATTTAATGTGCCTGGAATGTATCTTCATTTAATAGCTTTGGATACGAGATATAAAATATGTGAAATATGAAATGTCACGGTTGACGCATGTGTAATTGCCTTCCTGGCATTCAGAACTCGTGTAAGGGGGTGTTTTACGTGTTATTAAACGATTTACACGTGGTCAAGATGGGTAAATAATATATAAAGTATGAGACGCTTAAAGCCGCGGTGGAGCAGGGAGTAGTGATGTCGCCTCACAGCAAGAAGGACCCAGGTTCGATTCCCGGATTTGGTGCCTTTCTGCGTGGAGTTTGCGAGTTCTCTCTCCCCCCTTATACGCGTGGGTTTTCGTCGGGTACTCCGGTTGCCCCCCCACAGTCCAAAGACACTCTGTTGCCCAGGTTTATTGGCCTGCTGAGTAAATTTCTAGAAAAAAAAAATTGTGTCCTGCGATGTTCTGGCATCACAGCCTGGGTATAGACCTGCCGTGCGCCCTCTGTCTACCTGTTAAGACTCCGGCCCCTAGCGACCCTGCATAGCAATAAGCAGGTATTGATAACGATGATGAAACCTATAACAAATAACGTACTAGCAACAAGTAAACCTGTGTCAACTGCTGTATCTGGAACAAAGTTATTAATGACAACTAAATAACAACGCGTGTCCTGATTAAATGCTCATGTTTGACGCTGTTCAGAGATGTGCGCAAATTAACAACTGCGCAGCTAAATCGGCAAAACCAACACATGTGGGTGCACTGGCAACAGTAGCTCACTATGATAATTTCCGAATGCACCATCTCCGCTTGCAGGTAACCCAACAAATATGGAATGAGAATTATGAGTAAGATTCCCAGACACAATGTGTGGCTCCTATTCATATCTACATATAAATATATCTACATATCAATAGGAGCCACACACGACACACGCACAAAGCGCCCGAGGATGCCTCTAACGTGTGCGTCACAATGGAGGGAGAGGGAGCGATCGACGCGGTTGTCCCGAGAGAGTAGCTCTTCGAAGCAATCATAATGTTTAAATATCTCGCCTGCTTGGACACAGTTTGAGTTAGTGGTGGATCATTATTATTAATTATTTTTAATTATCATACTTCACATTCAGGGCGGCGCGGTGGCCCAGTGGTTAGCGCTGTCGCCTCACAGCAAGAAGGTCCCGGGTTCGAATCTCTCGGCTCGGGTGCCTTTCTGTGTGGAGTTTGCATGCTCTCCACGTTTCCGCGTGGGTTTTCGCTGGGCACTCCGGTTTCCTCTCACAGTCCAAAAAACATGCTGCTGCATAGGTTAATTGGCTCGCAGACTAAATTGCCGTCAGTGCCGGGTGATGGGCTGGCGTCCCATCGTAGGTATATCCCTGCCTTGCGCCCTGTGTCTGCCGGGATAGGCTCCGGCTCACCGCGACCCTGTACAGGACTAAGCGGTTTCTGACAGTGAGATGAGATGAGACAAACGATGTAGGTTATCACGGCTCGATGCACGATGATTGCTTCGAAAAGCTGCTCTATCGACAGCCGCGGAAGGAGAGGGAGCGATCGACGCGGCTGTCCCGCTGCTGCTGTGCCGAGAGAGCAGCTTTTCGAAGCAATCATCAATAACAACAGAGTTAATAAATCCACGTCTGGTCACGAACGAGACACGGATACAGAGGCGTCGCGAGAGGAGGGGAAGTAGTTAAGGCGGTCAAGCGGCCCGAGACCATCAGACACTGCTTCATATAAATTCTATTGTCGGGAAACTAATGGGTTTTCTTTGTTTATTTGTTGTGAGATGAAACGGCAGAACCCGGGGGAAACCCGTGCAAAACAGGGGAGAAAGAACACAAACCTCACAGAAAGGAGCCCAAGGAGGGGATCGAACCGCCTCTTAAGACATTCTTGCTGTGAGATGAGGACGTTACCAATGCGTCACCCTTCCGGTGACCCGGGACATTAGCGTCATAAGGACCTTGCTCTATGACACTGGGTCCATTGAATGTCAATAACGCACGTTTGGCACACGGTGGGAGACTGGAGTATTGGGAGAAAACGCTCAAGTCTCCACACAGATCTTAGAATTCATTACCGCGCCATCAGCTGTTCAACTCGCAGCCCAATCCTACGTTAGCTATTCCAAGCCTGTCTCCCATCCGTGTTCTAAACACGGTCAAATCCTGCTGAGCTTCGTAAGTCCAGGGATGTCGAGAGCTTTCAGAGTGATTCGGTAGCACGTTCTCCGTCCAGTCGAGCACTTTCTTCAGTAGAACCCAGCCAGATAACGAGCAGTGAAAATAGAACTGACAACGTCACCAGAGATTGGGGGGGGGGGGCGGTTGAGAGGTCTCTCTCGCCTTGTCGTTCCGTGATTTATTGCGTTATCTGACTAAGGCAACTCGCCCTTGCGTTTCACGGATATTTACGGATACATTACTGATTAACACCTACGTGACGCACTTCATAAAATAATCTCAAGGTGCCACGAGTTAAAAAAAATAAACGTAGTCGTAAAGATAAAGAACCCGGTGTCAGGAAGAGCTAAATCGGAAGCCTAATCAAATCACGGTTTTTAACGGATAGGTATTTAGACGGGATCTAAAATGTACTGATGTACTTTTTCAGTCTCACATCACCTGAAAATGCCTCCAACGTGGGGGGGCAAGACATCGCGAAGGGGAGAGGGGGATCGCTCGATACGGCTATCCTGAAAGAACAGTTTTGGAGGGCAGCAATCATCAGCTTTAAGTCGAAGGTTTTCGTGAGCAATGTTATCCACAAAATACATTTGTTGAGTTGGTTTAGGTCACGTAAAAATGTGTGTCGTAAACCCACCTCCACCCGTAAAGCGATTTATTGATTACTGGCGGTGAATCCGACTCTGTAGAAATTGAGAGAAATAAATACAAATGTAACCGTAATAAATGTAACCGACAGCTATGGGCTAAGTGCGGCTTGGAAACGCATTATTAAGCAATAACCTTAAGAGTCAATGTAATATATTCTATATAATAACATTCTCCAGTTTAATAATGCTTATTGAATAATTAAAGTAATTGACAACCTGGGCCTTTTGTCCAAATCAGACACTTCATTCGTAACTCCTGTATAAAGTCTGACGGATATGATTCGTAACATCTGCATAATCTAACATTAACATAATTTATAACTCATGCTAATTTATTGCTTCCTTTCGCGCCTCGCAAAGGTGGGCACAACGATGACGTCACAACCTCCTATAATAACAATTGCATTTCTGGAGCGCATTTCACCCGAGGGTCACAAAGCGCTGCGCAGAGCTGCGGAGAGAACGGCACGCCTACAACGAGATAAGAACGTCCCAAGTTGGTGCGCTTAAACCGGTGACGCCGATTGCAATTAACAGCAAAACGTCGAATCTCATGGTGAAAATGCTGTTGACGCTATGGGTACTTTTTTACCAGTATACATATATAAGATTACAACAGGTTTTACCGTTTCTGGCGATTATGCAGGTGTTAAGATCTTAACACCAAAATAGACACATTTCCCAATGCATCCAGTTCGCAAAAGCCACACATACCAGTGGCAAAGTATGCAAACAGGTAGCTTTAATAACCTATGCATTGTCCTTCAACTGACCGACCTTCACCTGGCAGTGGCTTCCTTTTGAGCCTATTTGCCGGTGTCAGCCGTTGCCAAAAGGCAGTCAGCTCAGGACAACGCAGTATCAATGCCTTATAGCTTAGGTGGAGCTGTTAACGCTATGGGTACTTTTTGCCAGGCAATTATGCAGGTGTTAAGATCTTAACACCTGCATAATCGCCAGATACGGTAAAACCTGTTGTAATCTTATAAAATGCTGTTGGTTCGCTCTCCAACGCACCGGTGCGCTGAGACAGTAAAGAATTGGCACACTCTGTTCACGTGACAAAACCTTACCGATCGCGTTGTGTCGGAGGGAGGCGGGTTTCCGACACATATTCTCAACGTCTCATCTCATCTCATTGTCTGAAACCGCTCAGTCCTATACAGGGTCACGGTGAAGCCGGAGCCTATCCCGGCAACGTGACCTAACCCCATGAAATGTATTTAATGGATAATAATCATCCGGAGCTAAAAATCTCAGCAATCTCCGAGAGCCAGATCTCCACAGGTAGGCGATTCTGTAATTAGGGAACCACCGCAGTAAACGCCTTAACCATGACCAATTAACTGCTGAATGCTAGCATCCAATCCCCCACGCACAGCCAACATTAATTATCGGCACCCACTTAATTCTGTACAAGGTCACGTTGAGCTGGAGGCTATCACGGCAGACGTCAGGGCGCAAGGCAGGGCTATACCTAGCATTGGATGCTAGTCCATCGGTGGGCACCGGGGCACTTTAGTCGGCAGGTCATTTAACCCAGGAAAAAAAAATTAACACAAGCATTGGCGTGCATTTGGCCTGTGGAAGGAAATCAGAGTACCTGACGAATACCCACTCGGACACAGGTGTAACACGCATTGCTCATTGCGCACCGGAGTCGCTCCACAAACAACGCGATGAAGGAAATTAAAGATGCTCGCATAGAGTGGATGAAACAAGGATCGCACGTGGACACGTTCACGGTACTCGGGTCAAACAAAACGAGAGGCCCCTTTGTGCAGTATCATGCTTTTAATGTTGTCAAATGTTAAACACGTAAATAAGTTTTGTCGTCTCATATAATTTCAATTTCCTGAAACGGTTATACCTGCTATGAATTTATGGATTGCACTAATACGTGGAAAATAACGTGTATATTCTCCTGTTGCAACACGAATGTACTGGAATGACAACACACTTCTGCGGCAACACACCACACGCATTGTGTTCACCTTGTGTTGTCGATGTTTCGTGAATCGGGGAGACATTTCGGAGCAAAGTGAACACAAGCATTGTTCAACGCAATCCCAGTGCAAGTGAATATCTCAAATAAACAAACAACGCACTTTAAAATCGACCGACTAAAATCAACGGGCTCGTTGTGCATATCACGTGCGTACATTATAACATTAAAGAATAAAACCCGAAAAGGAGACTAATTGTATAAATGCTTGTCCACGTGTTAATATACTTTAAGTCATTGGTGCAAAGTACACATATAATTGTTTAACTTGTACACAAACGTATACTTTTTCTTTTAAATATATATATATATATACCTGTATTTGATGGATTGCTTTAAAGGATTAAATTTTGCATACAGCACAAAGTGTGCTAGATTACAATCGAGCTCCACAAAGCCGTTAGCAGTTTCGCCGGTGACCACACACAGGACTACAACACACGTTGATTTGTGAGAAATAGCTCCAAACCAGCGATGACTGTGTAACGATATTTGGCAAAGCAATTTAATACAAGGGGACTGTTTTTTATTTATTTCATCTTCATAACAAAAATACAGGGTCCGGCATTGACCACGACCTCAAATGTGCGAACGAGAAAATACATGCAAATGCTTTAGGACTTTATAGAAGTAGCCAGTTGTAGAACTTGTGAAATGACGAGATATGGGATAACGCGTGCCGTAATGCGCTTTTCAACAGTAACTCGCCTCTGATGTATGCTTCGATTAATAAACATGACAGTTCAGTCAATGTTTAAGGAAACTACCGTTGCAAAAGTGATTTTTTTTAAACACTTGTAATTGCACAGGTATGTTAGACTGACAAATTAACACTTTAATATTTCAAACGTTTTACTTGGTTGATTGCTATTATATTACAGTTCAAAACTAATGATGTAGGTTTTCACGGCTCGATGCATGATGATTGCTTCGAAAAGCTGCTCTCTCGGGACAGCCGCGTCGATGGAGGAGAGAGAGCCATCGACGCGGCTGTCCCGAGAGAGCAGCTTTTCGAAGCAATCATCAGTTCAAAACTACTCGCAAATCGTCAGTCAAGGATCTATTGTGAACTATTGTATTTTTTTTTATTGGCTCACTCGAATCAAAATTTGTTGAATGCAACATTTTCCATTTGGAAGGCTTTACTTTTTGGCGAGATGGTAAACGCTAGCGTTGACCTGCTTTCCCGAGACAGCCGCATTACGTCATTGCTGTTGCTGACGCGCCGTTCTCGCCGCAGGTCTGTGCAGCGCTTTGTGACCCTCGGGTGAAAAGCACTCTAGATGTGCCAATTATCATTATAGTTATTATATTTAAACTCACACCCATTGCATTTGACATCGGACGTTAAATCACAGTGGGACCCCACAGTGGGATCCCCCTCCCCTCCTGTAAAGCTGCCCCGTCATTTCAAATCACAGTGTTTTTTCATTTTGCACCGCTGTGCCCGAAGAACTTGCTTCAGCCTCTCTGTACAATAACTCAAGGCGGTACCGTACCTGGTTAACTAAAAAGGCAAACGCGTTAACATTGCGCAACTATGCGAGCGATCTTACAACTGCGTTCAGCCATAAGCTCAATTCATGTCGTACATCGGTGGACTCTCCCACAGGCTAATGATATACGGACAAACACGGACACATTTAATCTTTAAAGGTCTGTCCTCCCATCCCGGCGGCACAGCCTTAAAAACAAAACACAACGCCAGTTGACCCAATAAAATAGCCCACGTGTATTCTAAGTCAGTTCAGCGTATTCCCACCGACTTACTGTGCCCGACAAGGTAATTATATATGGCAGAGTTCCAGTGCCCGGAGTGGCTGTTTAATTAACGTAGGTCCAAGATCGGGGGTGAGGGGTGGTTGGCGCACTGCACTGTGAACTCGGTGACCCGAGTTCGAGTTCCAGCTAACTTCAGCGGTTCCTGGCATATGAACTGCTCTTGAGCCCCCTCAAGCCATCACCGATGTATACGGACAGGATGGGTGAAATATGGACGAAACATTCATTCTATAATACGGGAGTGGGAAGCCTGTCATTTAGCAGAGGACTGCTAAAGACCTGTAGACTATTAAATATTATTAATGAACCATGATAAAGTCTAAGACGTGTTTCAGCACAACTCACGTGATTATCACATTATTTCATCCAGCCACACTACCGGCGAGCACTCAATTTTGTCGCCTTCGCTTCGTGAGCCACACAAGTGGTTTGATTCCTGATGCGGGACACGGCGGCAGAGTGCCCCTGACGCGTGCGGTGCCGCGACATTCTGCGCTATGATTCGCGGAAGGCCTGACGGGAAGGTCGCATCCGGCAGGTCTGCTGGCAGCCACGGCGAGCTGAGGAGACGGCGTCCGGCGGGACTCGTGGCTTCGCGCATTGACAACGAGCGTTCGTCATTGGTGACCCATCACGAACGATCCCGAAGTGACGCCGCATGCATTCCCGCTGCGCGGCGATCGATTGCGGACGACGTGATGGACGAGGATGGTTTAACTGGTGACACGAGTTGCACGTATGATGCTCACGGATAGAATTCCACGGATGAGGCTCTGGTCCTCGACGAAACGGCAACTGAACCACAATAGGCCTGTGGTTCAGTTGCTAAGCCTCCGCCGTCGTGCGTAATGGGGACGCTGCACCCTAGCCCTGTTTTAGTGACACCGCACCGGTAGCAAAGGTCCTCCTGCATAACGATGGTTACGCGATAATGACCAGATCTCGGTGGATCAACTACGCGCAAATGTGGTCAAATAGCTTTTACAGGCTTGCGTGCCTAACTCGAGGCGGCTGGTCAAACGTAGCCCAGATAAGCTTCCTGCGGTGAAGAGTATGTGAAAACGTGACGTAAACAATATCTCAATAGACAAGAGCGGGTACAGACCCCGCCGATACAAACCTCAACAGTCAACGACCTCTCGTGACGCTGAAACACATGTCCGCTGCAACCTCATTAAGTGCTATAAAAATATAATATAATCAATAACGACCACGACAACAACAAAAAAGCCAAAATCAATAAAGATGCCGTTAACTTTTTTTGGATGTAAATATGTATATAATCTGAATGCTATACTTAGTAGATTTCAATATTGACATTTGGTAACTCACTCGTGATTGCCATTGGAAATGTACGTGGTAGGTACAGGTGCACAGGCAACATCTACACCATGCAAGTTTATAGAGGACGCAACGAGAAGGTACCGTTGTAGGCCACCGTACGCCTGTTATCGATCTCGTAAACCGTGACAAAATACCTGCCTGTGATTAATAATGAGGTAACTCAATGTCCATTAAGTTTCCGAAACAAAATATACCTCCCACACGACACTTAACACCAGTACCTGCCTTAAACCGTACAATCTCTCTCTCTCTCCATCTCCTTCAACATTGGGAAGATCTACACAGCGCCTTAATATTCAACACTTCTGAAGGCGTCGCGATCATCGCTAATGTTTTCCCTCCGCAGAAGTGAGGTCACACCACGTATAGCTAGCTCTCCCGTTAACGGGGATGGCTATCCCGACCAACATTTCATTTCTTACTTATTTTTTTTTCTCTTCGTCAGGAATTTTGGGGAAGAAACGTCCTCGCGTTGGTCGATCACCGACGACCACAACGCCGCTGCGTCCGCCGACCTTGTTATCGCTCGCACGCTTCGTACCACAAGCCGGGAAGCCCTTTCCGTGGCTGATCTAGAGAGAATTTCGATACCAAAGAAACTCACGCCCGTGTATTTATATATATATAGATTAAAAAAATAATAAGTTAATTTACAAATACTTGCAACGTCCCATCTATAAAGCTGTGTGACAACGCAATCTGTAATACGGGGG
>JAZEWT010000014.1:16783441-16795836 GCA_036362905.1 Mordacia mordax | reverse complement strand
GAGGGGGGCACAAGTATGACACGCTGTATGCAACGTGGCTAATTTTACATACCACGGGATTATTACGCGACCAAAAATCCCTCTAGACCAGTGACAACCATTGTAATCGTGTCCGTTTTCTTTTGTTTGACACACAAACGCTCGGCAGAAGCAGAGATGCGGGAAATATACATTATAATAATTATATAGTTTTGTATAAAATAATAATAACACTAATAAATAGAAGTGAATTATCTCCCAGGCGATGTCAGTCCTCACAGAGGGCCTCACGCCAACAGAAGGCTGGGTTTGGGCCGTGCGTGAGGGGAAGGATGGGCGGGTCCATCATCTGCCAGATGCCAGCCTCCTCGAGCTCCTGACAGGCACAGAATCCCAGGTACGGAACCTGCACAGCACAGCGGGTGGTGAGAGTCACAACGTTACGCTCAAGTGTCAAGTCATGCCAAGGTGACTGCTCCCTGAGCCGCGCTGTTTCAACCCGAGTATCACAACACGAGGCCGTAACACCACACTCACCTACCTACAAGACAAACACCCCCCCCCATACCCTTACCAGGCTGTAAGCAAGCACCTATGAAGGCCAGCACAGTACATTAGGGGGTGAGTGGCCGGCACCACGCCCGGCCGCCTTTGTCTCCCGAGCGACAATGTTTACACGTAATAATAATGCTCATTGTTTGAGAATTGCTTTCCAAAGCTGTTCATTTGGGATAGCAGTGTTGTGCGCTCCCCTTCTTTCCTTCACGACGTTTCGCCTCCCTCGCCAGAGGCATCCTCAGGCTATTATAATGTATCGAGCCGTGAAAATCTGCATCAGTACGTGTTCATTATTTTTTTTTTAAAGGCTCTTGCATTGGAGTAACTGGTTAATTTCATTAAGCCGCATTTTGCATGACCAGCTAAATCGAGGTATCAAGGCTCCTGCTCGGGTCCCATTTGGTAAACAGATCTGGAGTCCAGCGCTCCTGCTTGTGTCTCCCTTGGTAAACAGGTGTGAAGTCTAGGTCTCTTGCTAGGATCTCCCTTCGTGAACACGTCTGTAGTCCAGCGCTCCTGCTCGGGTCTCCCTTGGTGAACAGGTGGAGTCTAGTGGTCCTGCTCGGGTCTCCCTTCGTGAACAGGTCTGGAATCCAGCACTGCTGAAAATGTCTTCCTTGGTTAACGGGTCTGTAGTCTAGCGCTCCTGCTCGGGTCTCCCTTGCTGAACTGGTCTTGAGTCTCGTACTCATGCTCGGGTCTCCCTTGTATAACAGGTTTGGGGAAAAGTTCCAGAAAAATAACGATCTGAAGACCCTCCGACTGAGGGAGGCTTGTGTCAGGAAAGGCGCCTGGCGGTAAAACTCTGCTCCAATACCTCCACCATTGGAGGGACAACCAACTAAACCGGTTCAACCTGAATATCAACCGCATGAAAGGAGCAACAACAACAACAGCAGCAGCAGCAGCACCGATATCCCGGGCACCTCATAGCGCGGGCGGGTGCGGGTGCATTACAACTCCATGAAATTCATCAACTCTTGCATCCAAGGTTTTGCGAGAAGAGGCATGTGCCACTGCGCCCAGCTATATACGCGTCCCTTAAACGTTTGGAATTACGATGAATTGCAGTTTTTGCGGAGGGAAATATTAGTCAATGCCACGCTGCAAAATGAGGCAGGGCCATAATAATAATAATGCCATTTTAACCGTGCACGTATTCATTCAATTTCGAAAGAATGAATTTGAACAGAGAACGACAAATACGAGTAAAATGCAGCCATGCCAAAAAAAAATCATATGGAGACATAGGGAGCGGTCTTGCAAAGTTAAACAATAGGGCTGGACCATTCGATTAGGCCATAGTTCGAAACTGCGTGATCTCAGATTCATACTACGTGTGAGGTTCGGAGACAGGTAAAAACAATGCTACTTTTGAACAAATTTGCTGCTTTAGTCCATCACTGGTCTTGGTCGTTTCGACTCTGCAGTTACGATCGATTTTGTGAATGTGCAGATTAAATTAGTGGCTTGGCTCTCAACACGATGTTTTCGATGACCCGGGCTCCTTTTTTCAAACGCCGATCAGCACCCTAAGGAAGCATTCCATTAAAGCCATTAATATGTAGGTTCTGAGTGTGGGTGCTTAAGTGCGACCGAAAGAGTGACAGAAACATTGAGGACCTCCAATGACATCAGGTACCACGCAAATGTCAGTGCTGGAATGTAAACACTGCACAGGCAGAATTGCATTTCTTCCAAACTTCAAAACATATAAAAAAAGAAAATCACGCCCTACATGATTTTATATGTTTACATATCCTTCAAGCTCAGTACTTGTGGAACATCACCATGATAAAAAAAAAACAACCTAAACATGATGATTGCTTAGAAAAGGTGCTCTCTCGGGACAGCCGCGTCGATGGCTCTCTCTCCTCGCGACGTTTCGCCTCCTCACACGTTAGAGGCATCCTCAGGTGCAGTATGTGTGTGTAGTGCCTGTCGCTCCTATATATATATATGTGGGTACTATGTATGTGTCGCGAAAACTCACGCGGACACGGGGAGAGAACATGCAAACTCCACACAGAGAGGCACCCGAGCCGAGATTCGAACCCGGGACCTTCTTGCTGTGAGGCGACAGCGCTACCCACCGGGCCACCGTGCCGCCCGCTTGTATTACACGTGTTAATTACATCGGCAGCGTAGTATGGAGCCCCGCCCACTCTCAAAACACAATCCTGCCAGATATGAAAATAGAGGCTCCATCGCTCCTTTACAAAAAAGCAATGTCTCACGGCTCCCAATTTACCAACTCATTGAACTGCCGAGAAGGAATACTCATTGCATACCTCTCCAGTTTAATTACATTCAAGGGATTTTCTCCAAACAGTGGCATCAGCAAACAATCTCGTGGCTGAATTTTTTGTACCTTTTAGTCTCATCTCATTATCTGAAACCGCTTAATCCTATATAGGGTCACGGTGAAGCCGGAGCCTATCCCGGAAACATAGGGCGTAAGGCAGGAATACACCCGACGACGGGACGCCGGTCCATCGCCGGGCATTGCGGGACAATTTTAGTCTGCGAGCCAATCAACCTATCCAGGAGCATGCTTTTGGACTGTGGGAGGAAACCGGAGTACCCGGCGAAAACCCACGCGGACACGGGGAGAGCATGCAGTCCGTTTATTTAAACAAGTCGTTTGCCAATCCACTTCTGGGCCGAAGGCTTCTTCACACCATGGCGATCATGGGGGTTATTTGGCTATACTTCAACACTCTGCTAGGTGTGGATTGGTGTCAGTGGGGGGGACACAGGTGGGTGGGCATATATTCACGTGCCATAGTAAAATAACTTACTATAAATCACCGCGATGTTGTGATACAATGAAATAGCCATCAGCTTTATTAAAGTTCAATAAGGTCTAACGCAATTGTGCACTCAGTTATTTAATGGGCAAGCATTCCCAGTCTGGTGCACAACCAAAAAACCCTTAAACAGAGGACAGGTTATCCGTTTTCACACCACCCTTTAACGAACGACCATAAACACAGCAATAAACCAACGATCACAGCCATAAACGAGGTATGCTTTGCGATGTTGTCAAATACAACTACGCTATCAACCTCGGGCGCTAGGGCGTCGTAGTTTCGAGGCGGCACCTTCACACACGACGACTGGGGGGGGCGGGGGGGGTTGCGGGGGCAGACTGACCTTGCGCACAATCTGGATGAAGTCTTTAGCCGGGAGCTTGCTGAGACCGCGCAGCAGTCGCGTGCAGGCGTCCAGCGACGAAGCATGACCGACCATGAGCACGCGGGACAGGCCTGCGCGCACCGCCGCGCACAACACCGCCGCACACAACACCGCGCGCGCCGCTCACGCACAAACAACAACTACGGTGGTGGTGTCCTCCAGCAAATGGACGGCGGCGGTGCTATTCTATTCGGCCGATGAGCCGTGGTGCCGCTATTCTCTGGGATAATGAACGACGGTGGTGTTATCCTGTCCAGCCGCGGAGCTGCGGCGGTACGATTTCTCCGGCCGATTCGCCGTGGTGGTAAAAATCCTCCGCGGTGATGATGTTTTTTACTCCAGGTGTCTCAAGAGCACAACCCCCGATAAAGACGTCAGCAAACCACATCTCACAACCATAAACCTGTTGATAGCTGCCAACTGCCATGGGCGCTGTAGAACAGCTTTGATATAAAATAACTCTGAACATCGTGAAGGAGAATATACATGCGGAACAGGATTTTTATCTGCGCAATCATTTTGTTGCCTATGTTCACAACGACACAAATGGTTGTTTTGACAACAGTCTGTGCTCTGTTCTGATGTAGGTTTTCACCATTCGATGGATGATTGCTTATGAAAACCTCTCTTTCGGGATAGCCGTGTCGAGCGCTCCTCCCATCTCTATCACGACGTTTCGCCTCCCAAGTTGTTGGCATCTTCAGGTGCTCTGAGATTCAGTCTTGCACTCAGGACGCCTGCAGATGCCTCCAACCATGGAAGGCAAAACGTCCTCTGTTCATTGAAATAAATGAAATTCAAATACATTTGATGGCCGTTTGTTGAAGCACTACGATATAAAGACTGCCCAACAGCATGCTGATGGCGAGAGTTGTGTGACCGTACCTGACTGGTCTGTGCAAGCTGATGGAATGGGGCACTCAATTGCTTTGGCCATCACTCACCACTCACGATCGCCAAACTCAGGTTGCTGGGTGCAAAATAAAGCGCGCTAACAACTACCACGCTAGCACTCCCCCCCATTAGTATTACTAAAATTAAACTCATGCAAGTTGCAAATCCCGAGAGAATACATCAACACGAGCATGAATATAACAACGTAGCTCAGGTGAAACCTCTCATTGTTTACCCTTGAATTAGTGCTGAAATATCCAGTTTTACCGGCGTTAAAAACCATCCACAAATCTCACAGATAGTTTCCAGCCTTGCCGAACAATTTAAAAAATCTGACAACAGGCAGCTACTTGACACTGACCCTAATCCTAAAACGATCCTCAAAAGAATGTAATAGTATATAGGGTTTCGCAACTTGCGATCAGTTCCAGGGAGAAGGGTAGATGCAGCCCATAGTATACCTCGTGATGTGGGTCACAGGCAAATTCCCAGGATGTCCATCTAATTGACGCAACCGTCGTGGGAAATCTTTTAGTTTTGCCGGAATATTGAAAGGCCGAGTTTTTGTCCAGTGTGTTATAACAGTACACCACTCATGACAATGCATATAAGTGCAATTCTTCAACATTTGGGTATTGTGGGATATTTTTCACCCCACGATGTCTTAGATTTTATTGCTTTAACAAATATTTTACTTTTTATTTTATGTCCTTCTGCTCTACGACATGTTTTTCAGGTTATACTCAGTATCGGTCAGCATTTTGTCCAAACAATTTTCCCCACGTGCTGGGGCAGCTTCTTGACAAACTCAATATTTATGAACCCACAAGTCTCCAGGCAATTCGAGTTCAACGTCCGACTCACCAAATCATACGCGGCACAAACATGAACAAACATCAAAGCGCGAAAACAATCCTCGTACGTCTACAGAAAATACTTTATTTAACTCTGCAAGCATATAAATGTGGCCGATCATTACAAGTTTATGAAAGTAATATTTAGTTCACCCAGTCAGTACGGTTTAACTTTGAGCCAGGTGGCTCTGTTCATAAACAGACACATCTCGAGTTGAGGGACCTGGAGAAAGTTGACAAACCTCTGTGACAGCCGCCCACGAGTGAGGTGCCACAATTACTGTGGCAAAGCAATGGGACTCGAGACTCTTACTGTTAGAACAATGGTCATGCACGCAGCACCGTAGACGCAACTCAATGGTTTGGAGGCCATAGTGGGTGAACTAGGATCTGTAAAACCTCCAAACCTAGGGCATCGTCTGCGCTTTTGAGCAGCCACAGCATTCCACCGTGGGTGGTGTCGCCATCACTGAAGGGGCGACTGTCAGTGGCGGCCACCCCTGTTGCCGCGTGTGTGTGTGTGCGGTGCCGACGGTGCCTGTGGCCTCACCCTTCTGCTTGCAGTCGGCCAGGATCTCCCTGCACACGTGGAAGCTCCGTGTGACGTACACGTCGTAGGATTCGCTCGGGTTCAACTGCGTTACTGGAATCAGGGGCCTAAGACGGAAAGGAAAAAAAAAATCTCGCGGTGATTGAGCGCGACGACCAGCAGAGGCGAGATAGCGGCGGATGTCGCCAACCAAGAAGAAGAAACGTCTCATCTCCTCATTGTCTGAAACCGCTTAATCCTATATAGGGTCACGGTGAGCCGGAGCCTATCCCGGAAACACAGGGCGTAAGGCAGGAATACACCCGACGACGGGACGCCGGTCCATCGCCGGGCATTGCGGGACAATTTTAGTCTGCGAGCCAATCAACCTATCCAGGAGCATGCTTTTGGACTGTGGGAGGAAACCGGAGTGCCCGGCGAAAACCCACGCGGACACGGGGAGAGAGCATGCAAACTCCACACAGAAAGGCACCCGAGCCGAGATTCGAACCCGGGACCTTCTTGCTGTGAGGCGTCAGCGCTAACCACTGGGCCACAGCGCCGCCCAAGAAGAAACGTCGACAGGAAAAATATCTTTCTCCACGGCGAAGCCGAAAGAACAGCTCTCGAGAGCAGTTCTCAAACGATGAACCGTCAAAACCCAAATCAAATCAACGGCGCACGTGTCTGTGTGTGTTCGTGCGACATCGCACCTGTACGTGGTATCTATGTGAATTCCAGATGCTGTAAACTCTTGGTTTGACATCCAGGATGGAAGGCAGTTCCCAGGTGTCCACTTGGTCCACTCGAACAGCCCTGGCTCGATCTTAATCCTCAGCCGGCCTTCAATCTGCAGACCTGCAATGCAATGAAGTTATGAAAAATGACTTGGATGGTTCACATCAGCACGTATGCAGGCAAGTTAAATGAACTCGAGCAAGTTGTTGTAACCTTATCATGGTGGAAGGGCTAGGTCTAGCACTCCTGCTTGGGTCTCCCTTGTGAACTGGTCTGTGGGGACATTCCAGACAAAGACCCTTCGACTGAAGGAGATCGCGTCAGGAAGGGCATCCAGCCACCAGCCGTAAAAATTTGCTCCAATAACCCCACCATCGGGGTGGGCAACTGACCAACCCAGGGTCAAATTGGTCAC
The DNA here is from genome assembly GCA_036362905.1 of Mordacia mordax. Classification (NCBI taxonomy): domain Eukaryota; kingdom Metazoa; phylum Chordata; class Hyperoartia; order Petromyzontiformes; family Petromyzontidae; genus Mordacia; species Mordacia mordax. The sequence continues at coordinate 16,788,671 of JAZEWT010000014.1, read as the reverse complement.
CGGCCGTTTAGACCTCAATAGAAACAACAAGAAGTTGTAAACCAAGTTCACCATTTCAAATTAATTGTGTCTCTTAAACGATTGCTCGTGGCGCCGTGTAGAGTTTGTGTCAAAGTCAAACCACTTCCACCTCTCTGCCTTCTATGAGCTGCCAAAGCAAGAGCCATTGCGCGCTGAAAGGAAAGTTGATAATTGGGTCAAAGCTTGCATAAAACTTGAAGTGGGAGAAGGTAAAGTTGATAGAGGTAGGAGGCCGATCAGACCGTGGAAGACGACCTCAAGAAGATGACTTTAATGAGAGAGAGAGGATACTGGGTGGCATGGTGGCCGAGTGGGTAGCGCTGTCGCCTCACAGCAAGAAGGTCCCGGGTTCGAATCTCGGCTCGGGTGCCTTTCTGTGTGGAGTTTGCATGTTCTCTCCCCGTGTCCGCGTGGGTTTTCGCCGGGCACTCCGGTTTCCTCCCACAGTCCAAAAGACATGCTGCTTCATGGGTTAATAGGCTTGTAGACCAAATTGCCCACAGTGCCTGGTGATGGACTGGCGTCCCATCGTGGGAATATCCCTGCATTGCGCCGCGTGTCTGCCGGGCTAGGCTCCGGCTCACCGCTAGCCTGTACAGGACCAAGCGGTTTCTGACTAATGAGATGAGATGAGACTTCGACCGTCAATAGCACGCGGCCTTGCGCTCACCTTTAAGGAGATGCTGCGCTGTCTGAACGGAGCGGAGAGACGGCGAACAGTAGACCACGTCCACCACGGCGGCAACGTCAAAAAGGGCTTCGCCTGCGTAACACATCATGGAGCGTTAAATATTTAAAAACCTCCGTTCACGTGCGGAAATAATTGTGCAGTCAGCAGTAATGCGCGCGTGCGTGCGTGCGTGCGTGTGTGTGTGTGTGTTTGGAGATATTGTGGGGAGCGGTGGCTCAGCGGTTAGGGCACTGGGCTACAAACCTGGCAACCAGAGTTTGAAACCCGCTCACAGCCAACTGGCCCTGGGCCTCCCCTAGGTCGACCCAGCTTCACATGAGTACTTAGTGTGTGATGCTGGTCACCCACCTCCTCCTGTACCATGCCGACCTTCATAGGTGCTCACTAACAGAACTTCACCCTCAGTGTATTAAGGCTATATGGAGGATCATTGTCTGTGGAGATATTTAATATGGCATTACTGTTGCGAAGGTTGTACTCATGTAGGTGTTGGCTCGATGCACACGAATTGCTTTCGAAAGCTGTGCTTTCAGGATAGCTGTGTCGAGCGTCGCCCCCTCTCTCCTTCGTAAAAGAAGAGTGTGAGTGCTCGACACGGCTAACACAAACAAACAGCTTTGCGAAGCAGTCATTATGATTGAAAACCCAGATAAACCTCCCAGATTTTTACTGTGGAGGTGGTGATGTTACCATGGCTCAACGTGAGTAGATTTTTTTAAACATTGGGTTATTTCAGCCGATATTAGTTGCAATGCATGGTTTTCCTTAAACGTTGGCCGAAACCAGAGAACCCCACAGGAAACCCATGCAAAGCCGGGGGAGAAAATACAAACACAACTGAAGAGCAATGATCCTGAGCTTGGAATGGAGCCCAGGAAATCGTGTCCTCTAGTGTAACGACTGCACCACCCTACCGCCCATCACCCAGAGCAATGAGCATTCAACAATAATAATTATTATTAATTGCACTTCTAGAGCGCTTTTCACCCCAAGGTCACCAAGCGCTGCACAAAGCTGCAGAGAGAACGACACGTCAGCAACAACAACGACATAAGAACAAGAAATCAGCAGCAGTAATATTTTTTTTAACTAAATACCAAGAAATAAAACTACTTTTCAAAACAAACATTAATCTAATGTAACAGTACAAGTATAGTCACCATCTCAATTATAACACAATGCCTATGAGTCAATTATTCATGGCTAATTTTTCCCGATATCATAATACATAAGTAGCAGTGTCTGGCGTTTTGGCACTGGCTGACCACCTCTTTGACTGCCCCCCCCCCCTCAGTGCCACGGTGCAAAATTTGCAGGCGTTAAAATTTGTATTTTTTTGAAGTGCAAGCTGTCTGTGTTTGAATGGATCCAAGCATCAATCTTTGTATTGAAATGAGCCTTCATTTCGTAACATAGGTGTCAAGGTCTTAAAACACCAAATAAACCCCTTTCACAAGGTGTCAAAGTTTGTCAAAACCACACGTTTGTGGCAAAACAAGCAAACAACATGCTTTGGTAATGTTTGCGCTGTCTTTAAAACCGATTGGCACACACCAGAGACGGCTTTATTCGGAGACTGGTCTCAGCGTGAGCTAGTTGTTGCCAAAAGGCAATCAGTTTTAAGGACAACGCATTATCAAAGCATTTTGTTTGCATGTTTTACCACAAGCACGTGTGGTTTTTGCAAGCGTGACACTTTGCGAAAGATGTCTCATTGATGTTTTTTATGACCTTAACACTTGTATTAGTGTCTGAAAAGCTTACATCTTTGTCCTGGTAAAAAAAAAAGGTACCCACAGGACTTCATTTCAATTGTCTCGTTTACAAACTTACAACGGCATCGCGACACTGTCCGATGCACCGCCCTCCGTACCGTCGATACCAGGCCAGTACTACCGACGTCCACCAACCTTCTGCGGAGGCTGCCGAACGGCTAAACCACCCGCGGTATCCGCACCCACAGCCGCCAAGTCCGCCTTGCCATACGGCAGAAGAAGAGTCGAGATCGGCACGACGATGACGCGAGCGTCACGCGCCCCGACGGCCCCCGTCGCAGCAGCACTCACCTGTAAGCCGTGCCTGGGTGACCCCGAGGACGGTGAGGGGGGGGTCGTTCTCGAACTGGCGATGACCCCCGCTCCGCTGCGGCAGGCTGGCCGGCATGTTCATGTTCGATCGGAAGTACACGCCTGGAGGTGCCGCGCAAATGATGCCCGTGTGATTCGTTAGAAGGAACAACAATCATTTTTTAAAAACGCGATTGATAACGCGCCGTGCAAACTCAATGCCTGATCACGAATGAGATGCTGATGCAGAGGCAGGGGGGAAGGAGAAAGCCAGCCATGTGGTTGGCCGGCACCAGCATTTGCAAGACATTGCGTCCGATGTGTTATGACTGTAGTAACCAATTCATTAATGAGTGTTTTTTTTTTAGTTGTTGGAGAAAACCGGAGAAGTCGGGGGAAAACCCACACAGAACAGTGGATGGAATCGTACAAACTCCAAACTCCACACAAAGAGGCACCCGAGACGGGAATCGAACCCGGGCACATTCTTGCTGTTAGGCAACAATGCTACTCACTCAGGCACCACACTGCCTTACATCAGTACAATGTTTGTTGACTTAATTAATACCAGGTATTCCAGCTCTGAGAATTACAAATGTTGTTATTGTTATTGGAAAGCAACAAATACTGTTTGCAGACCAAGTGACGGGCGAGCGCCTGGGGGTGACTCAAGACTTCTTGGAGTGACTGAAGAAGTTGTTGTCTGAAGTTATAATAAAAACAGAATACAGTAACACGTGTTGCTGCGATGGGCTCTGCTGCGGAGAACCAACACGCTTTGGAATTCCAAATCGAGTCGCACCGAATCAAACGCAAGCACCGATGCAAAAGACGAGGGAAATTATTGCTGATACGTTCGTTGGCTCGTTTGAGGAGATTTTGTCTCTGAAACACTCGCCCCAAGGTGGCATTGGTGGCACGGCGGTTGGTAGCGCTGCCACCTCACAGCAAGACGGTCCTGGGTTCGATTAACAGCACGGGTGCCTTTCTGCGTGGAGTTTGCGTATTCTGTCCGTGTCCGCGTGGGTTTCTGTCAGGTGTCTCAAGTTTTCCTCCCACCGTTCAAAGATTCCCTGCTGCTGCCCAGGTTCTGCCGACTACACTGCCCCAGTATCCTGTGATGGCCCGGTGTCCCATCCTGGGTTTAGCCCTGCTTCTCTCCCTGCGCCTGTCAGAATAGGCTAAAGGCCCACCGGCGAGCCTGCACAGGATCAAAGCGGGGCTTCTGATAACGATGACGAACGACGGCGGCGGCGGAAGACTCACCCCGCTCGTCAAAGCACTGCGCCACCCACTGCCGGCCAAACACCACGTCCATGCGCTCGCCGTGCCGCAGCACGAACAGGCTCCGGCGCGCGAGCTCCGCGCCGCCGCGCGCCGCCGCTCGCAGGGACCGCTGTGCGCGAGCCGTCGCCACCACCGTCGCCACCGCCGTCGCCACCACCGTCGCCACCGCCGCCAGCCAAGGCGTCGGTAGCGGCACACGAACAGGGAACGGAACGACGGCACAATTAATCCGGGACGCGGCGGGAACGTGATCGTGAGCATGGACGCGTTTGTTGTGGAGGCCATTGCTAGCGACCATCGAAATCGCTACTGTCTGAGCAGAGTCACTCGGTCAAATCACAAAGACAAAGATCCCCTGTATGACCTCGACAGACTGTAGGGTCAAGCGCTGGTCGCGAGTACCTATGAAGGCCAGCACAGCCAGTACTATGCCCAGCTGCCTTTGTCGCAGTGGTAACATCAGAACCTCACAGAAATAAAGTCCTGCCCAGGCAGTTCGATTACCGCTGAGGGCGCCTTTCTGTGTGGAGTTTGAATGTTCTCCCCTTGTTCTGCGTGGGTTTCCTCCAGGTTCTCCAGTTTCCTTCCACAGTCCAAAAGCATGCTGCTGCATAGGTTAATTGGCTCGCAGGCTAAATTGCCCCGCAGTGCCCGGCGATGGACTGGCGTCCTATCGTGTGTGTATCCCTGCCTTGCGCCCTGTGTCTGCCGGGATAGGCTCCGGCTCACCGCGACCCTGTATAGGACTAAGCGGTTTCAGACAATGAGATGAGATGAGATTGCACTTCTGGAGCGCTTTTCCCCCGAAAGTCAAAGAGCGTTGCACAAATCTGTGGCGATTTTTTGTCACTGCCGGGTCACACCTGGCGAGCTGCGTAAACGTTTGTGCGACGAGCGCACGCGCGCGCTGCCGAAGGACCGCAGCGCAGAGAACGTGAAGGCTGCCTGAAAAGCAGCAGAGCGTGTGCCCGGCCCGGACACGTGCCGCCACATCTACCGTCGATTCTCAAGGTCGGCCGTGCGTGCCTTGGCCACGCACGGGCACAGCCGCACACTGATGGGCGCAAAAAATAACTCAACACGTCACTCAGCAAAGGCATGGTCTTAAACAGAAATGTGTTATTGCCTGTTTATGTGGACAGTATCTATGCCGACTCGAATGGGC
>JAZEWT010000014.1:16645116-16661457 GCA_036362905.1 Mordacia mordax | reverse complement strand
TATAGGACTAAGCGGTTTCAGACAATGAGATGAGATACAAAGAAGACAGACTCCGTACGCACTGATGTAGATTTATCGCGGCTGCATGCGCGATGAGAATTGCTCTCTGCAGCCGTGGCTTCGGGACAGCCGCGTCGAGCTCTCCCTGTCGAGAGCGAGAATGGACGCTCGCACGGACATCCCGCAATCGCAGCTCTGGGGAGCAACTCTCACAGAGGCAGACAATGACCTCACTTGTAGCCATGCAGTTACGTGTCTCCAACATTAACGCGTCCATGCAGTCGTGCGACGAGGTGAAGGCTCTGGAGCTCTGGCTGTGGAGTGCGACCATCCGTGGCAGAGAGCGGTGCCCGAAGGATGATTTCACAGAACTCGGACTAAGATCCATAATTCTACTCTGTCCCCAAATCCGTATTGTCCACAGGTTCCTGTGGAAAATGTTGTTTAGTGAGCATCTGCCAACCACTCATTCATTCATTGAACCGACCAAGCATCCTCATGCCGTCATTATCAACCGGTGGGTCGCGACCCATCAGCGGGCCGAGAGTGCCACCTAGTGGTCCGTGGGGATCAGATCCAAGCGTACCAAGTGGGCCTTGTGGCGCCAAAGGTTGAAAACCCCTGTCCTAATGTAGGACCCTCCGAAATAGAGTGTTACGACAGCGAGCGAGCGTTTGCTGCACGAGTAAAGGGAATGATTATCTCTAAAGACTTCCACAGCATGTCAAAGAGTATTTATGTCATCGCTACTTTCGACAGACTGAAGTCTTCATACGATACTATGAAGATCTGAAATGATAATATGTCATCCTTGTTCCCATGTCTACCACAGTTAGGTCTCATGATGGAGTGGTCGTTGTGATCTAATTTTTTCATATTTTTTATGGAGGGCATCATATTTGCTGCGTGCCAGTTCCTGGCATTTGTGGTAATTTTCAAAGGCAGGTTATTTCAAAAGGTCTCTGTTGGGCATCACCCGCCATGGCTTGCTGTCCAACTACTCCCCCAGGACACGGACACACGTGTGTACCTATACTTACTCAGTCGTACCAAAAAAACAGACTACTTTTTTTTAATCTTTGAGAAACGAGCGGTAGGGCGAGCAAAATACAATGATTAAAAAAAAACATAACGATCAAATACCCGCATAGCTTCACACGCACCTTTAATCACCCATTTGTGTGCTTCAGGTATCGGGCTAAACACAAGCGCTGGGTGTGTGAACATCTCATCTCATTCTTTGAAACCGCTTAATCCTATATAGGGTCACGGTGAGCCGGAGCCTATCCCGGAAACACAGGGCGTAAGGCAGGAATACACCCGACGACGGGACGCCGGTCCATCGCCAGGCATTGCGGGACAATTTTAGTCTGCGAGCCAATCAACCTATCCAGGAGCATGCTTTTGGACTGTGGGAGGAAACCGGAGTACCCGGCGAAAACCCACGCGGACACGGGGAGAGCATGCAAACTCCACACAGAAAGGCACCGGAGCCGAGAGATTCGAACCCGGGACCTTCTTGCTGTGAGGCGTCAGCGCTAACCACTGCGCCACCACGCCGCCCGGACAATGACTCAGTCCGTAAAAACTTTAGATCATATTTTACGCGTTCTTCTATCACGATGTGTATTTATATAAAACCCAATTTTTTATCGTTGCTAATTTTTCCGTTCTAATGTCGTTGTTGTTGATGTGCCGTTCTCTCTGCAGCTTTGTGCAGCGCTTTGTAACCCTCGGGTGAAAAGCGCTGTATAAATGCGATCATTACTATTATTATTTCCCGACTGGAAAAGAGCATGATACTGGGAAAACCCAGGACAGGTGGCAACCCAAGCCACGGGCATGTGACAGAACTTTGAGCTGCAAACATGTGAATTCACTGATGAGTGACACTGGCAGCCGTTGTTCTACGTGATGAGGAGCCAATCACTCGATCTGTTGTTATTAATTTTTATTAATTAGCATATGTCCTTATGCAGGGCCACTTACATCATTATAGAAGTGTAGTGAGGAAACCACAGAGTGGCGAGGGGAAGGCAGCTATGCATTCAGTCGGCGCCAATATTTACCAGACACTGCGTTATATTATAATTCTATCGGCCCATTCATTGATGAGTTTTTTTTTTTAGATGTAGGAGGAGGAAACTGGAGAGCCCGAAACAAACCCCACGCAGCACAGGGCGACAACACAAAAACTCCACACATAAAAGTGCCCTCGGCGCGAATCGAACCGCAGAGGGCTGGACGTTCTGCGAGATGCAGACGTGACCACCGTGACCCCCTGTCATTCTCTTCATTGCTAAACACGACTGAGCAACTCCTCGGTGCGGCGGCAGTGGCCGAGTAATCCGCACAAGACAGAGATTCGAGTGTGATTCCGAGCCATGGGTTCGATTGGCTCATGGTGTGTAAGTGGTGAAGTCAGGGCGGCGCGGTGGCCGAGTGGGTAGCGCTGTCGCCTCACAGCAAGAAGGTCCCGGGTTCGAATCTCGGCTCGGGTGGCTTTCTGTGTGCAGTTTGCATGTTCTCCCCTTTCGCCAACAGTCCAAAGAACATGCCGCTGCATAGGTTCATTGGCTTGTAGACTAAATTGCCCGCAGTGCCGGTGATGGACTGGCGTCCTACCGTGGGCGTATCCCTGCCTTGCGCCCTGTGTCTGCCGGTATAGGCTCCAGCTCACCGCGACCCTGTACAGGACTAAGAGGTTTCTGACAATGAGATGAGAAGTTATGAAATCAGTCCTGCCCTTCTCACGCCCTCCCTATTGACTCACACCGAGATGTAGACCCATAACGGCTCACAACACTTATGTATTCACAGATAACTCCATGGACTTACACTGAGACCCACAGACTCTCAAAGAGACCCACAAACCGTAATGATGTAGGTTTTCACGGCTCGATGCATGATGATTGCTTCGAAAAGCTGCTCTCTCGGGACAGCCGCGTCGATCGCTCCCTCTCTTCTCCTCGCGACGTTTCGCCTCACACATTAGAGGCATCCTCAGGCGATGCATGATGATCGAAGCAATCATCATGCATCGAGCCGTGAAAACCTACATCATTACAGACCCACAAACCTACACCGAGACCCATAGACCCACACAGAGACCCATAGAGACCTATACACTCGTATATTGACCCACAGGCTCATACATAGACCCATAGACTCACACATAGACCCATACTCATACAGACACCTACAGACTCAAGCAGAGACCCATAGACTCACATCGAGAGCCGTAAACTCACATAGAGACTCATGGACTTACACAGAGACTCACAGTGAGAGCCACTGGGTAACGTGAGCACGCTTGCCACGGCCACACGATCCCCAGCGCTCTGCTCGGCAGACGGAGTGCGAGCGGGCCGCGCAGGCTCCCAAGACAAATCGTCGGGTGGGAGCCCCAGCGCTGGCGCGGGATAATTACCACCACGCGCTCTCTTCCTCTTCCAATTATCAATTAGTCCTGCACCTGCACGGCGTGTTACCACCTGAGACCGGCGGGAACCCAAGGGAGGCTTTGTTGCTCCTTCCACCTTGAGTCACGGATTGCCGCTGCTGAATATATTAACGTTGTACTGATGTGGGTTTTGGGCGGCACGGTGGCCCAGTGATTAGCGCTGTCGCCTCACAGCAAGAAGGTCCCGGGTTCGAATCTCTCGGCTCGGGTGCCTTTCTGTGTGGAGTTTGCATGCTCTCCCCGTGTCTGCGTGGGTTTTCGCCGGGCACTCCGGTTTCCTCCCACAGTCCAAAAAGCATGCTGCTACATAGGTTAATTGGCTCGCAGGCTAAATTGCCCCGCAGTGCCCGGCGATGGACTGGCGTCCCATCGTCGGTATATCCTTGCCTTGCGCCCTGTGTCTGCCGGGATAGGCTCCGGCTTCACCGTGACCCTGTATAGGACTAAGCGGTTTCAGACAATGAGATGAGATATTGACCGATTCATTCATTAATTGTTAAGGGAATTTTTCTTTTGTTTTGTGGAAGGAGGAAACTGGAGGACCCGCGGGAAACCCATGCAGGACAGGGGAAGAACGCACAAACCCCGTCTCACGGAAAGGCTCCCGAGGCGAGAAACTAAATCGCTTCGGGCAGGAGATTCTCTCCGTAAGGAGGAGGAGGAAGAGCAAGAGGGGGCACGGGTGCTACGGCAGCGCCACCCAGGCCCCCCCCTCCCTCCCCCCTGCGCCGAGTCTCACCAAGCGCCGAACCCTTTTTCGTTTCATTATCTTGGCAACTTTTATCGCCGCTGCCAACTCTCCCCGTTAAATCGGTCGTGTGTTCGCCGGCGGCTTGTCCCGCGGCAAGGACCCAGGCAGACGCCGCTCGGCGCCCCCCGGGCGCCCTAAATGGAGCGGCGCGCCGCCGAGGGCCGCCCGCTCGTCTGCGCGCGGCCACAGACGCTTGCTCGTGAGCCACTCGCTCTGAATGCCTGTAAATGGCACGGGCGGCAGTCTGGGAGGCACGTTGGCGCTGGGACGTTGGTATTAATGATCCCTCCCACTTTGCACCGTCCTATCTCTAACCCGAGTCTAATCCGTAACCACAAAACCAACCCTAACCACAGTCCTATTCCTAACGACCTAACCCTACTTGTATCCATAACCCTAGACCATTCTGACAATCCTGTGGTTGTGAAGCAAAGCCTATGTCGATGATTGTCACCAAATGCCAACACTGTTGGTTCCAAAAGGTAAGGATTGGGTTCGCAAAACGGGTTTTCACGATAATCTTTGCCAGTCGTTCGTTCCGGAAAGCCGTCTTGACGAGGAATCGCACGACACGGCTATCCCGAGAGGCTTGGGCAAGCAATCATCATGCATTGAGCCGTGAAACCGTATATCAGTACATGATAATCCCATTAATGCATTCAAATGTCCCTTGGCAACGGTCAAACTGGAGTGCATAACCGCATATACTGTTAAAAGAATCCCTTTGCAAATCCACCACCGATTAAAGCTGCCCACTTTGGCATTGTTTAACCATACCTCACCACATTGGTTAGTACGGCTTCGTGAAGGTGGGTTTTCAGGACCGGTTCACGTTTGAAACGGCCACAAAGTGAAACCCAATACGGGCAGTGGGTTCATAGTGCGGCGCTTAATTCACCGGAATCATAAATCCACGGGAGGAATAAATAGTTTACAACTGGACCACGTCTCTCCGCATGCAGAACCCTTACCAAGCAAGACAGGGGTTTGTTGATGTGTTATTTTTAGTTGACTGCCAGAGTATTCGTTAAGCATCTGACACATATCATTTACAACAAAATACAAGCCCAGCGTTTAAGCCCGGAGACAGCTTGGGTTAAATCTCAATGAGAAAATATTGCTGACGCTCAGCCGTGATCCACCGCGTTATTATTATTATTTATTATTATTATTTAGCAGATGCCCTTATCCAGGGCGACTTACATTCATCGTGTGTGGGGATAAAGGATTGTAAGCCAGGGTATTTTGTCGGCAACGTAGTTTACGAGGGCGTTATATTCATGAGCCTGGTTGTACGAATCGGCGCGAGTGTGTGGCAGCGTTACTGGGCTCGCGATTTAAAGTTAGAATCTGAACAACTCTGTGCAAATGTCCCCGGCAGATACACGTGTAAGAGTATGTGCGGGCCGATTCGTGATGTGGGTGAGCGAAGAGTGATGTGTACGTTGTGTGTGTGTGTGTGTGACGGTGTGAAGGTGTGTTGTGTGATTGGTGGTGTGAACGAGTGTGAGGCTGACTATAGGAGGCACGGCTGGACACGGTGCGTGAGAGGCGCATGATGGATGAGGAGCGTGGTGTCTCGAGGGGGCGTGGTATCGCTTGTATGATTGACAGGCGTAAAAGGTGAGCAAGCAAGAGAGAGAGCAACGAGGCAGGATGCGGGCTCATGGAGGCGCCTCTTGTTGCGATAAAGAATAAAAAGATAGCCTCCTCTCACGGCATCGTCTGGATCCTCCTCGACACGTGTATTTAAGTATCTTACATTCATTTACTTTTAACATCTCAGCAGTAGCTGGCGGTGAATTGACAGTCGCGGCGATGCGCGTGTGTGCGAATCTGTTGGCGGCAGTCGCTGGAGGAGCGGCGCTCACAACAGCGAGCGGGCCGTCGGGCGGATAAAGTGTGGCGACTTTTGCCGCGGTCGTGATGACCGGTGGCGCCTCGGCCAGTTATTTCGAGCAATTAGCCCATGGCAGCTGGATCTGTCCTGTGACCTCCTGCCATGGGGCCTTCGACTCGACGCGTGGCCTCCAGGTGCACCTGGCCTGGCACAAGCGGCCGTGGGGACGTCACCGCCACTTTGTGGCGAACGGCGGTGGCTGCTGTTGTTTGCTTCAAACAGCGTAGCGTAGTTAGCGCGCCGCCCTACGAACCTCGTGCTCCTGGGTTCGAATCCCACTCGCTGCCAACGCCAGTGTCGGATTTCTAAACCGGTGCTGGGCCTCCCTTGGGTTGGCTCGGCCTCAAATGAGTACCCGGTGCACCAGAGACAGATCCGGGCGGTGCGTGATTATGGCCACCCATCCCCATCGTGTGCCGTGTCGGCCTTCACAGGCGGTACCCGCTGACAGCACTTTGCCCCACAGTCCGTCCAGGCTATACGGGGGACCTTTGTCTTTGTGTGCGTTTTCTCGACGTGGCCGCAATGCCACGGTGTCGTAAAACACGGTCCTCCGTGATGGTCGTCTTACGCCTCACAATGTTTATCTCTACCAGTTGCCTAAACAGTCTCTGCTTCCGTCAACTCGCGCACAGTTTGCAGCCGTGAATATTTGCAACATTTTCCATTCACAAATAATAATAATAAAAAGCGTTGCGCGCCAGTTCTCCAGCTCAGTGGAATATTCGGTGGTGGTGGTGGTGGTGGGAAGAGGGAGGAAACGCCTGAAGATGCCTCCAGCGTGGGAGGCGAAACGTCGCGGAGAGAGGGGGGGGGGGAGGAGGGGGTTGAACGCTCAGTGACACGGCCATCCCGAAACAACGGCTTTGGAGAGCAATTCTCGCAAAGGAGTTTTGACGCAACGTTCCCTGAAACAGCAGCGCAGTGGCCCGAACTCATAACGGGACGTTAGACTGGAACTGTTGTTGTTGACGTGCCGTTCTCTCCGCAGCTCTGTGAAGCGCTTAGTGACCCTCGGGTGAAAAGTGTTCTATAAATGCAATTATTACTATTATTACCTATGGGAGCGGTGGTGGCGCAGTGCATAGCGCCCTGCACCGGACAGCATGTTCCCCGGGTTTGATTTCGGGTCAGGGTTAAGCGCAAGAGAAGGTTCACGTGATGTGTGAACCATGTCTGGGTAACCCATCTCCACACACTTATACAACACAGACTGACTGGCATGGTGAAGTATGGACAAGCAAACTTGACGACTGACAGCAACCTTGAGCAAGTGGCCCGTATTATCGCCTACAATGAAAACATGTAGGCCAATGCGTTGCCATAAGTCTTGTGCAGGATGCACGTTAGTTATAGGGAGCAGACAAGCAAAGGAGCAGGCACATACTCAGTAAATTGGAATCGATTTCTACAAACGTTCTTTCGGGATCGCGAAATCACCTGAAAATGCCTCCAGCGTGGGAGGCGAAACGTCGCGAATAAGAGAGATGGAACGGTTATCCCGAGGGAGGAGCTATGAAAATTTAGTTGGGCAGTTTTAATTCCTTATATAAACATATAAGGACAAAGATCCCGGGCGGCGCGGTGGACCAGTGGTGAGCGCTGTCGCCTCACAGCAAGAAGGTCCCGGGTTCGAATCTCTCGGCTCGGGTGCCTTTCTGTGTGGAGTTTGCATGCTCTCCCCGTGTCCGCGTGGGTTTTCGCCGGGTACTCCGGTTTCCTCCCACAGTCCAAAAGCATGCTCCTGGATAGGTTGATTGGCTCGCAGACTAAAATTGTCCCGCAATGCCCGGCGATGGACTGGCGTCCCGTCGTCGGGTGTATTCCTGCCTTACGCCCTGTGTTTCCGGGATAGGCTCCGGCTCACCGTGACCCTATATAGGATTAAGCGGTTTCAGATAATGAGATGAGATGAGACAAAGATCCCCCGTGTAGCGTGAACGCACTGTAGGGTCATGTGCCATTAGCGAGCCCCTATGAAGATCGACACAGCACACGAGGTGGCGGATGATCAGCACCACGCCCGACCACCTTTATCTCCCTCGTGGCAATGTTTACACACTGCACTAGGTACTCATGTGAGGCTGAGTCGACCTAGGGGAGGCCCGGTAGAGAAAACCGTCACGGATGTTGGCCGTGAGCAGGAATCGAACTGGGGTGGCCAAGGTTTGTAGCCCATAGCGCAAACCGCCGCGCCGGCGCTCTCCACTGTGTGTGTGTGTTTATATATAAATGATTATATATAAACAAACACACACACACTCATTTAAAATCGCCACATTCCAATACTGGCACCAGTTCGTGAGCACTGTATGTACCCGACAGGCGACACGAGGAGTAATGAGGGAGGATAGACGGAGAACGTTCCCTGGGGTCCAGTCATGAGTCACTCAACAAGAGAGCTGACGCAAATGAGTGCCTCTCGCTCCGTCCCTGGCTGCTATCTCAGCCAGTCAGCTTGTGCAAGCTGGAACGAACCGTTGGGATATGTGGCTCTTTGTAACAGTTGTACAGCGGGGAGGCGTAACAGATAGCAGCAAGTGTTAGAGATTGGAGTCACAGAGATGGGTGATCACAGCGTTCGAGATCAGAGCAAATGCTAGAGATAGGAGTCACAGTGTTAGAGATAGGAATAACTGTGTTAGAAATAAGAGCCAACACTGAAGATAGGAGTCACAGTGTTGAGTTAGGAGCCAATGTTAGAGATAGATTTTACAACGTTAAAGATAGGAGTCACAGTGTTAGAGATAGGAGCCAGTGTTAAAGATGGGAGACACTGTTAGAGATGCCAGTAAATTGTCAGCAGGACAATTAATCCAGGCAGCAGCGTCTATTTGAACTGTGTAAAGAAGCCGGAGAACCGAGCGAAACCCACGCGGACATGGAGATAACATGCAAACTCCACACAGAAAGGCACCCGAACCGAGACTCGAACCCGGGCCTTCCTGCTGCGAGGTGACAGCGCCACCCACTGGGCCACCGTCCGGCCAGTGGTGGAAAGGGGCTCGTTTGAAGAGAGGGTTACTCTCGCGCGGATGTTACCCGCCGGCGCATTAGTCATCCCTGCCACTGCCTCGGAGCCTCCCTTTGACGCTCGGAGATGATCAGAGAGAGGGGAGGTCTGTTGGGTCGGGGGCGTGTTTCCTTTGTACGACTGTCAGCCGCAGCGCGTCACGATGACGCACACGAGGGCGCGCGGGTGACGCGGGAAAGAAAATACGCAACGGTCCCCTTGCGATTATCGTGCAACTGCCACCTGCGTTTGCAGCAACTTTTAAAATTAGTTCCTCCGAAACAACACTGCGATACGCGACACTGTCCAGCCCGCATGCCTCTGGACTGTGGGCGCGTGTGTTTAAAAATGTGGGGAGGGGTGGCAAAGTGGTCAGCACGCTGGGCTATAAACCTGGCCACCCGAGTTCGAGTTCCACTCATGGCCAACAGTGATGAGTTTTTGAACCGGTTCTGAGCTTCCCCCTAGGTCGACTCAGCCTTAATATAGTACCCAGTGCGGTGTGTAAACATTGCCGCTAGGGAGTGAAAGGTGGTCGGGTGTGCTGCTGGCCACCCACTCCCTCTGAGTCGTGCTGGCCTTCATAGGTGCTCGCTAACTGCACATTACGTTTTAAAATGAAAACGAAAGAGGGTTTGGTGAAAATCCATTAGCTAAATTGATTCACGCAGATGGATTGGCTGCCATACACAAGACTGCAGCAAAAACATGTAAAATCAACATCATACGCGTCAGTCAGTTTGTATTTTAGCTGTAAAGGAACCGTTCAGCTATGTAGCTCTTTTTAAAAGTTGTATTTCAGGTAGGGGTAAGCAAGTAACAACATCTCAGGACAATTAATCTAGGCAGTAGCACGTGTCTTTGGGACGTTGGTGTTTGTAGTTCTGAACAATTTGCAATGTTCTCCCAATCTATAACCACATTATTAAATATTTACGTTCTTTAAAATCTAGTTGACAATTGCTACATTCGACTCGAGTTTTATTTCGCTGAAATGTTATTAATATGGCTTAGCGTGAGGTTTACCTTAAAGCCCACAACATTAATAAGCATTGAAGTTATGGCGAAGATTTTTGCATAAATAGAATATTTTTGAATGCATACTGTCAGTATCAAATTCTCGAAATATTCACTGCCTCTCGTACCATGGCTCAAATTTTAAATATTCGTGACCCAAAATAACGTGTGACCAAGTGACTAGCAGTGGCTTTTGTCCACCTTTTATCACCTTTAGTCATATATATACAACAATATTATGACTCCACGTGAGGAAATTTTAATTGGTTAACTAGCGATGGAAATTACACACTTGTAAGTGCCGTAAGAGCAATTTAAAACATTACGTTAACCTTGCTCGATGGAGTGAATTCAATTGTTTGGATCTTCTCTCGTAATTAGCAAACACTTGGAAGGTAGCATAATGCTCAGCGCACTGTACTATGAACACTGCGACCTGAGTTTGAATCCCAGCCACGGCTAAGGTAAAAGGTGAGTAATGAATGAACTAATTCTGGGCCCTACCTTCCACTGGCTTTTCAATTTCTAGCACATAAATCAATCCTACTCATCAGTCAATCTACATGTCATTCTGTCTCTATGCATTAGACGCATACCTCCACGTGATATGAACACAGTTATAGATATTGGTACAGCTACATACATAGTGCAATCAAAGGCCACTGCTAACAGAAGAACAGAAAAACTACACGAACGCTTTCTGAGAACACTCTCGTGGCTCACAGCAAGAAGGGCCTGGGTTCAATTCCTGGCTCGGAAAAGTTGCTGTGTGGAGTTTGCACGTTCTTCCCATGTCCGCGTGGGATTCCGCCGGGTGCGCTGGTTTCCTCCCACAGTCCAATGACAAGCTGCTGCCTAGGTTAATTGTCCTGCTGACTAAATTGCCCCCAGTGCCCTGAGTTGCTGCAACTTGCTTACCCCTTTCCGCTGGACAACTATTAAAAAGAGCTACATAGCACAACGGTACCTTACAACTTAAATCACATCTCATCTCATTGTCAGAACCGCTTAATCCTGTACAGGGTCGCGGTGAGCCTCAGCCTATCCCGGCAGGCAGAGGGTGCAAGGCAGGGATATACCCACGATGGGACGCCAGTCCATCACCGGGTATTGAGGGCAATTTAGTCCGCGAGCCAATTAACCTATGCAACAACATGTTTTTTGGACTGTGGGAGGAAACCGAAGCGCCCAGAGAAAACCCACGCGGACACGGGGAGAGACCATGCAAACTCCACATAGAAAGGCACCCGAGCCGAGATTCAAGCCCGGAGACTTCTTGCTGTGAGGCGACAGCGCTACCAACTGGGCCACCGTGCCGCCCCAGCACAACGGTTCCGTCCAAGTTAAATAACATGTCTGATTTAATATTAGCGCGTCGCTTCTGAATACACAGAGGTGTGGCATAAGCCACTTTATCGAGAAGAATGAAAACACTTTTGCACCAAAAGCTTCTCTAACTGTGGCAGAATTCTCATTTGTTTGCTTCCACTATCTGAAATAGAAAAAAAAACACACGTTGTTTCGGGTTCAAATTTTCTGTTCATCCTGCGACACTGCAGAACGGGAAAACAAATGGTAACACTGCACAGAATGGAATATCTACTAAAGCGCAAGCCACGTTGCCATCACTGTTGCCAAATCAGCGCAGCCAAATATAGAAATAAGTATTCTTGGTTGAGCGTCTAATGCCATACCATGTATTTCCGTAAGCAAAAAAATAATTGTCGAGCTACTATTGCAAACAAAATGCAGCCTGGTCACAGTGACCTTGAAAATACGCCCTTGCAATAATTCCACTGTAAGTATACGGCATACTACACGTGCAGTGGGGGTATCAATCCCGCAATTAACATTGATTCACGCGCTTCCGATGCACGTATGGAATTGTGCATGTAATTGTCCACGGAGAATGTAAATTAGATGCTAATAGTGGGTATGAGGTGGATGCAGCCAATAAATCTGAATAAACGAGACAGCCACAAGTTGGGAAACACTGAGGTCGCATGGGGTGGGCGCTTGTCTTTGCAGATACTGTGATGCATTGTGGGGGAGGCTCATTGCCCTCTAACAAAAGCGGGCAGAGGAGTGACGCTCGCAAGAACGAGTGGATCGCCGGGTGACTAAGGCTCAGCAAGCTGGCATCGGTAGCGCCTCCGCCAGTCATCCCACTCAGGGAAACCATAACCCCTGGGTCTATCCCTAGACCTCCTGATGGCCAGCCTTCAACACTTCACGTGGCCTCAAAGGGCACGTGGCCAGGCATAAACGTCATGGTGATGTCACTGCCACTTAGTGGTGCTTGGCGGTTATTGTTGCGCTTAAACATTACCACGGCAGCCTCTGATGGGGAACCGTTTAGGCAAAACATTGTCACGTTTTGCAAGCGGGCCCTTTTTAATTCCGGGTTGTGTTTCCAGCTTTTGGGCAATAAGCTCTGCCTGTGGCCGGTTTCCTATCGAGCGAGTTGTTAAGAGCAACACAACATTACACCAAAGTTTCATGCGTAATAGAGCATTACCATGAGTGTTATTGTTCTTAAAATCTGGCGCAACGTCGACGGACAGAGGTAATGTATTGATGTAGGTTGTCACAGAGCGATGTGTAAACATTGCTCTTTAGAGCTGCTCTTTCGGGATAGTCACATACAGCGTTCCTTTAATCTCCGTCGCAACGATTCACCTCCTATGTTGGAGGAAGCCTCATCAAGCTTCTGATGATGCCGCCTTCAACTGCTATCTCGAATATAAACCTTTCACAGTTGAAACGGGGTCAGAGAAACGATTCGAGGCGATAGAAATGAGATGAAAAATAATGATTGTGACCTATATCGTGACCTCCAATGACCCGTCTCGCCGTTGAGGTCAATACAATTACATGCCCAATTTACGAGAAACCCGTTTAGATAGAATGGCTCTCATAGAAGGCAGCTCAGGGGCAAAGCACAGTGAAGTGAAACACACAGGAAAATCAGAAACAAACATGACAATATGACATTAGCACTAACAGTGCATTGAACCCGGTGACCCAAGTTCAGTTCCTAACCATTGCTAACACGAGTGGTGAATGAAACCCAAACTGGTCCTGGGCCCTCTCCTTCAATCTGTACTGACCAGTATGAAGTATGGTCAAACGATTCCCATTACCTACATGACCATGCGGAGACCTTCACCCAGCAGTAGATTGACAAAGTATGGTAAATAGATAGTTACATTCCGAACGTGATGGTTACCCGCCTGCACTAGTTACGCAGTAGCTAGGCGTGCAACGGGGCATCTAATCACTAATTAACGTAAGACTTTGATTTTGTTTTGCATTTGCATACAAGATATGCAATTGACACGCTCTTGAAAGGTTAAGGGTGGAAGTGAAACTTTACACATAGCTAGACGCGGGAGATTTAAAAAAAAAATTGCAATCCTAACAATCCAAAAACCACCGTTAATACGAGAATAATATTGAGAGAATTTAAGCCGCGTCTCAACAAATCCCACGCCTGTCATGGAGAGGATATGGATACGAATGTGTAGCGAGGAAAACAGAGGCAAACACATTTACCAGACACTGATGCCTGTATATTATGATGCAATCGGGTAATACATTAATGGGAGAGGGGGGGGGTTGCTGTGGGAGAAAACCAGAGAACCCGGAGGAAACCCACGCCTGGTGCGCGGACTTTCTTTCCGTGAGGCACCGATGTCACCGCTGCCCATCGTAGTTTGCGAGCTCCTTTTAACGGTGCCCAACCGTCTGGCAGCTACAGCCCGTGACCCCCCCGTGAGCGCTAATGAAGCCCTCCTCTCTCGCCCCCCTCCGCCCCAGCATTCTCGGCTTGAACTCTGGCCACCGTGATGGCAAAGGCAAACAGGGCTGCAGAATAAGGCGAGCGGACGAGTGCTGCCGAGCCCTAGGCGCGGCTAAATAAACACTTCTCCGGGAATGCTGCGAGTGGGAGCGGAGACAAACACCGTCACTTTGCACCGCGCACGCAGAGTTTGTCCTCCGCTGGTGCTAAACGACAGCACGTGTGTGGCTCGAGTGCCTTTGTGCGTGCTGTGTGCGTGCTGTGTGCGTGCTGTGTGCGTGTCGTTTCCCCCCCCCCGTTTCCGCGTGGGTTTTCTCCGGTCACTCCGGCTTCCTCCCGCCGTCCAAAGACGTGCTGCTGTTGTCTCTGATAATTGGTCATCTGCGTAAAACGTCCGCCGATGACCTGCGATGGACTGGCGTCCAAACTTGGGCATAACGCTACCTCGCGTCGTTTACATGCTTATACTTTCCAGCTGCACAAATGTTAAAATAGCTACATAACCTAACGGTTCTTTCCATCTTCAATGAAATCTAACACGTGTGGTATTGATTACATATATTTTCTGTAGTCTTTTATATGGGCAGGGTTTGTAATAATGCCCACCGATCGCAGGCCATTTGATGATTCACAATGGACAGTTGCGATGTGCTTATGGTGAATGTAGCGGCCTCTGGAGGCTGTGTTAAGAGTGTAATCGATGCTTCGTTACACACGCTTGGTAATAATATTTGCACTGCTAAAGTGCTTTTCATCCGAGGGTCACAAAGCGCTGCACAGAGCTGCAGAGGGAACGGCACGTTAGCAACAACGACACAAGAACGGCAAATCAGTGGCAGACCACTTTTTTTTTTAACAAATTTGAGCTGTGGAGAAAACGGCATATCAACAACATCAGGACAGTTCAACTGAAAGTCAAATAGTGGCAACACATTCTAAAATGACATATGTTCAATAATGGAGACCCTACCACGAGTGTTAGAATCCAGACCTGTTTATTTACGGGTGCCTCTGGCATGAGTGCCGGCCTCCAGACCTGTTGTTTAGTCAGGCAGACTATAGCAGGAGCACGGGACTCCAGGCGACATAGCTCTGGGGTTCGTTGGTACAAGCGAGCTCTCCTCCACGATGAGGTGACGATCATCACCATCCATCGTCTTTATAATCAGTGAGCAGCTGCAGTTTCACCGGCTTTTCCGAAGCACCGCTGGGAGATGGAACCGAATGCAATACGGGGATAGCGTGCGAATGGCTGTAACCAGAGTACCCTTCAAAGCTGGATCGATGCTTCGCTATGAAACTGTTAAACAATGTATTGCAATAATATCGCACCTTTCACCCAGAGGCCCCAAAGTGCTGCAGGAAAGAGAGGTGGGAGATGCAGCCACGGCCGGGGCCAACCAACCAGATACTGTTTTCCGATCTATTTTGATGGTATTGAACAATTGCTGGGTTTTTTTTAGGTACGGGAGGAAATCGGAGAATTCGAAGGGAACTCACGCAGAACAGGCAGAACTGAAACTCCACATAAAGGCACCCGAGGCAAGAATCGAACCATCTCGGGCTGAATCTTCCTTGCGAGGCACAGATGTCACCACTTCATAGCCATCGTCTCGCTCAAATGATGAAAAAAACACGCTTACCCCAAGTATATGTGGCCAATGCAGACTTGATGTCTTGCAATCACCGCTTGCTTGGTGCATAAACATCTTAACACTTGAATTTATGTCAGCAAAGGTAAAGCCTTTGTCTAAAAAAAAACATTCAACAGTTAACGAAATAAAAACACTCACGAAATTTGCTGGATCATATCAGAGCTTGGAGGACAAACAAACCTGAGCCTGGGCAAAGAAGGATGGAGACTATGACGCGCAGTGGATTGTGGGACTTGTGAAGCTCTGTGCTGGACAGGAGAGGGCACCGTAGCAAACACCACTTTGTGTACTGTACTTATATGCTCCCAAGTATGTTCGCCACCTTCACCTATCCCACGATAGCCAGCACGGTGAAGTATGGTTAAAAATAACGCCGACGACCAGTGCGGTGTGTATAAGCCCTCATCCAGCAGCCAGACCGATGACAGGTCTGTGCAAGAATCGCTCGTAATAGTCGCTCTTTCAGGATTGTGCGGTCGAGCGTCCAACCTGATCTCTCCTTCACGACTTTTCGCCTCCCAAGTTAGGCGAAGCAGAAAGGAGGAACGCTCGGCTATCCCGAAAGAGCAACTCTCCCACGTCGAGTCGTGTTGCCACTTCGGATACAGGGATATCGTGGTGGTAAACAAAGTAAGGGACTGTGCGTGTAACTGGGGGGGGAACAAAACGGACTCTGAATGACTTTGTCCGTGAAACCATACAGACTGCCGAGGACAGAAGTCGCCTCAACGAGGACGATT
>JAZEWT010000014.1:16614665-16644664 GCA_036362905.1 Mordacia mordax | reverse complement strand
TTTGACGAACTTCCACACCTGAAAGCGAGCTTAAAACAAGGCTCCTCTCGCTCGCAGCAAATGCAAACATTTGCATTTGAGCGCTAACAATAAATCAGATCAGTCACTAGCACGCAGTCACGGTTTACAAATTCAATATCTTCAAGTGCCCAACGGGGGTTTATAGGCGTGCGTGGAAACAAGTAAAGTCAATAGAATCCGCACAGCTGCTGCCCAGCACAGTCAGTACAGCATCCTGACTAACAATGAGTTGTCAGCGCTGTGTGCGTTTTTGCATGAAGGGCAGACACGAAGGACTTTGGCAATGGCAGAGCTCAGCTTGTCCGCTTTTCACGTTTGCAAGGCATTGAGAACTGTCCCCTCCACAGCCGTTATCTCGGGCTAGCCGTGTCGAGTGTTCCCCCTCTTTCCTTCGCGACGTCTCAACTCCCACGTTGAAGGCAACACGATGCCTCCAACATCACGAGGTGGCTGGCAGACCACTCATAACGCACAGCCTGACAAAGCCTCCAACGTGGAAGGTGAAACGTCGTGGAGGGAGCAGGGACAGTCAATACGGACATGCCGATAGAACAGATATAGGGAGCACTTGTCACAGATCGAGTCGTAAACACCTGTTTCAGGTTTTCAAATGCGTGCAAATACACTGGTTTATGCAGCATATGAAATTGAGTGATGGTAAACTGAATATCACTCACTGCACCTGGAATCTCGACATGAATTTGATAGCTGGTGTGAGCAAAGTTGCAGATATTAACAAGACAGGGGGGGTCCCCTGACTTTCAAAACATTTACCAGCACAGTGAAAACCTCTGGCTGGAAGAGTAGAGGCAGCGTTCATCCCAGCAGTGGATTGATACAACGGGCGAGAGAAATTCTAAAATTATACAGCTTTAGAGACACAATGTAACAGACGAATTGTGTTCATAGTCGAACAATTATATACTGACGCAATACAAATAACGGAAGCGTGCAAAATCAGCTTCACCCGGCTGTAAATTACACTTGGTCTTTTGTTCACACATTTGAAAGTGGGCGGGGGATAAAATCGAAGCCATTTACGCAGGTGGAAGGGCTAAGTGGCAGATAGCAGATTCATCACCGTCGGGAGGATTTGTCCGGGAACCGGGCGGGCGGCTCTTACGCCAGCAATGACGCGCGAGCGAGTGCTAAGGGCGTCACGCGGTGGCCCGCGGACCATTAATAACGCATAGCTCGCAAGTCAGAGGCGGCAAACAGCGGCCGGGCCGATCGTGAAATCACCGGCGCCTGCCTGGAGCCACAGCCCCAAGCGACGACGTTGCTCACTCGCGAGCACTTTTAAAGTTGATTTAACGACACGTCAAGGGACGCACACGCGCACAGACCCACGCTGTTACAAATCTGTTTCCAACGCTGGAATTTCTTTCATCACTATATCCCACAACCCTCTTGTACATTGTCTTGGGATAATACAAAGCTGATTTGACAAGCAGGGATATTTCTTCTACGACTGATCTTTTTGTTGACAGCGTGAATTGCAATTAAGCTTCCAGATTGCACTGCCTTGCTTGTCACTGTTTACTTTACGGTTAGAAATTTTATCTTTGCACAAATTGTTGCTGTGAGTTTATTTACCCTTTGATTTTATGCATTGTCGCGTTGATCAGTTCAAACGATTGTCCAGCAGGAACCCCGCACGAAGAGCTTGCAAGCTCACTGGACTACTTTGTACTGTAATAAAAAAGACAAAACTGCTATTTACGTCACTATACCAGTGTCCACTTGCTTTTTCTCTTTCACAACACTAACATTCTACTAGTATGGTCAGCGTTGAATAATGTGCATTGTGTATCGGAACAATTATCTTTGGCAGTAAAGCTTATTATTGGCAGATGGCATATCAGAGGCGATAGGAACGGACACCAAACTTGGCGAAAGATACGAAACAATGGAACAAAGAGCGTTTCTAGCTGAAACGCCTGATAAGAGAAGAGAGAAAAGCTTTTTCTTCTTTGTTCTAGGAACGCCTGATGCCTCCAACGTGGGAGGCGAAGTATCGCCAAAGAGAAGGACCGCAAGCAGAAGAACCACAGCCCACACCAATGCAGGGAGCGTGACGGATATGTTAGGGAGAAGCTTACATTTTTATTACATTACCCAATAAGACAGTACAGAGAATGTCTGCAACACAACGCTAGGTTCACAAGTCATTCTATGTGCCAGCAGGCATCTCAGCAACACCCACACACACAAGTACTGGGAAGTCCAAGGATAGCCATGTGGTTGAGAGGTTTGATGTCAAACAAGCAGTCTTATGCAGTGCTTAGCAAAGCAGTTAAAAGGGAACTTTGGTTCAACAACCATATTCTAAATGTTACAGTATCTGCACATCAGACGTGGATAATAGAAAACAACAGCGGAGTGAATCACAAGGCTCGCCAAACCAGATGCACATACTTTGTAAACCGTTGAGGGCTCATTCCACTAATCAAAAAGGGACGTTTCAATTGATCCCATGAAAACTGAGAGCCGAAGAAGGCCTGTAAAGAATTAAAACCAACATACAGCGCGAAAAAAAGAGAGGCGCAGAATATTCACAAAATTTTAGCCCTCACAGTAAAATCGCTCCAAAATTCAATTTTGTTATGCCCCACCAGCAGGTGTTTATTTATTCATGTCCCGCACTAACATGGGATTTTACTTTTCGGTGATTTTCTTAAAAGAAACTGCACAGCAACATTTCAGCCGTGTGGACGTGTTATGCCTATATTTAAATTAAAAACAGCAGCAAAAACAAAAAGAAGACCTTCGTAGCAATCACATACAGCTTAGTCTAAGAATAAAACTGTAATTTGGTCAAATTGTATGATAATTTTCCCTTTAACATAACTGAATAATAGTTAATTCTGCAACTAGGCATCACATTTTAGCATGCATTTGGGTGTAAAAAAACACAGCTTTTAAAGTAGTTTTTGTCTAGTGAAGCAGACGTTTGTTTTGTCGACAGGCAGTAAATTACTCAACACGAATGAACAGCAGCATACTTGAAGGCTAACACTGCAAAGAGCACATGACGAAGAGAGTACAAAATTTTGAAAGAATCAAATTGCCATGCTTTATTACAGAGATCAGCACAAGCATTTCTTTCAACAGCTAATAGGCCTCTCACCACAGCTTAAGAATTTAACAGGGCCAGTTGGCCGCTTTATTTTTCAATACTCACCTATTAATCTTTAAGTGTACATTTGTGAATATCGCAAACACAAGAGGTGTGCTGGGGAGAGTAAGTGTGGAAGAATGCCAGGGTATAAGGTAGGGAAAGAAAGGAAGGGGTGGGTGTGTGGTATATGGAAATGCGGAAATGTACGTCGAGTGTTTTGGGATCTGGGCAACCAAGCGTGGCCTTCAGGCTCCCAGCGCCAAAACTGAAAAACACCAAAACAATAATAAGACTTGGTATCCTAGGTATTACTATTCATTGCCATTTCTCGTGGCCAGGTAATACATACATTCCCAACTTGTTTTTGTTCACGACGATAAAGCAATCATGGCTTTTGCCATTCACTTTTATACACCAAATAAAAAAGTTCGAATCGCGCCACTATTATTGGCGACACACAGGAGTGGATGGATGCATGACTTACCAGACAAGGCTTCCTGTGCAAAGTACTTGACATCGATGTCTTGATCACCTCCCAGTTTCTCCAGCACAGGTTTCACTTCCGACTGTAAAGTGCTGTGCAAAAAAACACACAAATGCATTACACAGGCTCACTGAGACCACCAACACAGTCAGGAGAATGGCATGAACACCGTTCTGTTAAGCAGGAAATACAGTAAGCTCAAATAAGCACTAATAACAATTTGTTAATTATACAACGCTCCAAAGAACAAAACAATTACACAATGCTACGTCAAGCAGTCATAGCAGACGGGCTTTCAGATATAAGATTTGAAAAATGTAATTAAACGTCAACTTTTGCATGCGAGTATCAAATTGCAGCCTTTGTGTGACCATAAGACAATCAGCCCTTATTTTAGGCTGGCTACAATGTCAGGCGTCACGCTGTCAAAAAGCACCCATGCTGCCCGAACACATGATGGTGCGTTGGAATCAATGATCACCCCCCAGTCACGATACAACTTCTGAACCACAAAGTACTTAAAAGAAACCCCCCCACACATCAAACCACCAAAGAACGGATTATTCGTTTCGTCCACCATCATGTACAGCACACCGAACAGTTTACAACCCAAACTACATCACACAACTACAACCCAAGCCGTACTAATAGCAAGACCAAAACTAGCTGTTGACCTTACACGATCACTACCATCATGGAATGCGCCACGGTTACTCCTCACTGCTGCATGCAATGTCTCTCACAAAACCTCTCAACCAGCTAGTTTCAATTTAAGCTGGAAGGAACTATTGAACTATGTGGCTCTTTTCGTTTATCCAGTGGAGAGGGGTACGGACGTTACAACATCTCAGGGTAACGGGGCAAATTAGTGAGGACAATTAACCGAGACAGCATGCCTTTGGACCTTGGGATGAAACCGGAGCACCCAGCGAAAACCCCCGAGCGCATGGGTAGGATATACAAACTCCACACAAAATGCCATCCGAACCAGAAATCAAACTCGGGGACTTTTTACTGCGAGGCGGCGGTGACGCAGCTCTACTTATTGGGTCACCGGAGCAAACTTGATGAGCCTGCAACTGTACTACCCGTGACAGCCTATCAAATTAACTCTAATTAACCTCAAAAAGGGTTTACTGTTCGGGCAGAGCAGATGCCGCGTGTGGGGCGAGAACGTACTTTGTTTCAAGGATTGGTCCGATCTTTTGCAGAGACTTGGCCACATTGAAGCGCACGTTGGCTACCTGGTCCTGAGCCATGCGCAGCACGGTGGGGAGCATGAGCTTTGCCGTGATGTCTTGGCCGCACACCTCCGCCAGCACCTTTCGGCCGAGAAAAGAAAAAAAAACCCGGTCACGCAAGCAGTCGCGGTTATTCACACACCATTATAGCGATGCACTGCGCATGAATGGTGAGATGGAGATGAAAAGTATCTGGCAAAGGAGATAGGAAGCGATTGCCACACTGGAAGGGAAAAAATCAATATAGATGAAGGGTATTCAACCTTATACCCATCTCAACGATTAATTCTTACAATAAAAAGTGTTTTTTTGGGCTAGTTTGAGACAATATGTATCTACCGTATTATAATCAAAGATATGTCATGACAAGAGAGCAGTGCCACACATGTCAGACAAATAGTGGCACACCCACGCAACAAACACATGGGCAAGTATGTCAGACAAAAGTGGCACACCCACACAGCAAACACATGGGTGAGTATTGTTGTGTTGTTCTCTGTATAGAATATGAGAGTGCTGTCGGGAGAACAGAAATAAAACAGCAAACTAAATAAATAAAATATCGTAATCGCGTGACATCAACCACAGGTATTATATGGAATAATTAAATTTACTTAGGATATCCCATAATGAAACCACATACAGCCCATTAACAAACGGCCTTTAACAAACAAATCAACTGATCAGCGCATCTCTCCAAAGAAAAGCCACTATCTAAAGCAGTGGTTCCTAACCTGGGTTCGATCGAACCCCAGGGGTTCGGTGAGTCAGTCTCAGGGGTTCGGTGGAGATCAAGACACACACCTCACTCATATGATTCGTGATGACACGCGCCCCGCTTGGCCATCACTGGCTGCAGGTGATCACATTTTATTTTTCCAATAAAGAAGGGTTCGGTGAAACGCGCATATGAAACTGGTGGGGTTCAGTACCTCCAACAAGGTTAAGAACCACTGATCTAAAAGTAAGGCGACGTACGTTTACACAGAAGAGAGTGGTCATGCGGTGAAGGTAGTTGTGGTCATTGGACATGGCCAGGACTTTCGGGATGATGGTGCTCTGAGCCCATTCCTTGCCAAACTTCTCCACCAGCTTCTTGAGGTTGTTGGTCGCAGCCTCGCGGATGGCATAGACTGAGAGAGAAACAAAACCAGTCGCGCCGAAGGACGTGCCAACGATAACATTCAAAACCACGGGGCATGATTCAAACGAGCAGTGGCTGCCGAAGGATTAAAATGATTGAACAACTGAAGCAATCTAGGCGGAGGCTCGGCTTGTGAGTCAGAGTGTAAAACGCACCGTGACTCAAGATGCAGTATTTGACCTTCGGGTGAAACACGCTCCGGAAGTGCAATTATTATTATTTCAACGGGCAGCTTCAGAAATCGTTCTCGAACGAAGTCTCCCACGAGAACGGCGAGAATAGCGCGAGAGACAAGACGGCACTTGGAAATTCTTGTGGGTAATGCAACAGGTCACCCTGCCCTTAACCACTGGCAGACATTGTGAAGAAACCGCTAAGTGAAATGGTAGTACGGACAAACTTAATACAATTTGGGTTTTGTGTGGTTTACAAGCTTATGTGTACCAAGTGTCAGTGATGTGGTCAGCTGCATAAAGTGGCAAGTTTGGCAATAAAAGATATAAACATACCATGGTCCACTAGCCACGCCATGCAGAGGGAATTGAGTTTTTCGTCGAAAAACTCCACGCCCTGTTGTGATAGAAACCAACAGAAAATAAACTTCTATAATTATGGGATAAACTGTTTGCCATATTATTATTTCGTAGCAGCCATTTTGATAATTACAGCTAAATCCATTATAAGGCAAGTGCTGACTTCTGCAACCGCAGCCTTTTTTGAGAGACGGTTTGTGCCAAGAGTCATTATTGCAGTAATAATTGCAGGGAGGGACCTTACTTTGCAAAATGCTATTCCACATCTGGACTAAATGTTAACCAACATTGTCAACATAAACAGCAACCCGATTTCAACACAATAAGGGTACAAGGGGTAGTTCTTAAGAATGTAAACTACCTGTTAATCCACTCATCAACCTACTAAACCACACACACACACTAAACCATGCAATTTCAAAGCAACTCAAGCACAGTTTAGTAAATGACTCACCAGCCCATTAACACATTCAGAAGCTACTTATACTTAACTAACCCACAAAATACCACACCAAGAACCCACCCACACATCCAATCCACTTACATACTTGTAATTGACAGGGTCCACATGGAAAAGAAGTCTCACTAGGTTATTTCTCATCCATGTACCTGAAAATATCCAACTCCCCACCCAAAATTACAGCTCAATGTGCTTCACAGATAGTCAAATATCAATATTGGTGCCATGGGATGAACTTGGTGAAGAGAACCGTTTTCACTTCTGATAACCTCAGAAACAGATGCCTTTTATTGACATTCAATAGACAGTGCTATGTCAGCCACACCACATATTGCTGGGTAGGTTTTTCACAGCCGTTAAAATGTTAAAAACCCAATGCCTTCCGTCAACCCTCACACACTTCTGACCGCTGACCCAGCGCTCAGGAAATTCTGGGGTTCACAGAAATAGGTTCAAATCATGTGAAAGAGCTTATGCTTGCAGAGGCCAACATCTGAATTACACAGTGATTAGGTATGTCAGAGTTCATGGGTGTTATCAATTAAGGGTTAACTGGACTATGTATTTGACGAAATGAGTTGTCTGCAGTTAAAACTAGCGTTAATCCATGAGCCAAAGTTAATAAGGCTAACAGTACATTTTCATCGACACCAAAAGATAATTAAAAGCAATATGTGAATGTGCCCCGCAACATGATATGCATCTTAAGTAAATTAAGTCATCAGCATGTGACCCTTTCACTATTATTATTTTCATCATTACGTGCAGGATGCAGTGTCTGGCAAATATTGACGACGTCAGCAAACGTCACGGCCGTCATCCCCCTCCCCTGCATCTCCGCGATTTCCTCAAACCTCTAAGGCACTCTCTCTTCAAACTCCTCCGACACTGACTGTGCACGTCATACATTGTGAATTCTAGTTTTCTTCTTTTCTTATTCTTTCCACTTTTGCGGTGTTGATAATGGGCGTTCTTTGGTCAGACTTAAAGTTGGTCATCGTGCATCAAGGACAGGCTACAGGACAATTTCAAAAATTACTTTCCACCAATGTTAGCTGCGGCCAGGAATCAAACCCTGCTTGCTGGGTTCTTAGATCAGTGTGCTAAACACCGCGACACCATTACCCCCCACTCCCACTGCGCCAAGCAACAAAACGAATACTTTTACACAAAAACTTGGCTTATATGTAAAACTGTACTTTACGATGTGCATTCAATGCAATGGGCATCCATTTGAAGAACGCCTTTTCATGTTTGGGCCAGTTTCACGTCAGCAGCGAGGTGGTTTTGCACATTCCAGTTTTGTAAGCTCACCCATGTTAAGTAGCAAAAGGCAGTGCAGCATAGCTTGCGAGCAGCCTCAAATTTAGAAAGTCGCGTGTTCCAAGGAATGCTACCTTAATCTAAGCCGTGGCTATAAATAGTAAAGACCTACGCAGTTGTGATGACCAATGGGAATGCGCTTCCACCTAGAGAATACCACAGTTATTCATTTATTGCTGATGGCGGCTGAAGGGATTAGACGGACACTCGCACATCTAGTTAAACGAGGCATGGGAATAGCTTGCTCATCCACCAGGTGGTACAACTTAGCAGCCCCAAGTCATGTAAGATGAGGTAGCCACATCCAAACTTTACTCAAGGCAACACAGGAAGCATCTACGCCAAATTGAGGACCATCGCCATCATCATTCCACCCACTCCAACGCAAATCCACTCACCAGCTGCCCGGCAAGCAGCGGCATGTACTCAATGATGGCCAAGCGAACTCTCCACTTGGTGTCCTCAGCCAGTTCCACGATCGCAGGCAGAAGGGACTGAGAGAGCTGACGGATCCCGATCACCTCATTCACGCAGTCCAGGTTGGAGATGATATTCAGCCGCACCTCAGGGCACTGTGGAGGACAGACACACGCGGATACAGGCACACACACGACCCAGTGAACACGCGCCAATAAAAACACCAATATGTACACAAACCATCCTTTCAGCCAATCCCACCGTAGGATGACAGCTTCCTCACGTCATATGGATCGCGGGGGTTATTTTTATCACACACCACCATGCTCGTCGGTGCAGCTTTAAGAAAGCAGGCAGCAAAAGTGTGAGAGCATGTAAGTGCAGCTTGAACTTTCCATTCTCAATCGGTGGGTCACAGACCACCCAGCAGTCAATGGAGACCATGCCCAAGTAGACCAATTGGGTCTTCAGGTGCAAAAGGTTGAAAACCCCTGGCTTTAGTGATATTATTCTGCACTTCCCTTTACCGCCCAGCATGTATCCCAGTCAGAAATTAACTGCTTGATGGCGACTGCCCATTCAAACAGTCTCCAAAGCTCAATTTGACTTGGAACATAAAATGTTATGAGGAGTGGGTGAATTCTAAGTGATCTGGTTATATACATGACAGCAGAGTCGCACAGTCTTTTTAAAGAGCGTCATAACACGTGAACTTGAAAATACGGAGATAAAAAAAATTGGCAGTTGATTTAATTTCAGTTGAGCATTAAAAAAAAGGAACCTATGACCAAAGACTTCCTAAAATTTATATATGGCTTTTCAGTTGTTTGCTTCGGAAGATATGGACGAAAGATTTGTCTCTCAAGTTACTCATCTCATCGTCAGAAACCGCTTAGTCCTGTACAGGGTCGTGGTGAGCCGGAGCCTATCCCGGCAGACACAGGGCGCAAGGCAGGGATATACCCACGATGGGACGCCAGTCCATCACCGGGCACTGCGGGCAATTTAGTCTGCAAGCCAGTAACTTATGCAGCAGCATGATTTTGGACTGTGGGAGGAAACCGGAGTGCCCGGCGAAAACCCACGCGGACATGGGGAGAGAACTCGCAAACTCCCACACAGAAAGGCACCCGAGCCGAGATTCGAACTCAGGACCCTTCTTGCGGTGAGGCGACAGCGCTCCCCACTGGGCCACCGTGCCACCTCTCTCAAGTTACTGTTTAATTGTTGGCTCTAAAATGTACAAAAAAGTTTGATTGCAATTTAAATTTTACATAAAAATAACCATGGAAGCATCCTTAATCCAGCCAGCCTACACACACACACAGCACAATGATATACATACAACTCATCAAAAGGCAACAATCTCAGGCTACAAACA
The DNA here is from genome assembly GCA_036362905.1 of Mordacia mordax. Classification (NCBI taxonomy): domain Eukaryota; kingdom Metazoa; phylum Chordata; class Hyperoartia; order Petromyzontiformes; family Petromyzontidae; genus Mordacia; species Mordacia mordax. The sequence continues at coordinate 16,634,539 of JAZEWT010000014.1, read as the reverse complement.
ATGTGTTACAACAGCTATGAAAATGAGAGCAGGGTTTACTCGCTGCTTATGTGCCAAACGCATTATCAACAGCCCTCATCAATCCAGTATTGGATGAGGGCCTTAGAAAGCCATCACCAACAAATCACATTGCCCTTAAAATAAGAGCGAACTTCATCACTCCATCTCTGCTATGGTTGTGTTGAGTTCTTGGGCTCCCATGCTGCTGTCAGCCTCAACCACCATTCACTGTGCTTTCAAGTAGTGGTTTTTTTTCTCTCAATAAGATTACTTTGTGGTCCCGATGTGGGTTTCTATGGATCGATGCATGAGATTTTCCCTCCACAGCCGTTCTTCTGGGACAGCAGTGTTGCGTTTTCCTTCGGTCAGCTTCCTGACGTTTTGCTACCCACGTTCGAGGCATCATCAGGACTGACGATACCTCCAACACGCGACACGGCCATCCTGAAACAGCTACAGTGCAATTCATCGACGTTTGCAAATCTGCGCGTTCCTCTTCCTGTTGAATCTAAGCTTGGACCAGAAGCATATGAACCTAAAACTATGTTCATGATCATACTGATCGAGGAGACAGGGGAGAACTCACTCCTTCATTTTACCATAGCCACGAATGCAAAAACTAAATAGTAATAGTTGCTCACAAGCATTGGGAAGTGGGCATTAAAATGCACATCCAGCAGGACCTGAAAGCAAGGGTAAGTTTCTCGGGAATAACTCACCGAGGAAACGGCAAGAGGAAACACCCTCACCTCGTCCTTGAGCTGTGCCAGAAAGAGGGGCAGCAGGTGTTCGATAGTGTTGTCCTTCCCCAGGATGGGGGACAGACCCATGATGACGGATGCCAGTGCAGACTTGACGTGCTGGTTTGCATCAGACACGAGTTCCTGTAAAGATCAGAACGTGCGTGTGAGCACACGTCACAGCGCCGGCACTTAAAGGTGTCCCCACCACACCCCAACAAAGGTCACTTTACAATGCTTTTTCCCAACAATCATTGTTGTTCTACATCAACAAAAGCTGCACAGGAAAAATGTGTACCTTACTACAAAAACATGTTTATGCTCAAATCACCCAGGAAACGACCAATCTTGTCAGAACGGAGGATAAACAGAGTCAAACCTCGTTATTGTTTGGATATGAGAACAGTGCTATGATGGGCTGCTGTGGTTGTACGTTTTGGGCGTGCATCAGAAGGCAGCGGCAGATAAACGCATTCGTGCATGCAATGTCCTTCTGTGCACCTGCGCCTATGCTCTCGGCATTCACCAACATCATATAATGACCAGCCTGCTGATGGATGATCAAATAACCCAATAACCCATCCTCTCCTGACCCCCAGGACATGGGGAGGACCTCATTCCCAGGAGCAACCTACACTGCTTGCACAAAAGCATGAAAATATTTACGGCTGCGGGCAATTCTGTTCGCAGTCCGCAATGTAATGTGCGCTACTTTGCGACCACGTATATCTCACTGGTGTCAAACTTGCACGTACGTGGGACGGGGGGGGGGTAGTACCAATACCACGCCTGGGTGCCTTTTCCTTATATTGTCAACGTGCAAGTGTACCAGGTGTGCCTGTCTGGATATGGTCCATGTATAATTGAAGGGTAGATGGAAATAGAACATCATGTTTGCTTCAAAGGGCGGATATAAATTGGCTGCAGCATGGCGACTATTTTGGTGCCCCCCCCCCTCTCCACTGTTATTACATATTCGCATGAATTGTTGCAGACATTAAATGGGAATCTTTGGAATTGGGGCTCCATCATGAAAGATTTTACAGAGGATGGTGATTTTATTTATTCATTGGCATAATTGAAATCACAAAAAAAGGTAATTGCACACTTCACTAGGACCATCACTCCTTTAAAGTGGCAACAGAGACATATCAATATATTTGATTGCAACGTGGATGTCATAATACAGCCCTCCAGCAATTATTATACAGCTTAAAAACTTAAAAAGAATAAGATTGCATAACTTATTCATTAATTAACATTGCTGTTGGACTATATGTAAGCATTAGAATCTTACCAAAAATACGAATCATATTTAAACAAGAAGAAAACACTTAATGTGCAGCCATGTTTGCGAAAAATGTAGGTTGCAAGTATAGGTCAAGTTAAAATAAATCGGTCAGAAATGACATTTTAAATACCATGATCAGTTGTAAGAGAAAAGATCCTACAGCACTTGAAACCCATGACATTACATTTGAGAGCTCTGAAGCCTGGAAAAGGACAGACGTGGGTGTACAAAGAGGTATGCTCGCTGTGAAATTTAGTCCAACAGTGATGCCACCATTAGAAGAATTTAAAATACATATTCCTCCATGGCTTATATCTCACAAACAGCCCACGCAATACACTATTGTCTGCAGTCCGCTAAAAAGCTTGCAACGGAAGAAAAATAAGGTGCGTGGCCTATTGGAAAGTTTGGAAAATTCTATTCAAAACTACAGTGGTGAAGCATGTGAACCCTCATGCCTACTGACTGACCGTGGATGCCACAATAACGTTCAAGAAGCTTCAATGCCACAAGACTCCAAGCCATGCAAGACAGTTTCCAATAAATGTAAAAATGCACGTGACATTTTAAACGAGCGGGGCACAAACTTGTGTAGTTTTGCGATCAAGCAGTACATTCCCTAGCAATGCTAAAGATGTGTAAAGGAATATTAAATTAAGCCATTGTATCTATTCACATCAGTATATGTATTTCAAGCAAGAAACATTACACAGAAAGCAGTCTAGTAACTTTATGTGCTAAGTTACTATTTCAAGGAACAAAGTTATTGCGCAACGGTCACGCTTTTGCACAATCACAGGTTGTGATCACAGTGATGGAGCTCTATATATGTGTGTGTGTCAGGCTAACAAACAGTCGACAACACAAGGACTTAAAATAAATATTGAACAGGTACCAACTCAGTTTGGTGATGTGATTATGTGAAAATACAGCTTACAGACATGGTGATCAACGATAACTTAGAAGCTATGAGGGGAATTTGATTTGTGTCAAAGCCTCATCATCAGCAGGAGAGCACTAACAAGGCACTTAAACCTCTGCACCATCCACTTTGCAGATGATGCCTCCTGCTCCTATGAATGAGCACAGGAAGCCTGCAAGGCTACGTCAGTCAAATGAAAACGCTTAGAAAATGGAAGGTACACATTCTCATTATATTTTTCTACACTGTCAATAGGAGGGAAAAAATACCAATTTGTTAAAATGCTGTTGTTAGTGGTGGAGTTTACTGTGAATTTTCATGTCAGCACGGAAGTCTGAACAAATTACTCAGAATGCATTCCATCCCATCGGATCTGTGACGCTAAGCAAGGGTGCCCCTGGAGAGTGCTGGGATGGGCTACCACCATGCATAAAATCGGCTGTTAAATGCTCTTTTGGGGTTATGCTGTCAGTAGAGGGCACGCACTTCAGTAAAATCCATTGCGCTGCCTAATGTCCAAAATCTGATCCTCACCTTCATCAACCCATGCAAAAGTTACGTTAAATAAGCCCCTGACCTTGCATGGTGTGAAGAGGCCCTCATCCAGTAGAGGATTGACAAAATGAATTTCTATACAGGTACAACGTTCAAGACGCCACACTTGTTGGTGCATGTTTAACGCTTGTCCAGAATAAGGGGGTCAATGTTGTGCTTTGCACAGCACACGCTGGAACACACACTTGGCATTGACCCATATCCGAAAAATAACACTGACCCACTCAGTAATCCAGCTGACTGCTGTATTTACGAGATTGCACCAAGATTATACGGTCCTGACGCAAGTCGAGTCTCAGATCCGATCAAATGCAGAATCTTAGAAACCAATGACGCATTTGCGACTGCCGTTTCCAAAATGTTTTAGATCAAAATTGTAGATACACGTTGCAGGCATTGCAAACAAAAAACGTTTATATACAAAATAAGCATAACTGCACTCTTAACGCGACATTATACTTACGTAAAATACACTCGAAATGCACTTTTAAATCATAATAAAAATAAAACCACCACCACCACCACCACCTGGAGAACTTATGAGGATTTTTAAGGATTTTTGTGCAAGTGCAAGATACAACCAGGTCAGACATAGTAGAGTATCTTGTTAAGGCAGAGGATTGCCTCACATATTACAACTGCAGTCGAGGAGTCCTTTCAGTTCTGGGTAGTGCTCATTGTAAGTGGCTCAAGCACTCTGGATGCTTATTTTAGTGCACAATAAAAATCTAATCGGCTTACCAAGAACCAGGGTACGAGGAAGTGTGCACAATCATGGACATCCCTTTACTGAATGTCATTGCTACCGCAGAAGTGCAGCATGAGGCACGAGTGGCGAGTCAAGGTCAAATCACAACCTCTATATCTTTCCTTCCTTTGTGAGGCACTATACAAGAAAGTGCTCCCAACACAATGGGAATGCTTCGGTTTGCTTGTGCAATGTGCAGTATTAATGCAGACCAACGTGACCAGGAACATATGACGGGGGGTGGCAAATTCCAATGTCAGGGTATTTAATCAACACCACAAGCCCGCGTTCAATATCGGGGTCAAAACAAGGAGCAACAGTGTAGTATCAGAATTTGAAAATGTCTACTAACAACTTTACTGAAAGGCCATTCTAAAATGTGTATTTTACTTTATTCAGGGCAGCCATATCATATATCCTTGAAGAAAGTAAACAGACATCAGAACAGAGCAACTGTACATTCCTGGAGACTGTCAGTGTTATAAGCAAGATGCTTCTGGTGACTTTCTAGAAACAGAAAATCATTTACAACTGGACAAAAAAACCATCCACCTACTACATGCAGTGACCAAGTGAGCATACCTTGACACAAGGCAAGATGTTCGACATGATGACACTTTCCTGGCAGTCTGACGGCAGGTTTTCGCAAAACTCTGCAACGAAGGTTTTGCCAGTAAATTAAATGCAGTTTCACAGTAGGTGTCCTGGCATTTAATGTAGCTCGGCACACAAAGAGAAAGGAAACCGCACTCAAGACTACCTATTATAAAGTATCCGTAGTGTGTGAAATAATTCTCACTTCACACACTGCATTTATTTTAATTCCGCGTAGAATTAGGTTTTTAAGACAGCAGAAAAATAGGCACTCAGGCAGTATTTATCATGACCTTGTGTGTGTTGGCAAGCACAATTGGTTTCATTTAAAACTAGCCACTTATAAAAATGTCACTCTTTCAACGTACAGATATTCCCACCCAGTAAAATTGCTTGATTAAAATTTTACAAATATCCCTGCTATGGGGAAGAATTAAAACAAATAACTCATGCACTGAGTGCATGAGAATTGCTTCACAAAGCTGCTGGCCTCAAACATTGGAGGCGAAATGTTGTAAAGGGCAGAGGGGGTAGCGCTCGACACGGCTATCCTGAGAACAGCTTTGAAAACAAATAACTCGGTCGAAAGCAGTGACCTTATTTACAAACATTCCACACAGACCCGTTTGTGGAAGGTTTTAAAGTTACATAAAATCCCAAATTCTATTCTGCTGGAAATTTCATTGTTCTAGCAGTGGACAGAGCAAGGTAAGTGGCATCACATTTTGAATGCAAATGCGAAGGGAAAACAATATAGGATACTCAAAAGGCAAACTGTATTAGTGACACTTTACAAGCTCCACATGTCTGCATACAACAAACCCATGGCATAGACATTACTCCATGAAGTTAACACTCCTGTGGATTAAAACATCACCTGCTTAAAATGAAGACCAATTATATACTTTTCACAGCATGGACATCATACTGACTCTTCTGTTTTCATATAGCTGACTTAAGCATTGAGCAACATTTACAACAGTACGTTTGTTATGATCAGCAATACGTTACAAAAGTGCCAACAACTTTTGAGAACACAAGTACACCAATTCAGAGCACAGTTTACGCCACTGACCCAGAGCAGCGAGTCTCACCTTTTACTTTATGCGCTGCGGCTGCCCGCACCTCGGCCTCGCAGTCCTTGAGGAGGTTCTGGAAGGCGGGCACCAGGTCCGTCTTTGTAATCTCTGAGCCAACAGCTTTCTGAATCTAGACATAGTAAAAACGGTGATGCGTCATTAAAGCCCAAGTGAGAGCCTTGTGAGACAAAATGTTTTTTTGTTTGTTTTAAAGACAGATCTGAGCCATAAACCGAACACATTAAACATGACAAAACGAAATGACATTGAAATATTAATACAGAAAAACAACGCCAACTTATGAAACGTTATTAAAAATCAATGATATATATGATACATACATGGTAAATACAACTTAAGCTGTAGGTACACTGCCACTGCATGTTAAAGCTTTCAAAAACATTTACATTCATACTGTACAAGCAATGACCTCAACAGTCCATTAAACAATACATGGTATGTCAGTACTATCAAGTATGCATTACAGGGAGAACTGTGGTTAAACAAAAACACTACTTTCAAATATATTACTCTCATGTAAAAAACGAATGAGCACAACATATTATTTAACTATCCTGGTTAAGTGTTTTTTAGTATAATTCTGTGGTTTGTGTGGTATTGCAAGTTGATTCACTACAAGTCTGTGATTTTCAAGCATAAACAAAGTACATTTTCCCCAAGTGATAACGACAGATGGGTCCAACATTCGTGTTAGGTTTTCATTCAATTCGTACCACTCTAGTCAGATCAAACACGAGTTAGTACTTTTTTTAATAACCTGTGGAATTCACGCCCACCAATTGGTCAATTGTAAATTATCGGAGGATTGATCTCGGGCAGTGCTCCATGTACACATTTAAATAAAGCTGCAACAGCCCGAACAATGAAACTAAATCACCGCTAACTGGTGCAGGTTCTGCACACAATACAGCAGTCTTCCACATTGCTTAGGCTCTAAGAAATCAATGTGTGCCTGAAACATAAATACCCGATTATCGTTACACACACACACACATCATCTAGGGGACTCTACTTGCTAAGATTTCCCACTCTGCCGGAGGTTGGCACCTCATTGAACTTGTCAGCAACCATGTAGCGCACACGCCAGGACTTGTCTTCGGCTGCCTGGCGGAGCGTGGGCATCACCATGGCCTCGAGGTCTTCAGGGGGAAGGAGGGAGGCGATGTTCACACATGCCTCCACGGCCAGAAGGCGCACTGAGTCCTGCACGCACACGCGCCGTACGACGTGTCAACGTGGGATATCTCAAACCCGTCACTCACCTTCAATTTGCGTGTATTAATAATAATTGCATTTATGGAGTGCTTGTCACCCGAGGGTCACAAAGCTATTATCTGAATGTTAGCGTGAATATTCTTTAGGCACTCTGGTTTCCTGTCAACATACTAAACCCAATAAAAAGCGGTCAAATATTACAATGTCGGACCCTTCCCGAAAAATATCCTTATAAAGACTCCAAGATGATTTCCATATGATGACTAAATACAATTACATATAAGAAAGTAAATGTTAGCCAACACGATTTAATATTCAAGAAACACAATACATATTTGAAAAAAAAGTCTTACTCGGCATGATTAAATAATAATAATAATAAGTGGCTCTCCCGCAACACCCACTTCAATACTCTTATAAACATTTCAGGATGACTGATGATCATACCGCACATTTCCTGGCAAGGTGACAGAGCTTCCACCAATTGAACTAAATTCCAGCCCCGAAGAAGTCATTCCACATGCACGCTTCACTTCGCTTGATAAAAGGCACAAACTTTATTCAGCAGAGCATGGGGCATTTGTTATGCTAAAGGCCAAGTGACAGCACAATGGATACAGGTTAAAAAAAAAATGTAGTTATATGGAGGGCTATCCAATGTCACCAACAGACGAGATAAACACTTAAGTTTGGAGAATTATATCTGCATTGATTTGACTATAATCCCATTTCGTTTTTTAAATTACACCTGACTTTGGTGTTTCCATGACTACCTATTTATAGATTGAATTTAATAAGCTTCCTTTTCTGGAAGGAAACATTAAAAATGATCTATTTTTGGTTTGAATTTATTTACAGCCCCAACAATAAAATTTTAAAGGCCTAATTAAAATCATGCTATCATTTGTATGTGCAGAACAATAAGCAGATTTATAATGAATACGATACCTGACCATAAAGTTAGCTTTAGTTGTCCACCTTTAGAAATAGTAAATTATAGTGAATATGGAGGGCTTGACCACTGAAATACAGAAAGGTAGAAATGCCGTAGTAGGCAGATGGCTAAACTGTCGACATGATTTTCAATAAATATGAAAGTATTATAGTGTTCAAATTTTCCTATTGTTAAAATGTTTTTGTTCCACAGGAATAACACAAGACCGTGTGCGGTATGGACAATATCGTGTTGTCTGGTGCAATACAAATGAAGATGAGAGGACAACTGGTCATTATCGCACCTTGATGTTCCGACAAATTACCCTTTGTGTGTACACCTAAGTGTTGCGTTGGCCTGGCACAAGCCCAGTGGCAAAATCGCCACCACTTAGTGCCAAATGGCGGTTGATGTTATTGTTGCCGAGTGTCGCGATCGACACCTGTTCATCGGACGCGAGGTTGTTGAACATTGGGATGACGTCATTCTTTATGTAGTCAATCTCCAAGACTTTGGCAAACTCTCCCAGCTTGGAGGCTGCAGCGCGTCGCACCATCGGAGTGTCGTCCCCACAAAGGTTGCGGAAGTGTCTGCGATGTCAAGGCAAACAGACTCAGTGAGGGACGAAAACCGTTGGCATAGGACAAAAATAAAAATATGTATGCGTGAACATACTCGGTTGCTGCATTTACGCACAGGCTGTATCTGTGTGTGATAAGCTGAAGTCTAGCTTCACTCTCTGAAAGATCCTGCAATTGTAGTAAAATTACCTTGTATTGTAAAAAAGAAATCATTTCATTCGAGCAGGAAGCGACAACATGAAGCTAGCATCACTGTGTATGTTAACACAAACTATTACAGGAACAATTACAGCCGTAGCTCTCAAAGGAACACAACAATAATTTATAGCTGTAAATTCACTGACAGACAAAGGTCTCTCACAATGCATCAGTGCTGAGGGTTGTTTGATAAACATAATCGTCCACGTGAGTGTGGGAGGGCGGACTGGGCACGCTATGGTGGCACGGTGAATAGCGCTGCAAGCTCAAAGCACGGCCCTGGGTTGGATTCCCTGCTCAGGTGCCTTTCTGTTGGAGTTTGCACGTTCTCCGCGTGCAGTTTTGCCGTGCACTCCGGTTTCCTCCCAGTCCGAAGACTCGCTGCCGAGGTTAATTATCATGACTAAATAACCCCTGGTGTGCGGAGAAGTTGTAACTTGCTTACCCCCTTTCCTTGCTGAACAGCTGTTAAAACGAGCTACATAGATAAAATAAAGTGACTGCCTTGGAGCAAAGCGCTGGTTCAGATATCACTTGCCATTGAAGTTGGCCACGGCAAAAATCTAATTTGTATTGCTCCGTTCATAGCAACGTACTGAGCATTGTGCCTTTACCTTAAACCCTATAAAGGACTTAAGCAAGCCGAAAACAAGTAAAACATATTATCACTTATTGTTTAAATAGTTCTTAACTAAGGGGTGCACAACTTCCTTTTCTTGAGGGTCAGTTCCAGATAAAATAACCATTCAAAAGCCAGAATCTGGTAATAATCCCTGTGTTCCATAGAATATTTACAGTAGGCTATAGTGTGATAGGCTTTTGAAAACAACAGTGTACTTGATATAGGCCAAAAAATGCAATAATTTTTTTCAATTTAATTCAATTATTTCTTTCATTCTTTATGAGTCAGATACATTTCATTGCTAAGCTGGAAGCTGGCTCGCAGATCATATATAGTGTAAACTGGAACTGTATATGCTAGTGTTCTGACATTAGTTCAAAGCTTCCTTAATGAGAAATATAACTTTTTAGTCAGTGACGCACATTGACAGTCTAAATACGTAGGGCATTGACATCACCGCACTGTCGGAATGGCGCACTTCACCTGAAGTGTAGGTTCTGCTTGCTCATTAACACAGCTTAACACTCGTGTTAGAGAGATTGGCACTAAAAGCCTACTTGCTTTTTACACGACAAAAGACAATGGTATTTTTTTATAACTTCCTTAAGGTCAGCGGTGGAAAAACTCTGGCCCAAGGGATGGATAGGGTTTGCAACAGTTTCACGTGGGCTGTGGCTGCATGGGTTTACCACTTTGAAATGGCCCACGATGAATATTGATCTGTCACTTACAAGCATCTTACTCAAACTACGAGAGGGAACAATTTCTACTTGGCAACACTTTCTAATTTTAGAATGTTGAATTGTTTGTGTGACCACAAGGGCATTCTGCAGTGGCACCAGCGAGGTGTGAATGTAGCCTACCAAATACATATCAAAGTCCTATTTGGCGTTCAGTACGAGTAATCATCACTTGAGATGCAAGTCAAAGGTACTTTAAACAAGGCGTTCTCAACATTTTGCACCTTAACGCCCACTTGTGTATATACGTGGTGCTCCTGGCCCACTCGTGGGTCACAACCTACATGTTGAGAGAGAGCGGCGGCTTTAAGCCGCAAAATAAACGTTCACACGCGCGACCACACATTCGGGAGGAAACACTCACTGCCGCAGCTCGGCCTTGACGGCGTTGGAGACCCTGGGGTAGGCCACACTGAAGAGGCCACAGGCAGATGTGCGGGAGGTGAACCAGTCGCCACTTGCCAGGCGCTTCACCAGCGGCACAAAGTGCGCCTCCAGGTCGGCGGGCGAGTGCTCGGCAGAGATGGCGCGCAGAGACTCCACCGCCTTGTCCCTCACTACGGTCTCCTCCACCGTGGCCAGGCTCTCCAGCGGAGGCTACTCTCACACACACACACACACACCCAAGCGCATGCCCCTCTGTTAGCCTCCCACAGGCACCGTGTCAAACGCTCCAAGTTGAATCTGATCATCAGAGTCACGACCAGTCCAGCGGTGCGCGAAGACCTCGACACATCGTCGCCATCTCGCACGCTCATGCGATGTAATCATCCACAGTTATGACTTGTACACGAACAAATTTGATCACATCTCTGTGCTGGATGTCATTTGGACAATTACATCCATTGGTTCGCATGCCATATATATTCACATATGCATTTTACGCCATGCTTAATAATTACTGTGAAAAACTGTGCTTTTGAGAACATGTCAATAGTTTAATATATGTTCTATCTGTTTACAGGACTGTCATTTGAATTAAGTTTTTCCATTTGTCAAGGAGCACATCTGTACGCTAACAATCAAACATGCTGCCTACCCACGTAGAATTTAATGAAGAACCTATTTGCCAATGTTCGACCAATGAAGCCTTCAGTAATTTCAATGCATCCAATGTCACGTTAGGCAATATTAAAAGCAATAGTAAGAATATGAATGTCAGTGTTGTGACAGACACATCTAAAATTCACACTTACAATTAGTGTAAAAATATATAATCCCATGAGGACAAATGCTACTGCTTTCAGATTTCAATAGACTGCATCCAATATCAAGATCGAATAAACATATCCATCTCCCTTCAGTGTGTAACAACCTATTTCTGGTCCTGTTAAGACACATGGGGGTTGGATTCCTGAGCTCAGCCCATGTTTCTCAAATTGAAATGGTATCAATTAGCCACAATCGTAAAATGCCACATTCTCAAAAGTTCACTGCACAATTATTGAGACCACAACTGTCAGATACAACCAGAGCTTATAGATTTAATCAATGTTACTTTAAATTACTGCTACAATCCTTTATATTCTGATATTGCAGCTGCATATTAAAACACATATCATTTTTAGCCGTAGAATTTTCCGAACACATCAGTCATGAAAGCAATTTGTGTGCTACAATTTATTTCAGTTGCTTTCAATGTTCACAATCACCAACTTGGGTCTTATTATAAGATAAATAAATAATCTAAAGCGTTTAAAAAATGCTAATACAATGTAGAACGTGCCACGCAAATTCAACACCTGGTCAAACAAACTCCAAAAACCAATATTGTTGGTGATTTGCTGTTCTTATGTCGTTATTGTTGCTTACATGCCATTCTCTCCACAGCTCTGTGCAGCGCTTTGTGACCCTCGGGTGAAAAGCGCTCTGGGAGTGCCAATTACCATTACAGACGGGATACGGAGGCAGACACTGCAGCCTATAGATTATGATGTTATCGGTTAATTAAGAAATGGCTTTTTTTTCATTTTGGGAGAAAACCAGAGAACCTGGAGAAAAGCTACACAGAAGCGAGAAAGAACACATAAGATCCATATAGAAAGGTGCCCAAGACAGGGATCGAACTGCTTGAGGGGCAGATGTTTCCACTGCACTAGCCTGCCACCAAAGTAGATGAGGCAAGTAAATATATCAGTGGATAAGTTACAAGGAACACCGAATTAAAAGCACCCTAGCCTTACAGGAAGCTTAAATTGGACTGACAACAACTAATTAATTAATCTGCTGTTTTTTATATCTACACAGTCGACGCTAATCATTCCAATTACTGCCAAAGTAGATTGTGAACTGCAAAATGACATTTACCGAATACCTTATAGGGGGAAAATAAATCAAACATGAAATATTAACTCATCAAAAGTAAGACAAAAGATGTTTGTGGGCCTTTCATTCACCAAAACATCAAAATGTCTCGATGTAGTTTTCACAGCTGGATGCATGATGATTGCTATTAAAAGTTGCTCTTTTTGGTTAGCCGCATTGATTGTAATCTTTCGGGATAACCGCGGCTATCCTGAAAGAGCAGCTTTTGGAAGCAATCATCCAAATGTCTGTCAGCATTGTTTGACAAGACCCATCATTAGTTCACGTTTGATGTATTGGCAGCGTAAATTAATGGGAATTATACATACAAATCTGTGCACGCATGAATGCCTCTAATTCGCAACACAATCCGTTCACATCAACAGCATGTTGTACATGCATATGGCAGTTGCATTTAGAACTGCATTATATGAACGTTTAACGGGCTGGCTAGCTCGAGAGGTAACATCTATGTCAAGGCTACGACAACTTATCTGGAAACGCTCAGATCAAAACGTTCAGTAGACAAGCAAAAAAGGCAAGTTTGTCATTTCCACTTTGGGAAACTGCATGCACAGCTAATCTGACATTGTCAACAGTAGCACAGGTTTTGATACATTAGGTCTTGCCCGAAACAATCGATATTACCAATCTTCCATCACACAATCACAATGAGCAGCTGCCGGAATTTGCCAACAATGTTCATTTTCTAAAGTTTCCTGAAGGATAACTTTAAAGCGCACCTCAGCAACACCAAATTGGGGAAAAAGTGCACAGCATTCATCCATACATACAAGGCTTCCCGCAGATCGCAAATAACGAGGAGGCGCCATGCTCTATTGTACAGGTAGGCAGCATAAATGAAGTCCTTGCACAAAGGGATATGACTGCAAAGACATGCTGCCAGGTTAATTGTCCAACTGTTAAAAAGAGCTACATAGTAATGATGTAGGTTTTCACGGCTCGATGCATGATGATCGCTTCGAAAAGCTGCTCTCTCGGGACAGCCGCGTCGATGGCTCTCTGTGCGCTCCTCACAACGTTTCGCCTCCTCACACTACGCCTGAGGATGCCTCTAACGTGTGAGGCGAAACGTCGCGAGGAGAGGAGAGCGAGCCATCGACGCGGCTGTCCCGAGAGAGCAGCTTTTCGAAGCAATCATCAGAGCTACATAGCTCAACGGTTTCTTCCAGCATGGATAAAAAAAAACTGACTGAGCTGGTACTTACGAGCAGGCAGTGCACATACTCTGGCCCTCCAACCAGCGTGGTGAAACTGCCCAGCTGCTCAGCCAGAGCCAGCAGCACCTCATCCTCATCATAGATCGTATCTGCACAAAGACAACAACAAGGCGAGGATGCCAGCGTTTAGACAAATATATAATACACTTCATGAAGCCGTCTCGGACAAATACGCAATTATCCCTGTGTGACCTTCCTGCAAAGGATAACATTGTATATACATTTTTGTTTATTAACGTGGACAAATAAAACAATTAAAAGCTGCGTGGAAGAACTTCTGTTCAGTGTACAGTATGAGATCCAAATCACATTGTTTGATTTAAGCACAATCCTAACACAGAATTTGTAAGCCAAATGAGGAAATACATATTAAAACACGTAATCTTCACAAACAGCGTAAGGTTCAGATAACCTACCTGAAATTTAAGAAAATATATCCGCCACCTTACATAGATTGTTGGATTTGAGTTTTAAATAAACGTCACTTAGTATAATATACAGTCATAGCAGACAAGAATACAGCTGAGGGTTGCATCTAATGTTGGAAGAAATGACTGCTCAGAAAAAAATTGCCTTAAATCACAGCTCAATGATAAGGAACAGTACAGTGCTGCTGAAGCAGCTACTTTCAGACCACATAGGGTAGTAACCTCAGAACAGTAATTCTGTATTTACGACGTCATTATTTAATGTGCGGATGTACCATGGAACACAGCTAAGCAGCTAATGTATTTAGTTTCTGTATAATTGAAGGATGACAGATGAACTACATCCAGTGTCACAAACTCTTGATTTAGCTTGGAATAACCTCATTGAAAGGAAAAAAAGCACAAGAAATACTTTAACCAGACACAAGGCTGCATATGTGCACGCCTAACTAAAATTGACAGATTTCATAGCATACAATTTAGGAAATTTGAACTTTTAAACGTCTTGCATGTGAATTTGTAAATTTATGAAAATACAATTGTATGTTCTGATGCTTTCACAAACGTACGTGTATAGCCCTGTCAATTGGCTGCTGAATGAGGGCTGACCCGTGCTTTGTGGATGGTGAAGATTATTCAACCATACCTCACCATGCTTGTGAATATCGCTTAATAAAGGAGAGGAACACAAGTGTGAGCCAGAAAAACACAGCGTAAATAGTCTTTTCTGCTGGCCACAATATACTCCCACAGTTTATAATAACTTGTGTGTGCAGGTCACCCATCCATGCACAAGGCTCAATGGTTTAGCTTCCAAAGTCTAGTGACAGTGCATGTATTCCAGCGATTTGATAATCGGCATATTCATACAGAACATAAAAATGAACATCTCTTGTCTTTTGGAGAGCTCGTGTTTATTTACCACAATTATAGCTGTGCAATTCTGACGATTCATATCTGGGAATGGTGATTTCATTTTTTAAATCAATATATCGCAACATAGATTCTGGCTACCAGGAATCAGTCAGAATCGACACTGTCTGGAATCAGCAATAATTCTGGACGTTAAGCATAGTCTATCCTTTGCAAATACACATTTACAATAGAATTTCAAGAGATGCATAATTTAATGGATATCTCTCATGGCAGAATCCCGTTGATGGAGATTTTCATGTGGCAATCATTAACAGATGCATTACTATTCTTAGAGTAAACATTCAGGTTATAATTCTAAGAATAAAATATAATTCTTGCAGAAATCAAACGTCTCTAACTAGAATGACAGTTTAATTATACCTATCACAGCTGTAACACCAATTAGTCACTGAGGCAGTAAAAAGGTCATGCTCTGTATCAGAAATATAAAAGTTAATAGCATTCCTTTGTGCCTATGCAACTGTACAGCAGGGACTTACAAACGCACACAATAGATGGGGAACATGCAAAAAAAAAACAACGCCCAAAGTAAAACCCTCCACTCCATTCCACGGGCAGGCCGTTGCCTCATTTCACGGTCAGACGCACTCAATTATGTACTTGCGTCAATCTGTGATGCAAACCGCACAGTCAGAGCGAACACCTGGAGCAATGCACGTCAGAAGGCGCGAATGCAATGGGGACAACAGTGTCGACGAGAGCGAGCGAGCGCACCACAGTCGGGTGCCTTGGCACGTACTTGGATCGCGTAGCTGTGCCATTCAATGTCACCGTGAGCAAAATTCTCGATTTGACGCATTCTTATTTTGCCAGAAATGTGCACGGTAACGAAAGGCTCGTGCTAACAAGTATCAACACGTTTTAAAAAAAGACGTTGAAAGTGAAAGCAAAGACTGCGGATATGACATCAATAGACATGAAGACACATGTAACATGTAATACGGTTTCCGTTAAATAACATCTGAATGCGGGCCAGCCCACCTCATGAAGGGTGTAAGGGTTTTTTGACCACTTTTTCATGCTGATTACTGTGCGTTATTAACGTGTACAGTCCACCAGTGGATTTTCTAATACAGGCACACAACAGCCTATAACTGCTGTACTTTGCACTTTCGTTACCTACTGAAGACATATTCAGGTGTTGGCTTGCTTAGCTTCGAACATTTGATGAGTAAAATGCGAGCGATTTGACCACAGGCGAAACATAACCTGTAAATGATTTAAGTAATACTTGTAAATATAAAACAAAATTTCTGCTAACTTTCATGTTAAAATGGCACAGATTTAAAACTGCTTTCGTGAAAACTAAACAAGTTTGAAACATTAACTAAATGACAAACAAGCATAAACACTGAACTTGCATATTTAAATCGGTATGACCATAACAACCATTTACACTATGCCCTACTGTTGAATAAAACGAATCCGAGCATACAACTGAATTGCAAAATGTCCCACAATGGCATAGCAATATCGATGAAATAACGATATTTCTTTAGGTAGCAGCTGCGAAGAGTAACATATAAGCTCATTCCTACCATGCCCCTGGGTGGTAAAGGCATGCAGTCCCTGATGTTTTATAGCTCTGCTAATTTTGATGCCATGCATCACTCACTCTCCAATTACTATTGTTTACCGAGTTGACATCACAACCGTTCAAGACTCGTATAAACATTGTATTTCACACATTAAGCGCTTACACGGAATACACGCGGAAACATATAGCACAAGACAATGTTTATCTGGAACTGGCAGAATGTAAATGCAGTCATTGAGACTGTAGTGCGCTCTAAAAATGAGCGATGCACCATGCAGAAGCCGGCACTCTTGCAAGCATTCACAACACGAGTGACTAATAATAATTGCACTTCTAGAGCGCTTTTCCCCCGAAGGTCACAAAGCGCTGCACAGAGCTGTGGCGAGAACAGCATGTCAGTAACAACAACGAAATGTGAACGACACATGAGCGATAACATTTTTATTTATACCAGCTGAAACGGTTGTGATGTCAACTTGGCAAATAATAGACTAGGTACCTGGCTGCAATACAAGTTGGTTGCAGCGTGTCTAGACAGTAAATCTGTAATGATTAAGAGCACGCTTTCTTCGTCATATTTGGTGAACCGAGATATAAATACGGGCGGTACGGTGGCCCAGTCGGTAGCGCTGTCGCCTCACAGTAAGAAGGTTCCGGGTTCGAATCTTGGCTCGGGTGCCTTTCTGTGTAGAGTTTGCATGTTCTCTCCCCGTGTCCGCGTGGGTTTTCGCTGGGCACTTCAGTTTCCCCCCACAGTCCAAAAAACATGCTACTACATAGGTTAATTGGCGTGCAGACAAAATTGCCCTCAATGCCCGGTGATGGACTGGCGTCCCATCATGGATATATCCTTGCCTTGCGCCCTTTGTCTGCCGGGATAGGCTCCGGCTCACCGCGACCCTGTACAGTACTAAGCGGTTTCTGACAATGAGATGAGATTAGGTATAAACACACCGCTGAGTGCTACCTTGACATCACTTTCGATTTTGTTTGCCGCACAACGATACTAATATTGGGCTTCAAAGGCCGTGATCACAAGGTCTGACAGAGTCACGAGTTTGGGATTAAAGAAAACATTTTAAAGAAACAATATCGGAAGAAATAAACACATTTAAATGTTGGATGACTTGAATTAACAACATAACCTTAGTTAATAATCAATTGCCATGCAAAAATAATTTAAATCAAACAAGGCATAATAAAAGAAACATTCTGGAACTTTTAAACATTGAAATGAAACTCTGGACGTAAGCCTCAGGTGGTCTTACTAACCTAAAACAAAAATACAGAAATGCCAAACCACCATTCAAAAAAAGCACAATTGAACCAGCTTGCTATTTAATGCCTGAATAAACCAGATATTTTTTCCAGAGCACCCAAGTGTAATGACGCCAATGCATAAAAACACGAATTACATGGAAAGCTAACGTTCGCTCAATTTATCACATTTTAAAGCACCTGGTGCACTCTACTCGGTAACAAGGCGATGCAATCATCCCCTCGAGCATTTTTGACATTTCCCCGTCAAGGTCACCACTTGCGTGTCGGGGTGTTTCCAAGCACCGTCGCCAAAGAAAGCATGGCCTTTGCTACACGTTATTACACACTGTAACGTTACACGTAATACACGTTCAAAGCGGCCGGTTATTAATTCGCTCACCAGTCAGGAAGGGGATGAGCTCACTGCGCGTCCTTTCCACTCCAAGAGCAAGGGCGATGGTCGACAGCTTTTTAATGCTGTTAAGACGAAGCTGTACAGGAAAGGCACAAGCTTAGGATCAGCGATTTCAGCGGTAAAGTGAAAAGGGATTTTACAAAAAAAAAACCCCACAGCTGTTGAGGTAATAAAATTACTGCCAGACTAACACCAAGCATACAGTGGCTTTCAGCTGATTAATAACTGCAGAATGTGGCAACAGAAATATAAATTGTGCGCTATAATCTGGGAAAAAAATTAACATGTGCATATGACCAAAACACCCATAATACACCGGGTAGAATCAATCTTGGAAATCAAGCAAATTTTAGCTTATAGTGCTTCGATATTAGCAATAGAACACTGCAATGGCCATGCATTCATTTCTAGACGACTTGGAAGTAACATTTGAAAATATTTCACATTATTAATCCGATATAAATTGAACAGAATTGCATTTTTAATAATGAATTGTGACGTACCATAACATTTCAATTTTAGTTTTACAATTTTATGTTCGTGAAAAGCTGTGAATGCTTGCAATGATCAAAAAAGGTGTTTTATTTTTTTAAAGCTTATTTTATGTCCTATAAGTTATTGCTACTATTTGACTTTCAGTTGAACTCTCCCGATGTTGTTGACATGCTGTTCTCTCCACAGCTCGGATTTGTAGAAAAAAAACTCCAAAGAAACGTTATTGCTGAATTGCCGTTAATATCTTCTTGTTGATGTGCCATTCTCTCTGCAGCTCTGTGCAGCACTTTGTGACTCTCCGGTGATAAGCACTCTAAAATTGCAATTATTATTATACGATAAATGTAACATTAAATCATATCCCAATCTATGTATTTTAAACACACATTTTGCATTTTAAATATTCAATTGAAAACCATACCATATTTACATGTTGTTCTGCAACGACGCGTATATATTTAAAAAAAAAGCCCACAAAAAAGTGATTATTGCTGATTTTCCGTTGTAATGTCGTTGTTGACGTGCCGTTTTCTCCGTAACTCTGTGCGGCGCTTTGTGACCCTCGGGTGAAAAGCCCTCTATAAATGCAACAATTATTAAAGGAACACTTATTTGTTTACAGCTGTTAACTGTGGAAAGCAATAGTATATTACTACTTAAATGTGCAACAGTGGTCGGTTACATAATAGATTCTGGACGATTTTACCTTAACTTACAGCACTCTAAATTCTAATATTAACGGGGTTTTTTTTCACGTGCTGGCCGAAGCCTGGGTTAATAATACTTGTATACGCAATGACATCTACTGCCACTTATTTTGTAATCCTGAACACATGTGTAGGCTGAGAACCCTCCTTTATATGTTTAATTACAGTTTTAAAATATTTTATAGGGCAATTTACGTGCAATATCCTGTAAAAGTACTTGACTGATAATATATAATCTACATATACAAGGTTCGGGCGGTACGGTGGCCCAGTGGGTAGCGCAGTCGCCTCAGCAATAAAGTCCCAGGTTC
>JAZEWT010000014.1:16565532-16576750 GCA_036362905.1 Mordacia mordax | reverse complement strand
AAAAAAAACGAAACATTATGAATCGATTGGCTTACAGTCCACCGCGTTCAAACGGGTCACCCAAGCGGTGGAATTAAATGTCCACCGAACATTTCGCCAGCTGTCGCTCGTTCAAGACATCCGCGGACACTTGGAGGCGCAAACATCGCCAAACGACGCGTGAACAGTGCGAGTCGTCCAGAAGGGCGATCGTAAACGTTCTCCGTACACCGTACGTGAAAACGACCCACGATCCAACATGCCGCCTGCAAGGAGAGAGGCGGCAAGCTCAATACGTCCAACCTGAAAAAGCAGCTCTCGAGAGTAATTCTCAGAAATCGAGGGACGATAATTTAGAGATAGGGCGGCGCTGCGGCCCAGTGGTTAGCGCTGTCGCCTCACAGCAAGAAGGTCCCGGGTTCGAATCTCTCGGCTCGGGTGCCTTTCTGTGTGGAGTTTGCATGTGCTCTCCCCGTGTCCGCATGGGTTTTCGCCGGGCACTCCGGTTTCCTCCCACAGTCCAAAAAGCATGCTGCTACATAGGTTGATTGGCTCGCAGGCTAAATTGCCCCGCAATGCCCGGCGATGGACTGGCGTCCCATCGTCGGTATATCCTTGCCTTGTGCCCTGTGTCTGCCGGGATAGGCTCCGGCTTCACCGTGACCCTGTATAGGACTAAGCGGTTTCAGACAATGAGATGAGATGAGATAATTTAGAGATTTACACGGAGTTAATGACGTAAACGTTTGCGCAAATACAAACGAATGCTACACGTATTTTCAACCACACGTAGGAAAAATGATCATGTTGTCCGTTACTTCAATGATGTTCAGAGTGTTTTTTTGGGAGGCGGGGAGGTATTGGTCAAGCGGCAATAATAGCATTCCCAAAGGGAGCGTGGAAACACTGCATCGGTAGTCCAGCATTAATCAAATGGTTAAATATAATTGGGCTTTTGTGAAAGATAGATTTACATTAAGTCTTTCCATGTATAGTTTGGGGGGCTTTGTAAGACTTTAGACCCGGTTGCACGCGCTTGTACCAAACATCATGTTGTGAGTATTGCATCGGTGTCAGTTTTCACGGCTCAATACATGAAAACTTGCTCAAACAGCTGCTCTTTCGGGATAGCAGTGTCAGGCGACCACCTGCGGATGCCTCCGATGCGGGCGGCGCTCAGCGGAGGAGGAACGCTGAAAGTCAAATCTAACAACAACAAAAATCCTCACAACAGAAACAATGACAAAATAAAGGTATTAAATAAGTTCACTTTACAAAAAAATAGGTCCTTGACCGACTGCCATGGGCTAACAAGGAAACGGAGATGATGTCACACGCCTCGGCCGCTTCCTGTTTGCCGTCACGCCATTTAAACGGGCTACGTGTTGTGTATATGTATATTTATTTTCCCCACGCACACAAAAAAAAACCCAGCAGTCTGTTCCCAGGCTAATGCCACAACAATGGGATTTTTTTTTTGCGAGCAACATTTTCCGCTACCTTCATTAATGCGATAAGAGCCCGAGAGGGAAAAGACTCGACATTACAAAGTTTAAAAGGAAACCCCCCCCCCCAATAGTGGGGAACCATGATGAACGCCGTAAATTTACCCAGGACCGAGGCTCTCGCAACAACGGTCGTTTCGTTTGAGAGTAATTGCCAAGTGGTGAATAAAATAAAACTCGACCTTCAGAGGCGACGGTTCCGGGACAACATTTGTGATGAACGCCGATGCGTTTACTGCTGGGCAAGCGTTCCCGCACTCGTGGAATTAACTCTTGTTGCTGTGCCATCATTTTTTTTTTAACAACACATATGTAGGCGTGAAACTGAAAAAGACCGATTTCGTGGGTGAAAGGCACGATTTATAAAGCATTGTTCTTGAGGCTCCAAATGAACTCCGTCCAAAGCAAACCTGTGTTGGCATGTCTATTGCACCCGAGGGTTAGAGCCACATTCTTCACTTCCTTTTGCCATACAGCGGCGTTGGTTTCCAACAAGGCCCAAGCAAGTTGGCTTTTTTTTAATGTCACTGTTTTGCTGACAGCCGTGGCAAATTGCCACCGGCGGCTGTCACTTATTGCCCACGGTCACATCCCTAAGTCGCTGCGAGAAATGGGAGGGGGGGTTGCGTTATTTACAAAATTATACCGCTAAGAATGTTTTATATTAAAACTGAAATGTATCAATGTGATTGAACCGAACTTGGTGATGAGGATGCCAAATGCGCCCTTACAATTGTGGGTTGATTTTGGAAAAAGCTGATGACCTGAAAATATTTGAAGATAAGCCATGCCAGCTTTGTTGGGACATTTCACAATGGATTTTGATGGTTTTTTTATTTTATCTCCATCGTCTCTCCACAGATGGCCACGCAGCGAATTTAATAACGTATTTATTTTCATGAACTTAATTTGCCTAATTCAACAAAAATCCATATTTTCACAATGAGATTTCATAGGTTATCTTAATTTTCCAGGACACCCCCTCACAACTGGGTTTTTGGGGCATAAAATGACTCAATCCTACGGTTAATATTCAATATTCCGTTGTTGCCCTGGACACCCGTTTATTGCCACTACACGATCAAGTCTCCTACTCTTCCCAAAACACAAGAATTAAAAACCCCCACAAAAGCGGCGGTTAGCGGCGCCGATCCTGCAGAACACCGTGACGCGCCGCATCTCATGGGATGTGCTTCGCCGAATCCATAACCGGTGAGGGGAGTAAAAAAGTTAAGATATTTTTTCTCCCAGACATGACCTTCAACTGGCAGACATAAGCCCTGATGGACTCCTGCTAACGCCGTCACTTTACTGTAAATAACATCACTGTACGGCGGCGGCGGTGGCGGCGGCGGCGGCAGGGATACCGGCTCTTCCATAACCGCACGTCGGAAAATACAACGCCGAAGTGGAAGGGGGTCACAAGCCAGTCGGGGTTAAACCCCTCGCTCGGTCGGTGACATTTTTTCCACGTCCGATGGAAATCTCGTCTCAATGGTTGGGGAGGTGGGGGGGGTTGGGTGCACCTGTCGTTTCGGCTAACGACGCGGCTATTGAGGGAGCTTGAAATGTCTTGAATTCCCAACGAGTCACGTCTGCCCGTGCCAAGCAGCGTTCGCCCGGGCTCCGTGTCTCGTGCGGTTCTACGCGGGGAGTGAAAGTAACTTATATTTCTTCAGCGGTGCCGTCGTATCGCAAACCGCAACTTCCCCATCTGCACTGTACCACTGTAGCGAACGCTTCAGCCGCTGTAACGAAGGGTTTTTTCACGGCTCGATGTGGCACGAGAACCGCGTTCTCCGTCGCCGTTCCTTCGGGACAGCCGTGTCGATAATGTTCGCGCCTCTCGCGTTGGGGGCATCATCATGTACCGTCGGCGATGGACCGGCGTCCCGTCGTCGGGTGTATTCCTGCCTTACGCCCTGTGTTTCCGGGATAGGCTCCGGCTCACCGTGACCCTATATATAGGATTAAGCGGTTTCAGATAATGAGATGAGAGATCATGTACCGTCAGAGGCCTGACGGATGCTTCGGCCAGTTTCTTACCTTGTACACCATACCGGCCTACTTTCACCTCTGGTGTATATGTACATCTGCGGTCAGGGAGCGCGTCGCCGTTTTCAGTTCAGACGCTCGCTCGCACGCGGTGGCGTAATTCGAGCAATTGCAGGGCGGTGCCCTGGACGGGGCATCGCCGAGGTGAACAGAGTCCAAACCACTCACCCCAGCCGGTGCTCACTTGGCGCAAGAACAAAGCGACCGCGAGCAGACCGCGAGCAGACCTCGAGTGGCAAACGGGGGGCTGGGTGATGGCAGGGGTCAGAAATGAGGGGCTACTGTGATCAGGTGAAATGTGTAGACACAGGAACACCACCCCGAGTGTTCAGTGCCACTATAGTGTGCACACATCACGTCTTTTTATATAAATGGCACACGTGCTTACGTGTGTGTACGTGTAATTGTCCGTAAAGTGCACTTGGCCTGGTACAGGTGCCGTGGGGACGTCACCACCACGAAGTGGCGAACGGTGGTTCTTGTTGAGGTTGTTATGTTTCCACACTGAGATTGTGGGGTTAGAATTCTTCACAAGTGCGAATTGTACCTGCACAGCACCAAAGCTTTATGTCTTATTCCACGTTTGCTTCTCACCTATTGATGATTACCCTTATAAAACTTCCCACTTTTTTTGCACCAGTACCATCATGAACCCTCTTAAACCCACTCCTCCGACTTTATCCTGAGGTGAGAACAAAGTGTTACACGCTTGGAACAAGATGACCCGTTTGACGAGCACTGCCATAGATTGTTCTAATGAGATTTCAGGTGTGACGTCAATGTCTGGGTCGACTGCGGAATACATTAGCCCAAGTAAACACACATATTGCTTTGATGCTCAATTAGTGCAAAAATATATATATGTATATCAACAGACTGCACACACTGGATGAATTGCTGTTTATCAGGGCATCTAAACAGACTCTTTGTTTAATCAGATATCTGGCACGCGTACGCGTTTGATCATAGGGGGAGGTCACGTTTCATTATTTATTTTACGAAAAACAAATGTACAGCTGGGATAGCATCTCATTTACAGCATGACTCCAAGCTACCGCTTTGCTAACACGTGACCGCACACGTTAATTTTGATTTCAAATAAAATAACAGTTTACAATTTCTAACGCGTGGCACAGTGTTCATTAAACGGCAAAGGTTTTCGAGGAAAGGACGACTGGGAGGTGCCAGCCAACGTTTCCCAGGCACTGCGTCCTATATATTACATGACCATATTGGCCAATTTGGCGAGTGTTTTTTTTAGTTGTGGGAGGAAAACGGAGAACCCTGGGGAAACTCACGCAGAATAGGAGCAGGATACAAATTCCATATAAAAATCCGCCCGAGATAGGAATCGAACCGCCTTGAGCAGCATTTTCTTTAGCGAGGCACCAATGTTATAAAACCGCACCTCCCAAGTCACTAACTCAGCGGTTGAGTCAATTCGCGCATGCGGGCATTCCCGAATATTTCTCAAACACATGCGGCGAGCGTTATTGTCCAAGCCCTCCCGCTCGCGTTGACCAGCGTCAAGCTCAACAAGTGGAACGAGCTGGCGTGATCAATCCACTGACGGCGCGAAGTAGACATCTGATTTAGAGAGGCAGCTTCCAAACCGCCCTAATGTTTTTTTGTAAGTGTACTTAAATATTTACCGAGTGAGCAGCAGCCCGCATTGTCGGCACACGATGCGCACACCCACCAACGCACGTCCTCGACTCACAAAGCCAAATGTACTTTGGCAACGCGGAGTCACTGTTTATTCCAAAGAACGTAACGCCAGATGATCCCACATGCTGAATAGACACCCCACCCCTCCGCCAGTGGAAATTAATGTCTTTTAACATCCTCGCCGGACCTCCATTAATAATAGATTGGGGCCTTTTGACTGCGGCGCACATACGCAGAAGATCAACCCGGCCCCGCCTCGAAACGCCGCCGAGGGCTGAGCGAGAGGACAGAAGACGGATTTCTGTTGAACTCCTCCTGGCAGTCGTCAGTAAATTCGAGCGGCCGGAACGCGACGCTCACTATTACGCAAGGCGCGCTATGGGGCGGGTGACCGATTACTTAACACGCGGATTCGCACGCTTTCGGCCGATAAGGTCCACTTGGCCAGCTTGGCCCTGGTCTCCACGGGCCACTAGGTGGAGCTGGCGGCCCACGCTGGTGGTTCGTGACCGACCGGGTATGCGCACAATGTTTAGGATTTCTCGTACGACGTAGTTTATTCTGCTCCGATTTATATTTACATCGTCGGTGAATACTTTACTTTATAACATATGGCTCTCGACGCGGCTGTCCCGAGAGAGCAGCTTTTCGAAGCAATCATCATGCATCGAGCCGTGAAAACCTACATCATTACATATTTTCTGTTGTCATGTTGGTCACCG
The DNA here is from genome assembly GCA_036362905.1 of Mordacia mordax. Classification (NCBI taxonomy): domain Eukaryota; kingdom Metazoa; phylum Chordata; class Hyperoartia; order Petromyzontiformes; family Petromyzontidae; genus Mordacia; species Mordacia mordax. The sequence goes on along the minus strand of JAZEWT010000014.1, from coordinate 16,570,821 downwards.
TGGATCGCCTGAGAATAACTCATCGTCCTGCTCTGCTCTCGTCCGGTTGCAGAAAATAAACTTGAAACTAGAAAGGGCATGCGTCTCTTTGTATCTCTTTGTACCTCTACACATGTCGAAATCTATGTCCTACGTATCTCTGTGGGTGTATGGGAGCTTTTGGTGACAGGGGGAAAGTCACCGAACTTGACAGCTACCCAACTCTATGGAATATTAAAAAAAAAACACTTCATGTCACCTTTGCGCACGAACAATTGCCCGCGGTCTCTTTTTGTCATCCCGTTGAACGAAAGAAACTCGAAACTTTCAGAAGCGTCCGATTCAAGCCTCAAGCCTCCACCAACCATTGCCTCCTTCCATCTCGCCACGAGAGCGCGAGCTTCTTACCCGCAAAACACGTGTGCGGCCCAGCGTGCGCGGGTCACATTTCAATTGCGGCGAGAGGCCCCCCCCCTCCACCACCCCGCAGTCATGTTCCGCATGCTAATCATCCGATTGACGTCAATCGCTAACTCTCTCGCCTTGGAGCGAGCTTGTGGCATTTCAAAATAAGGGCCCTCTTTTCGGGGCACCAGGCTCGAACCAATCCGTTCGTTGTTTGTTCGCGCGCGGCGGCGCACATGCAGCCGCGATGAAACGTGAACTTAATACATCCTGGCAAGTCCTGGAAATGTAATTACGACCAACGTGCTGGGGGGCTGCCTGCCCGCGCAGACCGCACACCGTCGTGGCCACTGACTGTGGGTTTCTACGCTGCGAATGTTTGAGCCGTGTTCGTGTAGGTTTTGAAAATTGTTCGCCAAGGGCTGCCGCTTTCCCGGAACAGAATTGTCGGGCGGTGGAGAGGAGGAGCGCTCGATACGGCTGTCGGCTAAACGTCGGGCTCTTGAGAAAACTTCGAGAATATCTGAATCACTCGTGCGTCTCTTTTTAAGTAGACTCAGCCTTAAATGAGCACCCGGTGCAACTTGTGTAACTATCGGCACTGGGGAGACAAAGGCGGCCGAGCGTGGTGTTGACCAATCACCTCCCTTCGCAATTCACCGGTACTCACTACGAGCACCGGCCCTGACAGTCTATGTCGGCTACCCGGGCGATCTTTGTCTTTGTGAGCAGACAGCGTCTCCGAAGGGGGCAGGTTTCTATTCTACGCTACCTGAGTTCAATTCTCGACCACGGCTAATTACTTACACAGCCAGAACAAGTCTGCCGTAAGCACAGTACCTGGCACGGCGCGTAACCACCAGCACCACCATGGCAAAGGCAGGGAGACGGGCGTGATGCTAATCACATCTCACCGCATGTACAGCAGACAGGCCACGACGCTAAGCAGCACTCGTCTCAGTGTCTACACGCAGAGAGATCTTTGTCTTTTAAGTTTGTGTCTGTGCGGGAGTGTGGTGCGGTGGTGTTCTGACCGGTGACCCAGCGGTCAGCGCGCTGGGCTACAAACCTGGCAGCCGGAGTTCGAATCCCGCTCACGGCCAACACCAGTGACGATTTTTTGAATTGGGCCTGGGGCTCCCCTAGGTCGACCCGGTCTAAAAAGTGCACTTGGTGCGGTTTGTAAATAACGCCACGAGGGAGACAACGGCGATCTGTTGTGATGCTGGGCACCCACCCTCTCCAGTGCTGGCCTGCATACTGCATTGTGCCCGCTAACAGTACTTATAATAATAATAGCATATCTAGAGCGCTTTCCACCCGAGGGTCACAAAGCGCTGCACAGAGGACGGCAAATCATACTTGACACTGTGAAGGCGGCATGGGGGGGAGCGTTGCATGTGTGTGTGTGTTGGTGGGTTTGCTGGGCGGTAGAGTGGGGAGAACAGGTGGTGCCTCGGCCAGTCATCTGGGGATCAGGCGATCCATAACACCTGGGTCTATCCCGTGACCGCCTGTCAGCGAGACCTCAACGGGTGTCGCGGTCACGTCACCGCCACGTGGAGAGTTTGTTGCTTGTCGCGTCCTTGCATCGACAGCGATTAGGAGGAGGAACTCTTACTTGGAAGTGAAGGTTGCATGCGACGTTTGAGAAGCGCGTGTTGTGTGTGTGTGTCGCTGACGAATGGCAAAGTCACGGGACAATGCAACCGAAAATGTTGCGAAGAAGTTCCAGAGGCGCACAAAGCCCGAATTGACCAAAGCATCGCGCTCTTAACGTGAAACACCTCCCCGCTGCTAACACCCTTTGTTGGGTTGTTGGAGAGTGCTTTGTTATGTACGTGTACACAATCGGTCATGCACGGTTCCTTTATAAAGCCAGCCGTGGGTGACCGCCACCAGCCAGTAGTGGTGCAACAATGCGTGTGTGTGTGTTTGTACACTGACGTCTGCTGCCTACCGCTCACTTCTGCAGCCCCGTGATATCCGAGCCGACAGGGCATCCAAATACCGTACAGGGTGAAAACGACTAAGCTTGTGATATAATAATAATAATGGATGCTTATCAACACAACTATTATTATGAGATGTGTCGAGCGCCTCTTTGCTCTCCTTCACGTTCCGCCTCCCACGTTGTGTAGGAGATAGGTGGAGCGCTGGCTATCCTGTACATCAGCACAATTATTATAAAAATATTAACTTGTTCTTGGGTCCGATTCCCGGCACGGGTGCCTTTCCATGTCGAGTTTTCGTGTTCTCCCCGTGTCCGCATGTATTTTCGCCGGGTACTCCGGTTTCCTCCCACCGTCCGAAGACACGCTGTTGCCTAGCTTAGTTGGCCTGCTGAGTAAAATTGGACCCCAAAAAAGAGTGCGCTGCGATACAGTGGCGTCACATCCTGAGCATAGCCCCCGCCTTGCACCCTCTGTCTGCCGAGACAGACTGCGCCCCCCCCCCCTGCGACTCTGTACAGGATTAAGCTGGTATTGATAATGACGATGATATAAACTTGTAATGCGCACAGAGAAATGATGCTAGGAACCAAAGACAAGCAAGAAGGCAGCCACGCAAAGTGCCGGCGTCAACTATTACCCAAGCTCTGTGCGCCTCTGTTTATAGAGGTGTTATCATGACTGCTTCGAAAAGACACTCTCTCGGCACAGCCGCGTCGATCGCTCTCTCTCTCTCCACCTCGCGACGTTTCGCCAAATGCGTTCGAGGCATCCTCAGGCGCAGTGTTCGTGTGTCGTGTGTGACGCCTCTATATATATATGTATGCGTTGAGTATTATCGGCCAATTAATGGATGTTTACATGCAGAAAGTCTCTGGATTAACAGATGCAGTTTTTTCTATTCCACCTGGATTTTAAAGCCTCGATTGGGGGGGGGATATGTTTTTTAATCCTCTACGCGAGTGTGCGTGTCTGACACCAGCTCTGACGTCACTGCCACTTGGTGGCGAAGGGCTGTTGTTGCTGATCAGAATGATATAACCATATTGACTCCTGGCATAGCGTACTTCTTGTGGCGACTCATGCAGTGATCCTGAGCGTAAGGTAACATTAAACCGACACTCTGCACGACCTATGGCAAAATTCAGTTTCAGTACACGCTTAGTAAGAGCAACACCACAACACGGTGTGTGTCTGTAACCGCATATTGTAATACATCACGCAGAGATGAATGTAGATTCTCAACTGCCACCGCGGTGAGAATCAACGTGTATGTAATGATAACAACACTCTGCCGTTGACATTTACTGGACTGTGGTCATAAACACAAGTCCGCTATCTCAACCGCAGGGTAAATATATTGAAATTGTGACCATCGCTACGGTGCCTGCAGCTGACAGCGGAGCCACTGGAAGTCCAAACCCACGACCTCCTGCAGCGCTGAACTTTTGGTCCTTCGTTCGAACTCTTTGATTCGTGTCTTAATCCTCTGCTCCAACTTTCGAAGAAACTATGATATGGTGTTCGAGTTAGGCGGTGAAGTGTTAGAGCAAGAATTAGAAAAACGAACACGTCTCCCATGTTGATCGACAAAGGAAGGCTTGGCGACGGTCTGGTTAGGCGACCTCACTCAAGAGACACCCACGCTTTGTCGCGCTATGCACACACATGACACAGATCGAATATCGGGCATCGAAGACCTGGTTAAATAACCTACTGCCTAAATTGGCCCCAGTGCCCCGCAATGGACTGGCTATCCCATACTGGATACAGCCCTGCCTTGTACCCCATGTCTGCTAGGGATAGGCTTTACCCTCCTGGGACACTGTATATGACTATGCAGTTAATGATAAGGATGACGATAACATCACATTATTATTATAAATAGAAGCAGTAGTAATAACATCCAGACAATTGACAAAACAATGGTCATATGTAGATTATGGTACAATGATCTGCAAACCTGCCAATCAAATCAGGCTGTGGACCGGCTAGGGTCCACAAGCAAACCGCACCTCTCTCCATGCCCGCGGGCAACGTGACCACCACCCACTGCGAATGTGGTCAGCGACAGATCGGGTTACGACCGCACGTTGGTGACGAGCGGACTCAACAGTGGCCGTGTAAATCATATCTCCACGCAGCGGCGGTCGCCTGACTCGGTAAGACCGGGGCCGGCTCTGTAATAAAACAATAAACAGCAAGTAAACGAGCAACTGCCCAGGCGAGGTGGGAAACAACCGGGGGAGGACTGAACCCCTCTCGAATCGATTGCTGACTCGATTCAAATCGGGATAATTTGCCAAACTGCTGGAGCTGTCGTGTTGAATCACCTGTCCGCTGTGCAAGTCCGTGCCGAAAACGCGAAATGCAGACAGCGGTTTCGTTTTGGAAAAGCCGATGCGTTGAGAGACTCAGCCATTCCTCACTCTCCCGCTGTGGAAAGCGGAACGTGGAGCCGATATGCTTAAACCTAAGGCAAAAAAAAAGCCAATGCACGCAATCGCCCCGCTGCCGTATAAACCAGTTTACTGCCACATAATCGGAGCTGAACACAACACGTGGGCGAGACTATAGCCATGCTTGGCAGCCGAATGAACGCGTGGCTTGCGTGGCTTTCATGAGTCCAACCATTGCACCACATGAAGTGCATCAATGTGCCAATCACCCCGCGCACCGAGAAGCCGTCTCCATTTCGTAATGGCGCAGAGCGATCGCGCACTCAGTGCGGTGTCGCCGAACCAATTTTCAATTCTATCTACAAAGACCGAAGATCCTCCGTAGAGCCTGAGCAGGCTGTAGGGTCAACCGCCGTTAGCGAGTAGCGAGGAGCACTTATGGAGGTCGATACGGCCACCGTTGTCTCATCTCATTGTCTGAAACCGCTTAGTCCTATACAGGGTCACGGTGAAGCCGGAGCCTATCCCGGCAGACACAGGGCGCAAGGCAAGGA
>JAZEWT010000014.1:16528885-16541508 GCA_036362905.1 Mordacia mordax | reverse complement strand
GTGGGTGAAATCGGAGCACCCGACGAAAACTCCCGCAGACACGGTGGAGAGAACGAGCAAACTCTACACAGGCAGGCAGCGCCCGAGCCGAGACTCGAACCGGAGGGATTTTTGCTGTGAGACGGCAGCGCTGCGAACAGCCACGCCGCCGGGGCCCTCTTCGCCGGTGGCGGCCGCGCGTAGCGAGCGTGTCCCAGCGGCAGTTTGAAAGCAAGTTGACCGTAGTTTTGCAAAGCATGGATTATCGACGGGCGGCGCGGTGGCGCAGTGGTTAGCGCTGACGCCTCACAGCAAGAAGGTCCCGGGTTCGAGTCTCGGCTCCGGTGCCTTTCTGTGTGGAGTTTGCATGCTCTCCCCGTATCCGCGTGGGTTTTCGCCGGGTACTCCGGTTTCCTCCCACAGTCCAAAAGCATGCTCCTGGATAGGTTGATTGGCTCGGAGACTAAAAATTGTCCCGCAATGCCCGGCGATGGACCGGCGTCCCGTCGTCGGGTGTATTCCTGCCTTACGCCCTATGTTTCCGGGATAGGCTCCGGCTTCACCGTGACCCTATATAGGATTAAGCGGTTTCAGATAATGAGATGAGAGATGAGATTATCGACGAACTCTTGTCATCAAATGCGTCCACACGCCAACTGAACAGCGCACCATCGGCCAACCGCAGCGTTGCGAGTCGCCCGTTTGTCCACGTACGTCCGACGCCACCGCTGCGTGTTGTGAGCGTTTTAGGGCCTCCTGTGCCTCGTTTTACGTCCACGCCTTTTTGTTTGTCGGGTTTTCATTATTGTTATTCGTTTCTCTTAATTTCATTTTGTTCATGCTAATTTATGGATGATACTGTCTGAAAGTGTTCTTGTATAGAGCACTCGGAGTTATTCTCACAAGGCGTTTCTCAAGTTTATTATATTATTATTTGTCCCACGATCAAGAATGGCGAACAGATGATCTCTGCGTTACATTTGCAACCCCAAGTACCGTTCACATTTTTTTCACAAGTGTGGAAAAAAACACTTCCGCAGTAAAAATAGAACGTCGCCGAGGAGAGAGCAGCAATGCTCGACGCAGCTATCCCGAAAGAGCAGCTCTCAAGAGCAATTCCCATCACGCATCGATCCGTGAAAACCTACACCAATGCATGATCTCATCTCCCATCTCATTGTCAGAAACCGCTTAGTCCCGTGCAGGGTTGCGGTGAGCCGGAGCCTATCCCGGCAGACACAGGGTGCAAGGCAGGTATATACCCACGATAGGACGCCAGTCCATCACTGGGCACTGGGGGCAATTTAGTCTGCAAGCCAATAAACCTCTGCAGCAGCGTGTTTTTTTCGACTGTGAGAGGAAACCGGAGTGCCCGGCGAAAACCCACGCGGACACGGGGAAAACATGCAAACTCCACACAGAGAGGCACCCGAGCCGAGACTCGAACCCGGGACCTTCTTCCAATGCATGATGACAATTACAAAGATGACGTTGGTAATGGTCCTTCCTTGATTAGCTGTCGGTGGATTGCAATCGTGGCGCGCGCAGAACGTGCCCACGATAATCCACGCGCACTGCAGTTCATTTCTGCACAGCTGCCATATGGGTGCCATGGCATTGGTGCAGACAGGCAGGCGCACTGTGCAAGAGCCCGACGACCAGAGTCTGACCACGGCCAACAACAGTGGCCTTTGACCTCCTCTAACTGGACGTGGCAACAACGCGACGGTAAAGTGAGGTCAAACTACCATTACAACGGATATCGCTTGAAAAGGATTTTAGAGATTAATTGTCCTGACTAAAATTGCTCTAATGTGTACTGAAATGTTATAACTTGCTTAATACACCTCGCTGGGCAACTACATAAGCGCAACGGTTCATTCCAGCTTAAGTACAAACTGACTGAGAATTGTTTTCCACGCTCATAATACACCGAGCCATGAAAACGTATTATCAGTGACTGATTCATCAGTTTATTGCAAAAGGGCCTGCAGTTCTTACTGTGACTAATGCAGCACTGTACTAACACTTTGGCTAAGATTAGTGACAGAATTTTTCTTCAATCCAGACATAATCAGCACCATTCACACGACTTCTCTTCTAATGCCATTGTAGGGTTAAGCTCACTGAGACGTGCACTGCCAACACAACAAACCGGTTCGGGTTTTATTTTTGCACAATTTGGTGCACTGAGTTTATTTACTGTTTCATTGCAGGCTCTGTTGCGTTGGTCCGTTCGTGGGTTGGTTATAGCGCAGGCATCCCGCAGCCACAGCCTGCAAGCTCACTGGGTATTTTATGTTATAGTAATGAACACCTGTCATCTATCTATTTTTGGGAGAGAGAGAGAGAGAAAAAAATTTTTGCCTGGGACTGCCAGTCCATGGCGAGATAAACAGCACCGCCCTGGATAGGATCTCCTGTTGGTCTCAGATTTAACCACTCCCTCAGCAATCCGAATGATTGTTGAGATGCGGCGTTGGTCGAGATGCAATTCAGGAAGATTTTACTTTCTTTGTCTCGTTTACATCGCCTCTGTTATTTTGTTACCTCTTTTTTTAGTTTGCACCGATTTTCACAGCTCAACACAGCTATTCCAAAATTAACAAATTTGTCACGCAATTCTCAAGTTAGTTTCTCTTTATGTGTATATATATATCCCAGTCTGGTCCGTAAAGACTTGTTCGTACTGTTTACTCGGAACGTCGAGCTGGCATCCAGCGTACGTGTTCATTGGCGTAACTTGTCTACCGAACCGTCGGAATCGACGCTCACTGACGGACCGATGGAGCGTCGCGTCGCAAGAGCTTTTACTGGGGCCGAGGTGACTCGGCACGAAGCAAGCAATGCCTGGAACGCAGCTCCAAACCGTGCAGGCTGTGAAAGTAATGTCGCAAGAACACAAACATCGGGTATAGATTTACATCGGCCAAGCCACTGGCATTTGATCACACACACGCACGCACGTAATAGCGCTTTACCAACTGATATCGTATTATAACACTTGAAGTTTACTGCTATCCAGTAGCAGCCAGGGGTGACATAGGCTCTCGAAGGTCACGGCGGTTCGTGTAAAATCTGGGTCGTTCGGCTGTGCTTCGCCACGCTTGTCAGTTGACCAACTGAGCACCTCAGCACCCCGATGCATGGCTACGTCGCGCGAACTTATTCCGTCTCGCCAACGTCGCGATGGAGGGGGTTTGCGAGTTGTAATGAACCCCACAGCTGTCGCCTGGAGTCCAGCGCTCGTGCGTGGGTCTCTCTTGGTGAACAGGTCTGGAGTCCGGCACTACTGGTAGGGTCTCCCTTGGTGAACAGCTCTGGGGGGAGGTCTCGAACAAATATCGATCCAAAGACCCTCCGCTTGAAGGAGGTTGATGTCAGGAAGGACATCTGGGCATAAAACTCTCCTCCAATAACCCCATGATTTGGGCACAATCGGCATGTCTGGCTCAACATGGATACGCGACCGTTTAAACCTGCAACTACAAAATTATTTTGAGAAATATAACAATGACTATGCAGGGATTGCAAGCAACCATTATTAACATTGTTGTATTGTTAATGTCTATACGACAAACACAAGAGCCCAATTAATGCGCATTTATTCAGCCTTCTGTTGTGTCAAAACACAAAATCTCTGCTATTATATCCACAACTAAGCAGCAAAGTCCAGACCTGAGTGTTTCATGAATCTCAACACATCCGTACACACTCCCTCCTCTCACCCAGCTGTAGCGTGTCCTGCAAAACCTCGATAATCCACTGAATCTCATTCTCTACAACGACGGCTTTTGTTGAGAATTCGTTTAACTGACCGCATGGAAAGAGTGAATAATTAAGTTCATTACACTGCATCTGTGCAGAGACGATATGATTAAAAAGTCCATACCCTATTAAAGCGTTCCACTGAAGCAACATTGGCTATTTTATAAAAATATACAGTTAAATAATGGGTTTGAGTTATCAATCTCTTCCAGGATGCTTAACTCCTATTCCCATAACTCCTAAGCAAACTGCTATGCAATTGCATCAAACCATTGGTGAGATAGGACAAAGCTCAATTGCTTTGTGCGACCCTCTTCGAATGTGTTAAATAAAATAAATCTGAAAACCGCGAGCATATGGGCCACATGGATTATGCCCCCAGATTCTGAGCGTTGTCTTGAGATGCGGCCACATATGTCACACCACTATATAAATCCACAATATCTCTCATCTCATTGTCTGAAACCGCTTAGTCCTATACAGGGTCACGGTGAAGCCGGAGCCTATCCCGGCAGGCACAGAGCGTAAGGCAAGGATATACCGACGATGGGACGCCAGTCCATCGCCGGGCACTGTGGGGCAATTTAGCCTGCGAGCCAATTGACCTTTGTAGCAGCATGCTTTTTGGACTGTGGGAGGAAACCGGAGTGCCCGGCGAAAACCCACGCGGACACGGGGAGAGCATGCAAACTCCACACAGAAAGGCACCCGAGCCGAGAGATTCGAACCCGGGACCTTCTTGCTGTGAGGCGACAGCGCTAACCACTGGGCCACCGCGCCGCCCTAAATCCACAATATATTTTATCGAATCATCACCGTTCCAATCTTGCGAATGTTTTCAATCAACGGGGGGTGGGGGGGGAGAAAAGGTTCGCAAGGTGAGCATGGATTTGTACCGTTAAGAATACTTCTTATTCACGTTGAGTCGTACACACGTAACATCTCAACCAAAGCTCCAAATGCAATGAGAGTTATGTTGTCCTGAGCTGCGTGCCTTTTTTAGTCACTCAGGTTTTACTTAAGCTGGAAGGAGCCGCTGAGCAACGTAGTTCTTTTGAACAGTTATCCAGCGAGGAGGGGTTAAACAGTTACAACATGTCAGGGCGCCGGGAGTGATTGAGTCAGGGCAATTAACAATTTGTTTAACACCGCTGAGATGACACCACGAAAAAGGCTTCCTCTGTGTGGGCCAATCAGTCTCAAGGACAACGCATATATTATCAAAGCATTTTATTTGCATGTTTTACCACACGTGTGACTTTTTGCAAACCCGACATACGGTGCAAGGTGTCTATTTGTTTTTTAAAGATCTTAACACTTGTATTGCTGTCAAAGAGAGTCAAACATTTCCTCTTCATACGTCACATCTCTCATCTCTCATTATCTGAAACCGCTTAATCCTATATAGGGTCACGGTGAGCCGGAGCATATCCCGGAAACACAGGGCGCAAGGCAGGGATACACCCGACGACGGGACGCCAGTCCATCGCCGGGCATTGCGGGACAATTTTAGTCTGCGAGCCAATCAACCTATCCAGGAGCATGCTTTTGGACTGTGGGAGGAAACCGGAGTGCCTGGCGAAAACCCACGTGGACACGGGGAGAGCATGCAAACTCCACACAGAAAAGCACCCGAGCCGAGAGATTCGAACCCGGGACCTTCTTGCTGTGAGGCGTCAGCGCTAACCACTGGGCCACCGCGCCGCCACGTCACATCTCGTGTGTGTGTGTGAACACACACACACACACGGCTCGTGTTAATTGAGAGCTCGGTCGACTCCGCGTCTGTGATACCCGCAGCATCGCAAGCCATCGGACCGAGCAAGACATGGTGAAATCAAACGGCGGGACTTTACGTTTCAAAAACATTTTTTTTGAAGAGGCGCGTAAATAAGACACATTGTACGGCGAGTCAGGCAGCCCTTACAAGTCTCGGAGCTGCTGGCTTACACTTAAAAGGATGTAAACTCGGCGAGCAGTCAAGCTGTCAGACGAAATGCTATGTATGATTATAAACATTCGTCGGATGTGTTGCATTGCTTTGACAATGTTACAGTTCGGGGCGGCTTGGTGGCGCAGTGAGTAACGGCCAACAGCAGTAGCGATTATCGGAATCGGCCCTGGGCCTCGCCCCTAGGTCGACTCGGCCTTGAAAGAGTATCTGGCGCGGTATGTACAAACATCGCCACTGTGGAGACAAAGGTGGCCATCCACCTTTGTATATAATAATAATTCTTCAACAAACAAGGAAGGAAAAAATGTTCCCTAGCAGGCGCAGGTCGGCAGAGAGCCATCATCCTGGCACGACAACACTTCAACAGTCCTAGCCGGAGGGCTTGAAAGCCTTATGGTTAGTGAGTCTTAAGACGAGATTTGAAGATGCTGAGAACGTTTTTCTGTTTTTCTGGAGTTGCGTTCAAGGACCTTAGAGAGGAATGGTAGATTTGAGATGGGATGATAATTATCAGGGATGTTGCAATTGAGGCCAGGTTTTTTTCAGCAGGGAGGTAACTGCGGCACATTTGAATAGTGATAGAACGATACATGACGAACGTGGCGAGGGATTTGAAATTTGCCCGGATGATTTTAGATGGAAAGGGACCCAGGGAACAGTTGTGGGCCGAGATCTGGTAACTAAAAAAAGAGACCTCGGATTTCGTTAATTCGTAAAATTCCATTGATTCAGAAAATTCCAGGAGTTTTGAGGTCAAGGAAGGTGGAGGAACATTTATTGAGGTATTGGTTGGTGGACGAGGCTGAGTGGAGATATGGTGGGCTTCAGTTTTTTCTGAGAAAAACTGCATCAACTGATCCGCCTGATCTTTATGAGTGAAGAGAAGTGAGGGCGAGTGACTGGTTGGACGAAGGAGCTGATTATTGGTCGATAAAAGACTCTTGGGCTTATCGCAGGTATCAGCCAGAATGCTAGAAAGATGGCTAGTACGGGCACCGTCAAGTGTCTTCCGGTAGCAGAGGAGCTGTTCCTTAAAATTTGAGCATGAACAGTGAGGCGAAATTTTCTCCAAGTCCGTTCGGCCCTGCGTGAATTCGCCTTGACATCCTGGAGTTCAGCAGTATACCAGGGAGATGGTTTTCCACCTGAGACATAGCGTGATTTTAATGGGGCCAAATCATCCTATATGCTTGATAGCACCTTGTTATAAGTTTCTGCTGTCGCATCAAAGGCAGAGTGAGCCAAGGCGGAGAGTGAAGTACTGTTGATTACTGCGGTGAATATGTCTGCAGCGAGGGCATTAAGGTTTCGAAATTGGATTTGGCGCTTGGTGATGGAAGTTGGAAGCGGTATTTGAAGATCAAATCACACAGCGGAGTGATTAGGCAGACCAGGATCACTGACGGACAGGCTGGTTACCTATATGTCCCATGGGCAAACCAAATCCAGAGTATGGCCGCATGTGTGAGTGGCAGATATCACGTGTTGAGTAAAGCAAAGTGAGGTCAGAGTGGCCATGAGATCCTTTGCAAGAGAGCTCTTTAGAGAGTCAACATGGATGTTGAAATCGCCAAGAATCAGGATCCTTTCAGAACTGGAGCACATTTTAGAAAGCAGCTCAGACAGTTCATTGACAAAAGAAGTGGAGGCTCCAGGTGGGCAGCAGAGCAGCACCAACTTCACAGGTTGAGCCGACCTCCAATCCAGAGACATATGCTTGAATGAATTGATGGTCGGAGAGGGAATGGGTCGGATGTCGGCAGACACATGGTGGACAACTACAAGGCCGCCACCACGGCCATGGGAACGAGCCTTCTGGTGGAATGCAAGTCTCGTGATAGAACTTGATTCAATGTGAGAAAATCATCTTGATAATGCCAGGTCACTGTTAGGCAGAGCAGGTCCAGACTTTTGTCCGAGATCAGCTCAGTGATGAGAGGGGCTTTTTCGGTGTTCAGAAAGCGCATATTGAGCAGGGCAAAGTGGGTTTCTGTTGCAGGCAACGTGCGTGCTGGAAGAGGGCAACTAACCATCGGTATTTTTCACAAGCAACATCGAGCTTAAAAAGGTCAAACTTGTTGTTTCCTCGGCAGCCGATATGTAGGACTTAATACAGGGATGGGTGTAGGGAAATCAACTGTAGGCAGATTAATGAGCTTTTTTGTTGCCAGCGCCCCGATGGATGCAACGAGGGCGTTGGAATATCATCAGCTCATGGCAAATGGCTAGAAGGTTAGGGGTAGAGGGAACTGATGTAGGAATCAAGCTCGTTCGAGCCACGCAAGAGTAGGTGATCATATCGAATAGGGACCGGAGCCCACCGTAGAAGACATGGGGTGCAAGGAAGGGCCACACCCAGGATCCGATGCCAGCACATTACGGGGCACCTCCGCTGGTGTAATTTACTCAGCAGGCCAATTAACCTCGAGAGCTGGATATCCCTGCATGGTGGGAGGAATGGATAAGAGTCACAGTGTTAGAGATGAGAGTCACAGTGTTAAAGATATGAATAACAGTGTTCGAGATAGGAGTCACAGTGTTAGAGATGGGCGAAACAGTGTTCAAAATGGGAGTCACAGTGTTCGAAATTGGAGTCACCGTGTTATAAATGGGAGTCACAGTGTTAGAGATAGGAGTCACAGTGTTAGAGATGGGAATCACAGTGTTAGAGATGGGAGGCTCAGTGTTAGAGATGGGAATCACAGTGTTAGAGATGGGAGGCTCAGTGTTAGAGATGGAAATCACAGTGTTAGAGATGGGAATCACAGTGTTAGAGATGGGAGGCTCAATGTTAGACCACTAAGAATTAGAGAACAGTAAAACAGAGATAAGTGATTACATTTGTTTCTGACACACAGAATGACATGTAAAACGCGCTTCAAACACACTGGCTGCTTAACGCAATTAAGGGACCGTTGCAAACCGCTACACGAGGCAGGGTATTGAATGGCAATACACGACGTTAAATTAATGATTTAGACTAATAAGAATTAAGCAAAAGGATAAAACAAAATAAGCTATAAAAACGGATTCAAAACACACCCAGAATGCCGATTTGTGTAAAAAAAAAAACCCCAAAACACGTTATTGTTGCTGATTTGCTGTTGTTGGTGTGCCGTTATCTCTACAGCTCTGTGCAGCGCTTTGTGACCCTCGGTGACAAAGCGCTCTAAAAATGCAATTAGCATTATTATTATTATCATCCATAGGTCCTCGCTAACAGCAACTTGACCCTGCAGTGTGCCAGAGCTATACGGGGGATCTTTGTCTTTTGCGGGGAGGTTGTGGTGGAAATTCTGGCCATAACAGAGCCGGCCGGCACACAATGGCGCACTCTCGCGAGTGACGTCAGCTGGCCCGCCAGCATCCACTTTTACAGCTCACGCCGCCGTTTGAACGCCGTAGTAACACGAATGTCCGTGGAAATTAGCCGACGGGGCTGTCGTGGGAATCGAACCGTGACGTATAAGTTTATAGGTCAGCCGGCGCCATGCCCCACCACCTGCCGCCACAACTGGGTGCTGACAGTGAGCGGTGTGAAGAATTGATTCCGTTGCGATTCGACTTATTTTTTTTTTTAAAGCCTCCGCTCGTTTCTTGGGCCAATGCGCTGAACGTTGTACAGTTACGTGCTCCAGACATTCAACCTATATACATATAAAAACACACCAAAAAAAACAAACAAACATCGATTCCCGGACGCATGATCTGATTCAAATGTCATTCATTCAATTATTATCAATCCCTACTTAATCTTCCAGGGCAGTGAGTTTAAAAATGATGGCCCAGTACTCGTCGAATGTTAAGCCCTGGTTCGCCTTGCTGGTTCAACATCATTATCAATACCTGCTAAATCCTGTACAGGGTCGCGGGGGGCCAGAGCCTATTCCGGCCGCGCAAGGCAGGGCTATACCCAGGATGTAATGCAAGTGCATTTCAGGGCACTGGGGGCAATTTACTCAGCAGGCCAATTAAGCTGGACAGCTGCGTGTCTTTGAACTGTGGGAGGAAAACGGAGTACCCGGCGAAAACCCACGCGGACACGGGGAGAGAGAAAACACGCAAATTCCACATCGAAAGGCACGCGAGCTCGGAATCGAACCTGGGACCTTCTTGCTGTGAGACGGCAGCGCTACTCATTTAAAAAAAAAGCCACCGGGCACGGATCGATTATAATGTGATAGAGTGTTGAAAACTGTGCGTTTGCGTGTCACACACACACATACACAAAAATGCTTGCGCAGGGATTGGCAGTTTCATTAAAATACACTTAAGCTCTAGTTGATTCAAAAAGCACTGGCTTTGTCGATGCTGAGCCGCAATCAGTGGGTCACGACCCATCTGTAGGCTGCGAGCGCCACCTAGTGGTCCGTGGAGACCCAGACAAAAGTGGGCCACATAGGGTGGGAGGGGGGAGCGATGGGTTCTGAGGCACAAAACGTTGAGAGCCGCTGCTGTAGAGCAACGACTGCAGGTGTTTTTATCACGGAGGAGGGTTTGAGCCGGATCACCGCGTCACTCCACGCGTCACTCCACGCGTCACTCCACGCGTCACTCCACGACATCAATCCCGAGCGAGGTGGCACGAGCGAGAGGTGTCGAGACAGAGATGTGGGGAGAGATGAGAGATGTCACCCCGACAGATACCGTAGATAGATGAGAGAAGAGAGATGTGGACGCAATGAGAGATGGCGGAGATTGATTGGCGAGTTGACGTTAATTCGTGGATGTTGGCAATACACCCCTAAGTTTAGGCAACATTTCAGGCCATGACCCTTCATCGTTTACGTGCGATGAAAAAGGGCCATAGCCCGAAATGTCAGACACAATACACTTTCTCTTCCCCCCCTTTATAAGGCCACAGTGTTATTGACGAACTCACTTTTTGTTTTTTGAATCATTTCACTTTCCAGCTCTGTGCAGCGCTTTGTGACCCTCGGGTGAAAAAGCGCTCCAGAAGTACAATTATTATTAACCCGTGTCACCGTCATCGACCGCTGGGAAATCCGATTTCGCCGCTCGAGACGACGCGACGTTAATCCCGAACGTTCCTCGTAATCTAAGCGAAAAAAAAGAGAGGGCGGCGCGATGGCGCAGCGGGTAGCGCAGCGGGTAGCGCAGGGGGGTAGCGCAGCTGCCTCACAGTAAGAAGGGCCTGGGTTCGATTCCCGGCTCGGGCACCTCTCTGTGTGGAGTTTGCAGGTTCTCTCCCCGTGCCTGCGTGTGTTTTCGCCGGGTACTCCGGTTTCCCCCCACCGTCCAAAGACACGCTGCTGCTTGAGTTTATTGGCCTGCTGAGTAAATTGCCCACAAAAAAGTCCGGGGTATTCCCCCGCCTTGGAGCCTCTGTCGGCCGGGATAGGCTCCGCGCACGACGCACATCGCAACGCAATGACGGCGGTCGGCAGGGCTCAGCATAAGGCACTACCACTAGAGACCTCCTTCTATACCCCTTCTTGGAACAGGTTCGTTGCACCCCCCACTTTACCCCACCATGTTCCGATGTGTTGATGGTCGAGTGTGGTGAGCCAATGTTCGGTGGACAGAGGCGGGAAGGCGTGTGTGGACTCCAGGTCCAGTGTGATGACCGTCATCCGTCAGGACCACATTATTCTGGAAAATACTCAAGTCTCATTTCTGCAACCATTATCTGCACGTCTGACATCTTGTGGGCTACCGGTATTATGTATCTCATCTGATTGTCAGAAACCGCTTAGTCCTGTCAGGGGGGCGGTGAGCCGGAGCCTAGCCCGGCAGACACAGGGCGCAAGGCGGGGATATACCCACGATGGGACACCAGTCCATCACCGGGCACTGCGAGCAATTTCGTCTGCAAGCCAATTAACCTATGCAGCAACATGTTTTTTTGGACTGTGGGAGGAAACCGGAGTGCCCGGCGAAAACCCACGCAGACACGGGGAGAGAACATGCAAACTCCACACAGAAAAGCACCCGAGCCGAGATCTGAACCCGGGGCAAACTTGCTGTGAGGCGACAGCGCTACCCACTGGGCCACCGTGCCGCCCGGTATTATGTATGTTTCTGTTTATTTGATATGTATTGGTGCGTGCGATGTAAGTCGCCCTGGATAAGGGCGTCTGCTAAATGATAACTAATAATAATAAAATATCTATTTCGGGAGTTCGTTGTGTCGCGGGAATCCCGCATGTAGAGCTTGCAAGCTCACTTGGCACTTTTTGCTGCAATAACAAACGTCCATCCATCAAGCGTGAGAGACATAAGCAAGTGTTGGAGATAGGAGCCAGTGTTAGAGACAGAAGCCAGTGTGGGAGATAGGAGCAAGTGTTGGAGATAGGAGTCAGTATTGGAGATAGGAGCAAACGTTATCGGAGCCTGTGTTGTATCGCAGGAATCCCGCATCCAGAGCATTCAAGCTCACTGGCTAGTTTCTGCCGTAATAATAAGAAGCATCTATCTATCACACGCATGTCTTTTGATCTACACATGCGGCATATGGTGTAACCACAATTCGTCTAAAACAACACAGGATGGGAAAACGTCAATTTCATTTTGCACTACAATAGAACCACCAGAGACCACTAAACACTACGTTTTAACTGCGTTTCACTGAAACAAGAAAGTGGTTTGTTTCCAAAGGGATAGCCAGAGAGAGCTCTTTTTAACAGTTGTCCAGCTGGGAGGTGTAAGGACGTTGCAACATGTCAGGGCATTGAGGGGTAAATTTAGTGCGGACAATTAAGTTAGGCAGCACGTCTTTGGACTGCGGGAGGAAACCGGAGTACCTGGCGAAAACCTACGTGGGACGCGAGAACAGAACGCGCAAAACTCCACAGAGAAACGCGACACTCGTGCCGGGAATCGAACCGGGGCGCTCTTGCTGTGATGCGGCCGGGCTCCTCCCCGCAATTTGCCGCAAGGCCTGCAGTAGCCAGACGAATGG
>JAZEWT010000014.1:16487896-16505932 GCA_036362905.1 Mordacia mordax | reverse complement strand
GGCGTCAGCGCTAACCACTGCGCCACCGCGCCGCCCTATCTGAAACTCATTATCTGAAACCGCTTAATCCTATATAGGGTCACGGTGAGCCGAGCCTATCCCGGAAACACAGGGCGCAAGGCAGGGATACACCCGGCGACGGGATACACCCGACGATGGGACGCCAGTCCATCGCCGGGCATCTCCTCGAATCAATACCTGCGAAATGGAATCAATGTGTGCGGCGCGTTATAACTTATATTTATTAATTATAAGACGCCAATCAAAACCATTGTTGACCTACCTTAGATTTCAATTCGCATCTAAAAAATTTGCCCCAGCGTCGTTTGTCTCGATTGATTCGTCTTTTGAAAGGGTTGCGTCAGCGTCTTACTTTTGTTCTGCTCAACAACTTTGTAAAATCCCCATGCCATTGCTGCACTGTCGCTCTTCTTTATCTATCATCTATTTATTGTGCTGTGCACTCTTGAGTGGCTGCCGTTTCCTTCATCGTTATGGTTGCAGTTTCATTTTTGAACACCTTGGTGTTGTGCGTTTGTTTAATCGAGCAAACTGGCGTGTTGCTAACTTGAATTCGAAGGCTTTCGTGACCAATGTTATCAATAGATTCCAGCTTTTGGGATTAGGTCACGTCAAAAATGTTTGACCTTACATTAAAAATAAAATCTATTGCGTGTGCTCTTAACTGTTATGTTCATGGTTAGAGTTTAATTTATGCACATATTGTTGCTGTAATTCTATTCGCCTATGGTTCTATGCCTTGTTACGTTGGTCAGTTGGAACATTTGTTGCTTTGCAGGAATCCGCCCTTCAGAGCTTGCAAACTCACTGGGTACTTTATGCTGCAATAAGAAATAAACATCTATCTATGGGGACGATCCTGGGAAAACCACGACAGACGGCAGATGACACAGCTGCGGCATTTAGATCTAAATGCGATTCATCACTTCAGTTTCATCACTGACCTCGATGGTGCCGCTTACCTTCACGACAGCCCACTGACATCTCATCTCATCTCATTATCTGAAACCGCTTAATCCTATATAGGGTCACGGTGAGCCGGAGCCTATCCCGGAAACACAGGGCGTAAGAGGCAGGAATACACCCGACGACGGGACGCCGGTCCATCGCCAGGCATTGCGGGACAATTTTAGTCTGCGAGCCAATCAACCTATCCAGGAGCATGCTTTTGGACTGTGGGAGGAAACCGGAGTACCCGGCGAAAACCCACGCGGACACGGGGAGAGCATGCAAACTCCACACAGAAAGGCACCGGAGCCGAGAGACTCGAACCCGGGACCTTCTTGCTGTGAGACGTCAGCGCTAACCACTGGGCCACCGCGCCGCCCAGCCCGCTGACAATTCATGGCTATTGAATGACAGCACTAAATGCGCACTGCTTAAACGCGGCAACTGAAGCAGCGGCTCGATCACTGAGCCGTCGGTTGGGCAACTAAATCGCTCTCAGAATCCCGTGACTAAATAATTGCCTGCAATCGCTTTAACCACATCTGAGCGGGTAGTTGTGCAACAAGCAAATTAACCGAGCGTAGTTAGGATTGCAACAACGAAGTGTGGATCACAAATGCGCACGCGAAATTGGGGAGGGGGGGGGGCACGGTGGTGAGGTAAGTTGCGTTGCTGCCTCACAGCCAAGTCCCAGGTTCGAGTCCCAGCTCGGGTGCCTTTCTGTGTGGAGTTTGTGCACTCTTCCCGTGTGGGGTTTTTGCTGAACACTCTGTTTTCCTCACACAGTACAAAGATATGCTGCCCATTTTAATTGTCCTGATTCAATTGTTCCCTGTACCCGGAGATGTTGTAAATGGCTTACCCCTTCCCACTGGACAACTGTTAAAAACAGCTACATAACTCAACGGTTCCTTCCAGTTTCAATTTTTTTTTTAAATTACTCACTACAAATCGCCGAGCATATCCACGCTTGACAGCGGAATCTGCCTCCACTGCGAGCAACTGCAGCAACTGGTCGCAGTTGCGGAGACATCCGCCGTTCGACGCTGTGCGGTTGCAGGCAACTGATCGCTCAGGTGCGACGCGTGTCGTGCGTTGTGTACGCACCTCGGACAGCCCCGAATCCAGGATGGACGAGAGGCGCTGAAGGGGCGACGAGCGACCCTGCATGAGGAGGAAGGGGTTCTGCGAGATGCTCTGCCCGAAGAAAGGCTCACTGTCGAAGAGACCCTCGCCGAAAAACTGGTCAAACAGACGGCTGGTGAAGAGAGAACCGAAGGGGCGACGGAGGAACGGGTGCTGGATCGTCACTTCCATTGTGCCGTTTTAGGGGAAAGCTTGCTGCTCGTGGCTGAGATGTTGTGAATTTAACACCCGTGGGTTGACAGAATATTGCACGCAACCTATTTATAATGCACTTCGATGCTGAGCCAGGTGGTCGCAAAGCCCCTTTTGGAAGCCACATTTGCGACGTGAGCTCTTTTTTTTTTGAACGCGGCTCTCTTTTTTGGCCGCGATAGTGTCACACATGCCGAACTGATACACCGGGCCCAACGATGTGGTCACTCGTAAATGCACTGGCAATGGAGCTATTGTTATGGAGTCCCACGGCAAAATCTGTGCCCAGTCCAAAGCCATTCAGTGCAGGCGGTGCATTAGTTTTATTGTGGCAGTGTTTACCCGTTGCCAGCTTTCAGAGCATGGGATTCGCATGCTCAGTGCGGGGTTTTTCAAAAAATGGTAAAGTATTAATGTCGCGTTCTTTAATTCGCGGTTTGCTATTTTCACGTTAATTTCCTATAATTACATTTGCGTTAAAATTCTTATGATGTTATAGGACATTTAATCATCATTTAGTGCTTGCGCACTTGTATCATACGTTCGGCCTACTTTTAACGTTTCCACCGCTGACTTACACTAAACAGGGACACCAGAGCCATAAACTGGGACAGGTGGCAACCCTGTCTATTTCGCTGTGGGGTGCCCCCGTCCCCTCCCCCCCCCCAGACTAGTCCAAATCCCAGGAGCGTTCCACGCCTGCGGGGTAGCTGTCACCTCTACTTAATAACACACCCGGAAAATATTTGCAATAACCTTAGTCATTAAGCATTTACACGTAACTGGAACGGCAAATCCTGTGGTCCTACACGCATGATTGCCCTAATGTGCTATTCAAGAGGTTGAGTGATGCATGCCTGCGACAAAGTAATTCCTCGCTTTGGAAGCAAGAGGTTATAGATCAAGCAGGGATTTATGAAACTCCCGAACTCACTTTTCATTTCATGAAATTTATTTCGTATTCATGCGTTCATTTATTGATAATCAGGTTTACTGTTAACGCGAGCTTAGTTTCAGCTGGTGCTGTCCACGGCTGAGCCTCGGAAGATATTCCACCCCTATGCGGAAAGTGAAACTAGGCTTCAATGACATTCTTTTAGGGCGGCGCGGTGGTCCAGTGGTTAGCGCTGTCGCCTCACAGCAAGAAGGTCCCGGGTTCGAATCTCTCGGCTCGGGTGCCTTTCTGTGTGGAGTTTGCATGCTCTCCCCGTGTCCGCGTGGGTTTTCGCCGGGTACTCCGGTTTCCTCCCACAGTCCAAAAAGCATGCTGCTGCATAGGTTAATTGGCTCGCAGGCTAAATTGCCCCGCAGTGCCCGGCGATGGACTGGCGTCCCATCGTCGGTATATCCTTGCCTTGCGCCCTGTGTCTGCCGGGATAGGCTCCGGCTTCACCGTGACCCTGTATAGGACTAAGCGGTTTCAGACAATGAGATGAGATGTGGACAAAGTAGGGTTGCCATCTCGGAGACACAAACTTTGCCCGTTCAAATTTATATGTATTCATTTATTATAATTTAAGCTCTCGTCAAAATACTTTGTTGTGTCGTGGGGACGAACATTTATTTTCAAGTCGGTCGCAGAGGGGAAAAAAGACTGAAAACTACTGCTCTACACTTTCGACAAACTTCGACTGAAAAAAATCTTATTTCATCAGGCGTACCCACACTGAGCTCGGCTCCGAGCTTAATATTCCTCCTGTATCATCAGGTGTATTCTTGCTGGCACCTGACGATGCCGGTTGCAATATTCATCAAAACGTCGTCGTGTCAGGCACAACCCCGAGCCGGCCTCCACACCACCAGAGACCACCCGTTGTTGCGCCCGTGGAACCCAAACGACGCGCTGACGCTTCTGCTCCTCACGCAGCGGCCGCACCGGAGACGAGGACGGGAAACTTCCTCCCTTTACGGAACTCGATTAAACACTCGCTCGGCACCTCTCAGCGCTGCGCGCATCAAACGAACAGTCCGTCAGCTCGCGAGTTCCCATCACCGACTCTCCGCACGTCTGCTCGACCCGCCATTTATCTCATCTCTCATCTCATTATCTGAAACCGCTTAATCCTATATCGGGTCACGGTGAGCCGGAGCCTATCCCGGAAACACAGGGCGTAAGGCAGGAATACACCCGACGACGGGACGCCAGTCCATCGCCGGACAATTTTAGTCTGCGAGCCAATCAACCTATCCAGGAGCATGCTTTTGGACTGTGGGAGGAAACCGGAGTACCCGGCGAAAACCCACGCGGACACGGGGAGAGCATGCAAACTCCACACAGAAAGGCACCCGAGCCGAGAGATTCGAACCCGGGACCTTCTTGCTGTGAGGCGACAGCGCTAACCACAGGGCCACCACGCCACCTTTTAAGTATTAACTGTAACTTAATTGTAAAATTCACAATAAACGATCAAACGTGAAGTGATTTTATTTGTTCATTGGAAACATTTAATGCACGGTAATACACACTTTCACGAGCAAACCGATAATGCAGCAAAAGGTGTGTGAAATTTAAACAGCATATTAATAACAGTAGGAATTACAATAACAATATTAACCTGACAAGCCAAAGAAAACATGATTGAAATCATAAAAATTAGGGAAACATAAACTGTTGTGTACCACAAATAACGCCCAGTATAAGCAGGCACGTAGTAATAGAAAACCAATGGGGCATTTAGGAGCAAAACGCTAAGCATTTAAACTCTTACACACTACATATTCAAAGGTGAAAGCAGTTGAAAATAAACGATCACTCCAGTAATCAATGTGGAAGGTTTTACAACCATTTTATAATGCAAACGATGCTCAAAAGCCAATATTAGTAGTAATGCACGTGAGTGATTTTGGTAATGTAGAAATTACTGAGCTGTGCCTTATATCCACAAGTCTATGCTCATTGTCTGCACAAAGCCACACGCTTATTAAGGTCAAAATTCCCTCACCTAGCAGTGGATTGAAGGGCTGCATATGTACTTGTTTGATGAAAACATTATTTGTGTAGCATATACAATCAATTATAACAAAGCTTCATTGTCTATACGATGCTCAAACTGCACTACATGCAATATTACCATGATCGTACATACATTAATCACACGTAATATAAGCCACTGCAGGCAGGTAAAAAGGGGCATTATTTGCATGTCAGCCTGCAGTAATCTACTTAGGGTATCTGCCAAAGCTGGTTAGCATTGAGGCCAAATCCTTCAGACTTTAAAAGTATGCGTGGCAATGCTTACAATAATTATACATAGTTCGTACGGACAGACATCCCAGTACACAAATATTCACGATTCTAGATGTCCACGTCTGTATGAAAAAGACCCTCGTGTACATGAACATCTCTTAAATGCGATCTGTCCAGGCCACGAATCTAGATGCCCAAATATACAGTATGCCTTCCACAATGCCAGCAGTTAGACAATGCTTGAAAATCGCAGGAAATTTAGACCATAAGACCAAACTGCAAAACTGAATGGTATCAAGGCTGATACGTTAGCCCTGTCTCTATGCTACGCAGAAACATCACGAGCCAGGCAGATGTATATATACAAAAGAATGAAACGTATGCTATCCTATTATTAGTATATACTATGCATGTCTTAATATATGAAGTGTTCATAACTCAAAGGAATTACAAGCAGATTGGGATGAAGTTTGTTTTCATGGATTCATAACAAAAAATGCAAGTAACTTATGAAAAATAAACAGGTAAATTTGGACACCAAATTCCAGAATGAGCCTGCTGTGTCTGAGAATACACCGTAGCCAACATCATGACAATGCCCTCTGTATATGAAAGCCCTTGTGCTTCAGGGGCGGCCCTGCCGCTGCCAACTTGTTGGCGCCGCTCGTGACATCATGGAATGCCGAAGGGGATTGTGAAGGACATGTAGTCGCCTGTGGCTCCCCACTGCGGGCGGAAGTGCTGGTAGATGGAGATCCACACGGTGAGAACCACGGTCCAGCCCATCACTCCTATCGCCGAGCGGACCACATCTGCCGACACAACACATTTGCACGGTAACGCAGACGTATAGCGCGCCATCGGAACGTGGTCGCGCATCTCAACACCTTGCGATTTGAAATATTGTTTACGTTGGGTCTGCTGGAACATTTGCTGTGTGGCAGGAATCCCGCATTTAGAGCTTGCAAGCTCACTGTGTATTTTCTGCTGTAATAATAAACAAAGACACTGGACAGTGGCGTTTATGACTCGCACAGAGCGACAATCAGTATGCGGCTATGGATCTCTATATTAGTCAATGAGAGGATACCATGAATACATGTGCGTGCATATTCATTTATACGTTTTACAAACCTAGACAACGCAGATTAACATCACGCATAAATTGGATCACATCTCAATACACTGTACAAAATCTCATCTCATCTCATTATCTGAAACCGCTTAATCCTATATAGGGTCACGGTGAGCCGGAGCCTATCCCGGAAACACAGGGCGTAAGGCAGGAATACACCCGACGACGGGATGCCAGTTCACCGCCGGGCATTGCGGGACAATTTTAGTCTGCGAGCCAATCAACCTATCCAGGAGCATGCTTTTGGACTGTGGGAGGAAACCGGAGTACCTGGCGAAAACCCACGCGGACACGGGGAGAGCATGCAAACTCCACACAGAAAGGCACCCGAGCCGAGAGATTCGAACCCGGGACCTTCTTGCTGTGAGGCGACAGCGCTAACCACTGGGCCACCGCGCCGCCCCCTGTACAAAAACGAGCGAGCATAGTTACGTTGTAAAGAGGCAGTTGCGTATAAGTAGAGAAATATAAGAGCGTTTTGAACCGGGTGGTAGAAAGTGAACAGCATGGATACTGGTTCGCCGATTCCCAGGCTATTTGCGGGCAGCAGAGAAGACTGAGCAATGTCCCACTCTTCTGACAGAAATCCCTGTTTGCTCGAGTAGAAGATGCGTCGAGGAGAGTAGAGTGGAGTGAGCAACAGCGCAGAGAAAGGCAAGGATGGGGGATTTTTGAGATGGTGAGCGCAGAGTTGAAATAGATCTGGAATTGGATTGGAAGCTGAAGGGTTTTAAAAATTAAGGTGTCGTTCTGTTTAAGGGTGCAGTCAGGCAACAGCTTTATGGATCATCTGGAGATGAAGGTCAAAACACGTCCATAATTGTGTGCGCGCATTTTTTTTTGTGACTGAGAATTCTGGATTTTCAACTTCTTTTTACCTGCAAGTGATATGATTTAGCTATTGAAATTACACAAAACATGTTTGTCGCTTTTCAAAGCAATAAAAGCCAATGCAAATTCACAAATTCCACTTTTATCGTCACAAAAACCCTTTACAAAGCACACGCTTTATTTCAAGTTCAAGCAAGGCTCTTTTTCACGGTTCGATTTCCACAATTAGGCCAAAGGTTTACAGAGACCTCTGAAATCACAATCGTACATTTTGTAAAGCTATGCCACTAATGAACCACATTTCTGAAACACGGAACACTGGCTTGCCATCAATCGGGTGTGATTGATTGAAGCTGTATCCCAATTTAAATGAAGAATGATTTTGATGTTGTTCTACAGACCTTGCTAGTGACATTTATTTTATTTTCCAGGAAATCACTACAAAAACATGTCTCTTGGTGGATAGTATTCGAATCACATGAAAGCAAATGAGTACATGCTGATAGCTTGCGCCGTATGAACATATATGCGTGGATGCCCGAACTGGATGGAAAATAAAGTAGTGAGGAATGTTGTAAACCTTTTACAATTTTCTATTATTTCTGTATAAATCTAATCAGGTATTCAAAAGATAAAGAGAGTCTGATTAAACAAATATCATACGAAAAGCACCTGCATTTTTATTTATTTATTAAGCAGAATTTATCCAATATTCACTTTCTTTGTAAAAAAAGTGGGCCTCCAGCTAAATGAGCCGAATTAGGGGGGTAAAGTCAGGTGTAAGAATTAATGGAATGAAAATCAGCAGTGACTTGTGTAGCTTTCCACTGCCTCCGCAGCCATTGTGACTGAGAACCCCGTGGATGCTTAGTAATCTCATTATCTGAAACCGCTTAATCCTATATAGGGTCACGGTGAGCCGGAGCCTATCCCGGAAACACAGGGCGTAAGGCAGGAATACACCCGACGACGGGACGCCGGTCCATCGCCAGGCATTGCGGGACAATTTTAGTCTGCGAGCCAATCAACCT
The DNA here is from genome assembly GCA_036362905.1 of Mordacia mordax. NCBI lineage: Eukaryota > Metazoa > Chordata > Hyperoartia > Petromyzontiformes > Petromyzontidae > Mordacia > Mordacia mordax. The sequence goes on along the minus strand of JAZEWT010000014.1, from coordinate 16,497,441 downwards.
ATCCAGGAGCATGCTTTTGGACTGTGGGAGGAAACCGGAGTACCCGGCGAAAACCCACGCGGACACGGGGAGAGCATGCAACTCCACACAGAAAGGCACCGGAGCCGAGAGACTCGAACCCGGGACCTTCTTGCTGTGAGGCGTCAGCGCTAACCACTGCGCCACCGCGCCGCCCAGTAAGTAATGTTTGAGGAGAAATGTTGCGAAGGAGAGAAAAGCGCTTAACAAGGCTATTCTGAAACAACAGCTTTGGTAAGCAATCATTAATCGGCAGTGAGTTTGCGTGGCACTGTCCTACATGAAAAACGTGAACTTTGGTCATAATCATCAGAATTGTCAATGCTCATCGAAGCCTATCGGTCTGTAAAGGGCTACAACAACAACAGAACATTTCTAAAGACATTGGGATCCACCAATCCACTGCCAGGCAGAGAGTGTATAAATGTAAAAAATTCAACACCACTGATAGTCTTTCCACGGGCGGTCATTAAAACGAAAATCACTCCAAGAGCAAGGCGTACAATAATCCAGGAGGTCACAAGGAACACCAAGGTAACACCTACGGATCTGAAGGACTCCCTCGCAATGGCTAATGTTAGTGTTCATGAGTCGACAATCAGGAAAACACTGAACAAAAACTCTGTGCAGTGGAGGATAGCAAGGGGGAAAACACTGCTCTCCAAGAAGAACATTGCTGCCCATCTTAAGTTTGCCAATGACCTCCTGGCTGATGCAAAAGGTTATTGGAAGAATATTCTGTGGACAGATGAGTCGAAAGTAGAAGTATCATGGTTTGCAGCTGATTTGCTGCCTCAGTACCCGGAAGGCCTACCATCACTGACGGAACTATGAATTCTGGATTGTAGCAGCAAATTCTACAGGAGAATGTCAGGGCATATGTCTGTGATTGTAAGCTTAGCAAAAAGTAGGTAATCCTAGGGACACAAGTAAATCTACAACACAATGGTTGAAGTGTAAGATGTCTCGAATTTTGGAATGGCCAAGTCAAAATCCAGACCTTTACCTGATTGAAATGTTGTGGCAGATATGTGAAGTGAGCAGTTAATGCAAAAAAGCCCACACATATCTCGAATTTGAAGCAGTTCTCTAAGGCAAAATGGGCCCAAATGTCTCCAAGCTGATGCGCAAGACTGAAGAACAGTGAAGGAAACGTTTGTTTGACCTTACTGCTGCTCAAGGGGGTGCCACTGGTTACTGAATTTGAGGGTTCACATACTTTTTCCGACACAGATATTGATTGTTGGACCACTTTGCTCAATAAACAAATGAAGAAGTAATTGCAATGATGTAGGTTTTCACAGCTCGATGTATATTGATTGCTTCGAAAAGCTGCTCTCTCGGGAGAGAGGGAGCGATCGACGCGGCTGTCCCGAGAGGGCAGATTTGTAGTGAGCCAGTTTTTTATTTTATTTTAAACTGGAAGGAACTGTTGAGCTATGTAACTCTTTTTAACAATTATCCAGTGGAGAGGGGGTAAGCAATTTACATCACCCGGTACAGGGAACAATTAAATAAGGACAATTAACAAAGGTAACATCTCTTTGTACTGCCTAAGGATGCCTCCAACGTGTGAGGCAAAACGTCGCGAGGTGCAGAGAGGGAGCGATCGACGCGGCTGTCCCGAGAGAGCAGCTCTTCGAGGAAGTAATTGTTGTCGTGTCCATTTGTTTAGTCAGGATTTCTTCATTAGGACTTAGATGATAAATCTGATAGTTTAGGGCTGCATGCTGTGTCTACTGTACACAGGAGACACGGCAGTACACAGTAGACACAGCATGCAGCCTTCACTCTGCAAAATTATTACGTAAAAAAATATAAAAACTTAGCACATAAAACATTTAGATTTATGATACTTTGTGCCACTGACAATTTGGCGTTTGTCCGCAGGGCTAATAGATACAGAAACATGAGCTAAAACACATTCCAATATTTATAATAGCATCTGAATGCATGTGCGAACAATGGGTTATGTCACAAATTCGCATAGTCTGTCGACAATCTCCCTTCGCCGAGACAACAATGTGCATTCATTTATATTTGCCAAGTACCAAGCTCGGTGTCTGAGCCTGTGGATTACCCGTGATGATTATGCAAACCAAACAAACGCCATTGAATTCACCAGTGGCGGATGCATGAAACATCCTTTACGAGCATGCATCAACATCCATCATATTTTATTAACATAACAATTCAACAAGTGCTGCCTAACCAGAAACTCAAGCTTGTGTCTGTCTGCCTTCCAGATGTCATTCGTGTTGCATAATCATGAATAAAGATCTGAGTTTTAACATTATAAATATGTACACCGGGGCGGCGCGGTGGCCCTGTGGGTAGCGCTGTCGCCTCACAGCAAGAAGGGTCCAGGTTCGAATCTCGGCTCGGGTGCCTTTCTGTGTGGAGTTTGCATGTTCTCCCCATGTCCGCGTATATTTTCGCCGGGCACTCCGGTTTCCTCCCACAGTCCAAAAAAACATGCTGCTGCATAGGTGAATTGGTTCGCAGACTAAACTGCCTGCAGTGCCCGGTGATGGACTGGCGTCACATCGTGGGTATAATCCTGCCTTGCACCGTGTCTGCCCGGATAGGTTGCGGCTCACCACGACCCTGTATAGGACTAGGTGGTTTCTGATTATGAGATGAGATGAAATATGTATACCAAAAAACGGTGATATCATCACTGCTGCTGTTAGCTGCACCTGACATTAAAATCTATGTGGATTATCATATTCACATTCTATGATGCACACACGCACACACACACAGAATGCTCTCTACTATGTCTTCTGCAGAAGCGATCATTGACTTGAATAAGAATGCCACTTTTATAAGTTGTACAAGTCCAACGTTCTTATGTGAGGGACCAGCATTGATGAACGTGGCCTACTTCTGGAGCATATTCATGGAGGATTGAACAAATTAGTTCAAACTAAATGAACCTAACGGTATGGCACATATAGCGGCAACGCTTTGCAATGCAATAGTTTGTGGCTTGTTTAAAGGAACACGTTTACAAGGCAGTAGAAGTAACACCGGAACGGACATGGGTGAGAAAATTGTCCTCTAAAAACCACGGAGGTGTGGTGGAGCCTATTTCAGACAAGCTGAGAAAAAGCCTAGTCGATGGTTGGGACGTAATAATTGCACTTTGAGAGTGCTTTTCACCCGAGGGTCACAAAGCGCTGCACAGAGCTGTGGAGAGAACGGCACGTCATGCCACAGAAGAGGAAGACAACCACATCGGAAGGGCGGTGATGAACACGGACGCATCAGGATAAAGACCGAGAGAAAGAGAGGAAGGCCTAGAAAGAGGCGGTTTAAAGCAGACCAACAGGACATGAAGGACGGGAGTGGTCATGCGGCTGGCCCGGCGAACGAATGAGTAGAGAATGGCAGTGTCGATCTAGGAAACCTTGTACTCACACTTCTTGATCTCTGCTTGCTCCTGGAATTGTGGCTTCAGGAAGGCTTCCTTGAAAAACCAGATGGCATTCACCAGCCAGAGGAAGGGCAGTAGTATAAATCCTCCTGCATGCCACGCAGAGAATAAAGCACAAACACACCAAGAACAACAAATTCCGCTTAACCACAAGCCAATCCCTTGCCCTAACACACATCATTAACTGCAATGCTGCTTAATCACACACCATATTTAAAGCTCGGCAAGGTCGGAATTTCGTTGGCAATTTAGCTAGGGCCATAGTAAAGAATATTAATTAGGATGCTGTCAATTACTTGAGTTAGGGCACATAAGGCCAGTAATTAAAAAAAAATCTGTGGCAAACATCATTGTGTTCTATAATGTGTTGTTAACGTAATGAGATCCAACTTGTTAGACGAGTGAACAGAATAATCAATTATCAAATGTATGCAAGCGTGTACCAAGCCAAGTTGAACAGTTGTGTTTCAACATGCTTCGTGGGTTTGGAAATGGCTTTGTAATAACGTCAATGCTCTTCATTTTTATTTTCAGGAAAGCCTCAGGGCACGTCAAGGCTCAGGAGCCTAATTGTGGCTTTCAAAGTGCCTCCGTGTTTTTTTTTTACATGTAAAATGCTTGAGACAAGGCATCATTTCAGCACCACAAGCGCACACCCACATCCTTTAAGCCTTATCCTAAGGTGGGATGTATGACGTACTTCATTAGTGTGTTTGGCATGTGGGGGGAAATTCGGAGCGCCTGAACACACATTCGGTTCTGTCACCAAATGACTGCTGGGTGAGGCCGTAATTTGACCATAGTTTTACTTCACCGTATGTGCTGGTTGGTGCAGTCGGAGAGAGACAAACATGGAAGCATAGTGCGGTAAAATGGATCACTCGAATATTTACATATACACCAACATCTCCTGCAATTGTATAAATCACCGCAATACTGAAATTATTTAAACCACCTCTGAACAGTGAGTAACATTGCGCCTCACAGCAAGAACTGTCCAGGTTGGATTCCCGGCTCGAATGCGCCTGTGTGTAGTCTGTGTGTTCTCCCTGTGTCTGCGTTGGTTTTTCAGTGGGTGCTGCGGTTTCCTCCCACCGTCCAAAGATACGCTGCCTAGGTTAATTGTCCTACTGATAAATTGCTCCCGGTGCCCTGAGATGCTGAAACTTGCTCACACCTCCCCGCTGGACAACTGCTAAAGAGAGCTACACAGCTCAAGAGTTCCTTCCAGCTTAAAAAAAAACTGACTTGGCTGAAACTCGGTTCATCTTACCTTTTATAACGTGGGCTTACTAACATGATAATAATATTTGCATTTCTAAAGTGCAGCGGCACGGTGGCCCAGTGGGTAGCGCTGTCGCCTCACAGCAAGAAGGTCCGGGTTCGAATCTCGGTTCGGATGCCTTTCTGTGTGGAGTTTGCATGTTCTCCCCGTGTCCGCGTGGGTTTTCGCCGGGTACTCCGGTTTCTTACCACAGTCCAAAAAACATGCTGCTGCATAGTTTAATTGGCTTGCAGACTAAATTGCCCGCAGTGCCGGTGATGGACTGGCGTCCCATCGTGGGTATATCCCTGCCTTGCGTCCTATGTCTGCCAGGATGGGCTTCTGCTCACAGCGATCCTGTCCACAACTAAGCGGTTTCTGACAATAAGATGAGATTTCTAAAGTGCCTTTCATCCGAGGGTTACAAAGCGCTGCACAGAGCAATGGTGAGAACGGCGTGTAAGATAATGCAAATCGACCGAAACCTCAAGAGTGAACACTTCAGCAAGTTTGGAATTAGACAAACAGAGTAAGTGGATAGCAGGTTAGAGATGTAATTCTTACTGTTACGAAAAGCATCTGGTTTTGGGCACAACACATGACTCATAGGGGATGTTTGCTGGAGGACACGAATAGCAAATGAGGAACAGCCAACCAAAACGGCATCCACTCCGGAGATGGAGCGGTGACATCAGCCCTCGCCCAGTTGTCGCGTGGAACAAACGTATTGCGGAAATGTGAAGGATGACAGCAACTTGAGGAGGCCTTCATCCAGCAGTGGATTATGGCCGTTGATGAAGATGACAATAACTTACAAAACGTATTTCACAAACAAAAATAAGAATGCAGACACATGCTAACAAAAAGATTGTTACGAATTTAGTTTTGCTTATTAAACATACGTTAGTAGTTCACACTGCCCGAATGCCGACCTCGCCTTTGGAATGAATCACATGTTTCATGCATATTAAGCGGACAGCTGGGATTAGTGCTTATATCCCCAAACGCATAAATCCAAACGTCAGCAAGAGCTAAACCAAACACGTTACGTAATTGTTATTTAGTTATTTAGTACAGCAACGGTGGGGGTATGATTAGCTCAGAAAACTGTACTTTGTAAAACCATTACGCCTATCAGCCAACTTTCACACACAGGTCTTCATCTCATCTGATTATCAGAAACCGCTGAGTCCTGTACAGGGTCGCGGTGAGTCGGAGCCTATCCCGGCAAACACAGGGCGCAAGGTAGGGATATACCCACGATGAGACGCCAGCCCATCACCAGGCACTGCGGACAATTTAGTCTGCGAGCCAATTAACCTATGCAGCAGCATGGTTTTTTTTTTGGACTGTGGGAGGAAACCGGAGTGCCTGGCGAAAACAAACACGGACACGGGGAGAGAACATGCAAACTCCACACAGAAAGGCACTCGAGCCGAGATTCGAACCCGGGACCTTCTTGCTGTGAGGCGACAGCGCTACCAACTGGGCCACGGTGCCGCCCACACACAGGTCTTAATTCTCCCCATCAAAATGAAGCCTGGATAAATTCATCAACGCTTACAAACTAGTTTCACAGCTATTAAAAGGTACGATGTACATATTCTCAGCCAGTGGATCATAGACGCAATAAAGGCTCTGAAAATCGCATTAATCGCTAAGTTTCCAAAACTGCTATTAACAGCCAACGGGTGGACAGTTCACAAAAGGGTTGCCCACTGTGGAGTGCAGCAATGTCAAGGGTATATACCCTGTGGTAAAACTGTGCATCAAATGTGGAGAAGCAAAAATCACACTTAATTGGTCCTCAATGTGTTTTATTTTGCGTTTACAAAGGGACCATTGGTAGGTAAGTATTTCTAGAGCCCAGAGTTATGCGTGCACATAATTCTGAAGCACTGAAAGGAAGACTTGTTCACTTGAACTCTACCGCGTATTCAGGATGCCGTAGGTGTTCTGAAAGCACAGACCGTCTCATTTCCCTTCACCGCATGCGTAACAGTGGACCTTTTGCCAGTGGCAGAGTAGTGAAATGGAAGTGGCCGTAAATTTCTGATCAGGACCGACACTTCAACATTTCCTTACAATGCAAAATACAGCTAAAATGCGGTGTCTAAACATAATAAGTGTTTAAACATGATCGCAACCCAAGACTTGCATGTGAAAGAGTGGACACATTTATTGTGCAGACAGAGGCAGCCATAGGCAGAGGAAAAACAAGAACAAAAATGATAGGCAGTAGAGGGTAATGAGCGACCACCAACTGAGTGAAGGTTGATTGGAAGCTTTGACAGATATTGTTGGTTGGTGCAGCAGAGCGTGTCTAAAGCAGGGGTTCTCAAGCGTTTGCACCTCCAGGTCCACCGATGGGTCACGACCCACCAGTTGAGAATGGTGGGCGCAGACAACAGTAAGAGACTACATCTTAAATGTGGAGTAATCTGGACACTGATCCGGCTGGGACTCAGTGAAGCGAATGCGGTTTTGTGGTGACATGGGCTCATTAACTGGTGCCGTTGAGGAGTTTGGCAACTGAAAAAGAAGGTAATGTCTGCACTCATCTGCTCCATTTAATCTTTGCTCCACTCCGCTTGGCAATTTCTGGTCGATTGGTTGCACCACACTTTGCACTCTATGGATTCCAAGGCTCGTTGCTTTGCTAGCCTGGCGGTGGAATGAGATGCCAATTGAGATCAGAACCCACCGAATCACTCGTGTCATTTCGGAAACTACTGAAGACACATTTCTACAACCATTGCCTACAGGTCTGACAAGGACAATTTGCAATGCTGGACAACAGGTGGCATTTATTTTGTATTTATTACTTAGAAATGCGTGTTTGCTAATGTAAGTCACCCTGGATAAGGGTGTCTGCTAAATAATGATTTCTGCACTAGTTGCTTGTTACCTCTGTAATATTTTCGGCAGAGGCTGAGCTTGTCTTCATTGGAAACGCGCTCCAGATTCATCCTGAGTTAAATGGATCTGTGCACAACAACAGTGACAATTTAAGCAGACCAGACATCCAGTGGGTGTTACAATCTCAAGCAGATGACCATGCCTTTAAGTGCAGATTTGTCAATATTTTAATTATATAAGTAACTACAGCACAATTCACCTATGACTATCACACTGCACGATGAACCAAGTTTGTTTACTGAGGGCAAGTGATATATCAAACAAGCGACAAGTGATACAACAAACAAGCGACAAGTGACATTTCAAACGAATTCAGGCTTTGCTCTCTTATCAATCAACACTAATTAGGATGGTAAAGTATGGCCAAATAAACCGACATGGCACGCGAGAACTTCATTATGCATTTGGTAGAAATAGGGCGGTTCATTAACATTATAAAGCATGTAATTACAATTTTCAAGACGAAAACATGTTTTTATCAGATTCTCTTGCTTGAGATAATGATGTTGCCTTTTGTCTTCAAATCCTCTTTCAAATGTTATTCAAACCAAGTGATAAGAAGAAACAATTTCCATACCGAACCCTGGAGCAAAGTAGTATAGGAACAGACCGAGAAAATTGCAACGCCACTACTAATAATAATAATTGCACTTCTATAGCGCTTCAGTGATTGTTTTTTTGGCTTCAAATTATTTCTCATTCTGCAGTCGGTATTGAACTGATCTGATGTTGTTATTGCTGTTGTTGCATTAGTTTTGGGCTCTTTTTTTTTCAAAGCGGCGATCAAACCCACATTTTGCTTAGAGAAGGCAGGGAACCTCCATAATCCACGAAGATTACGTCACGAGGCGCCGCCCATCACCTCCCGTCCAGTGGCACACATGGCCAGAGATGAGGCTTTATTCCCACTTGGAGTGCTTTCGTTTTAATCCAATTTGGAACGTGAATCGATAAGAGGATTGCTTATTTGGCGTTTCATGCCCAATGACCTCGACGAATCTATGACTAGTGCCCGGCGATGGACTGGCGTCCCATCGTCGGTATATCCTTGCCTTGCGCCCTGTGTCTGCCGGGATAGGCTCCGGCTCACCGTGACCCTGTATAGGAGGACTAAGCGGTTTCAGACAATGAGATGAGATGAGAATTTATGACTTCCCACCATTCGATTGACGAATCGACGGTCAGATTTAGACAGGAGGGGGGGCTATAACGGCCTCTAGCGCCTGCAGGGGTTAAATATGCCCTGAACAAACGGCAAAGAGGTATTCGTGATCTTCATGAATGAAGGAACATTCAATAAAACCCTCGCCACGACCAGTCATCGCTTTGTCATTCCACTGCTGGATGAAGGCGTCGCTACACCTCGCGGGTGCTTTAGCCATACTTCGCCACGCCGGTCAGTACGGGTTCGTGCCAGGACCGGTTCACACATCCCTCCGAACTTAATATAAACCCGGAATGGAACTCGGTTCGCCCGGAGCGCTTTTTCACCCGAGGGCCACAAAGCGCTGCACGCATGCTAAATACATTACTGTCGGTTCATATCGCGGCTCAACGTTTGATGGTAACTGCTCGGAGGGGGCTGCTCTTTGGGGATAGTCGTGGCACGCGTTGCTCCTTCGCGACGTTTCGCTCTCCCCCTCCTCTCCTCTCTCTCTCCTCCTCTCCCCACAGCAACCCGACGCAGCCTCCATGGTGTGAAGCGAAACGTCGTAGCGAAGGGCAGGAGAGAGGAGGGAACGCTCGACACTGCTATCCCGAAAGAGAGAGCCCCTTGAGGGCTTTGTTTTTATCTCTTCTCAAACCTGAAATCGCCGTCGGGGCCCCCGTTCGCCTCCCGTCGGCCGCTCGGTTTTTATCTCCAAACGCCGAAATCTTTGTTCGTCTCGTTGAGTCGACAAAGAG
>JAZEWT010000014.1:16447884-16459370 GCA_036362905.1 Mordacia mordax | reverse complement strand
TTTTCGCCGGGCACTCCGGTTTCCTCCCACAGTCCAAAAGCATGCTGCTGCATAGGTTAATTGGCTCGCAGGCTAAATTGCCCGCAGTGCCCGGCGATGGACCGGCGTCCCGTCGTCGGGTGTATTCCCGCCTTACGCCCTGTGTTTCTGGGATAGGCTCCGGCTCACCGTGACCCTATATAGGATTTAGCTGTTTCAGATAATGAGATGAGATAATGCGATGAGATGTTACATCAAATAAAGGAAGGAAGAAGTGTTCCTAAGCAGGCACAGGTCAACAGCGTGCCATCACCCAAGCACAGAGCAGTGAGCCAACGTGACCGTAATTCAATACAACTCCCGACATTATAAACGCCATAAAACAGAGCAACGCGCGTATGGAATAGCGGCAAGAGTTAAAATGTTAGTGAACAACAACAACAACAAAAGTATTGTAATGATGTAGGTTTCGCCTGAGGATGCCTCCAACGTGTGAGGCGAAACATCGCGAGGAGAGGAGAGAGAGCCATCGACGCGGCTGTCCCGAGAGAGCAGCTTTTCGAAGCAATCATCAACAAAAGTATTCGCAATGAATGTCTCGGAAATAGCGGACAGCGTCTGTTGCTTCGACAGTCCGTTGAATAGAGGTGTCCGTTAGACCGAGGGTTGAATACGTGGGGGAGAGCGCACTGGCCGTCTGTGTCCCGTCCGCTGATTTTATTTGTTGACTCAGCGCGCTGTCACCAAACCTGGCTTCCAGCAAAGCAGCAGCTGTCACGGGCGGTCGCGTTCTCCCTCCTGCAGTCGCCGATGAACCGGGAGACAAGTCCCGCGTTTGCCGCTGCGCGTAGCGGCGCCGCGTGTGTGACAGGGACACGGGGCTACGAGGTCATTGTCGCCGCAACGACGCCCACGAACCGTGCCAGTCTTGTATCACCAGCGGTGGAGCCGGGAGGGGGCATCACTGTGAGAACGCATCTCCTTTCGAGACACATCGAGACTTGCGCAGAGGCTCACACACAGATTCAGACACAGGCGGCGGCAGGGTGGCTTAGTCGGAACATCCACGCCTCACAGAGAGAATGTCCTGACATTCGATTCCTGCCTTGGGTGCCTTTGTGTGTGGCGCTTGTGTGTCCTGTCCCGCTGCTCTGAGTATTGTGTCCTCCGGGTTCTCCGATTTCCTCCCACAACTGAAATACACTCGTTAATGAATTAGCGAATATCATCATCATCATCACGTGTGGGAGAAGAGCAGCGTGGCGAGATGACCGCGTGGTTCTCTCTCTCTCTCTGCGGTTTACTCGCTACACCTCCGCGTCTCGTCCGTGAGCAAACGTGGGCTTTGCGCGCAGAATGAATTGTATTATTGTAAGCATTACTCACACAGAGACTCACGCAGAGACACACACGCAGACTCACACAATGACTCAGAGACCCGCACGTTGCTTGTTGCAGAGAGGGCAGTCGTGGCCACGTCCATTTTGCCGCTTCTTTGGGCAATGTGGAGTCCTCTTGTTAATAATAATCATCGCATTTATAGAGAGCTTTTCACCCGAGGGTCACAAAGCGCTGCACAGAGCTGCGGAGAAAACGGCACGTCAGCAATGGCACAAGAACGGAAAATCAGCAACAATAAAACATTTTGGGTTTTTTTTTTACAAATCACACCAATGTGGATACATAGAGATGCATATACATACATCGGTACACATAGAAATACAAGCCGTTCAGATCTATTTTTTTTTTAAATCTGAACCGCTTTTCGACTGGTTTAAATCACTAATAATCATCGCACTTCTAGAGCACGTTTCACCCGAGGGTCACAAAACGGTGCATTAGACGAGCAGCGGTTATCAACATCTTGCACATCAAGGCCTCACGGGGTCTGGTCTCCACGGACCTTTAGGAGGCGCTCGCAGCCCGCTGATGGGTCGCGACCTACTGGTTTGAGAACGGCGGCTCTGCAGCTACCGTCTCTTAGAGCGCACGCACCTGAGCGATGGCTCCTGGGCCATGGCTACCACGTGGTTGCTCGTAATGAACGGGAATTGAACCGAACCGATTCTGAGCAAGCCACCGCCTCCTCTCCGCCCACTGGCGCTCTCCACCTTCACTGAGCCCGCGGTAGTGACCGGTGTGGTGAAGTACGACAGTATGACGACACATTCCGCTCGCTCGGCGCTGCACGTGGTAGGATTTGATCCATTCCGGCAGCGCGCACGCACTAAGACCAATGATCAAGTGCGGTCCATAGAGAAGTTGGGAGAAAAAAACCCCCATCCTCTAACAACAAATGGGAGCGGACGTGTGTCGCACGCCGGCGCGCTGATACGGGGAGCGGTGGTGAACGTTTGTTCAATGTCTCTGCACACATCTACAACTCTCAGAACACAGTTTCGTTGAAAGCGGGGCCGTGCGTGGGCATTCAGAGCAGCGGTCGCGACCCTCGATATATTCAAGCAGATATCCGTCTCAAGAGCGCTGCTAATTCTGAGAAGGAAAATAAGCTCGATACTTCGAACTGTTCAGACCCACTCAGTGTTCCTCATGTTTGCCAGCAGGCAGGTGTTTTCTATTTTAATTTCTCAACACGCACCGATTCTCGGTTTGAGACTTTGCAGAACGCATTTTTTTTTACGGTGGCCCAGTGAGTAGCGCTGTCGCCTCACAGCAAGAAGGACCCGGGTTCGAATCTCGACTCGGGTGCTGCTTTCTGTGTGGAGTTTGCATGTTCTCTCCCCGTGTCCGCGTGGGTTTTCTCCGGGCACTCCGGTTTCCTTCCACAATCCCAAAAACATGCTGCTGCATAGGTTAATTGGCTCGCAGACTAAATTGCCCACAGTACCCGGTGATGGACTGGCGTCCCATTGTGAGTATATCCCTGCCTTGCGCCCTGTGTTTGCCGGTATAGGCTGCGGCTCACCGCGACCCAGTACAGGATTAAGTTGTTTCTGACAACGAGATGAGATGAGATCTTTTTTTAAATTCGTGTCTTGTGTGCACAATGAATGCACTGCTGTAATAACAACATTTAGGGAAAGCCTGCAAACTCGACCCGATATATGAATGCATTGATAGTTGCGTTTGTCCTCAACTGCTTGGCTTTTGGTAGCACTTGGCTAAGACTGGTGAGACGGGGCTCTAAGGAAATCCGTCTCTGGTGTGGGTCAATCAGTTTCAAGCACAATGCATACATTATCAAAGAATGTTCTTTGCATGATTTGTCGCGAGCACGAGTGTTTTGTTTTCAAACTTGACACTTCGTGAAAGGTGTCTGTTTAATGTTTTAATAACTTAACACGAGTAGAGCTTTGTGACCCTCGAGTGAAAAGCACTCTACAAGTGCAATGATTATTATTGGGAGAAAGCTTTGTGAGTTGAGAATTGCTATCTACGCTTGCTCTTTCGGTAGAGCAGTGTCGAGTGTCTCGACACTGATCCCTCGCGACGTTTCCCCTCCAACTTTGGCAGAATAGCGAGAAAGCAGGAACACTCGACACGGCCACCGCGAAATAATAGCTACACAGGGCGATTCTCATCAGACATCGCCCCATAAAAACCGACATCAAGTTGATTAAATTATTATTTTAAATCAAGATATGAACACGTTTGCTTTTAAAGCGTGGGCTACTATTGCAGCGAAAGCATCCGCATCTCGAAGGCTTTCGTGACCAATGTTATTAATTGAGTCCATATTTTGGGTTTGGTCACGTAAAAAATGTTTGTCGTAAACCCTCCACCATCCGATCGGCTGACATAACCCAAAAAATGGAACCTATTGATAACAGAAAGTCCTGCCCGCTTTGGTTCGATTCCTGCCTTGGCCAATTTTCTGTGCAGAGTTTGCGTGTCTTCTCTCCCTGTTCTGCGTGGATTTTCTTCCCAGTTCAATTCCTTCCTCCCACAGCAACAATAATCGCTCATTAGTTAATTGGCCGATGACATCATAATGGCTAAGACTATTGATGCGGCTCACTGTTGTTGTGCTGGGATGATGGCTCGCTGCCGACATGCGCCTGCTCAGGAACACATGTTTCTTTCTTCGCTTGTTGAACATTTATGTTTATAGCTTATGTTATGTCCTTCTCAAAATGATAGCCATTATTTGACTTTCGGTTGAACTGCTCTGATGGTGTTGTTGTTAACATGCCGTTCACTTCACAGCTCGGATTTGTAAAAAAAAATGGTATTGTTGCTGATTTGCTGTTCTTATGTCGTTGTTGTTGTTGACATGCCATTCTCTCCATAGCTCTGCGCAGCGCTTTGTGACCCTTGGGTGCAATTATTGTAATACACAGGACGCAGTGTCTGGCGGGTTGGCACCACCTAACCGCTTTGGACCCCCCCCCCCCCCCCCCCCCCCCNNNCTAGTCAGGCGGTTAGTCGGTCCGTTAGTGGGCTACTCAGGCGGTTAGTCGGTCCGTTAGTGGGCTACTCAGGCGGTTAGTCGGTCCGTTAGTGGGCTACTCAGGCGGTTAGCCGGTACATTAGTGGGCTAGTTAGGCGGTGAGTCAGTTCGTTAGTGCGCTAGTCAGGCGGTTGACCGGTTCGTTAGTGGGCTACTCAGGCGGTTAGTCGGTACATTAGTGGGCTAGTTAGGTGGTTAGCCAGTCCGTTAGTGCGCTAGTCAGGCGGTTAGCCGGTTCGTTAGTGGGCTAGTCGGGCGGTTAGTCGGTCCGTTAGTGGGCTACTCAGGCGGTTAGTCGGTCCGTTAGTGGGCTACTCAGGCGGTTAGTCGGTCCGTTAGTGGGCTCGCCGGGCGGTTAGGATGCTTTTGAGGGTAGCGGTCGATGTGACGCGTGGGCGGTAAAGCGATGGGGGAAGCTGCTTCAGGTGGTGGGGGTCACGGTGGGGCAGTATCGTTCGTCTGACAATGCCACGCGTCGCCTGTCGCAGACCACTAGGAAGGTCACGGCGTGACCACGCAGCGACGTGACCCCTCCGCTGGGATCGTTGGCTCAGTCGCGCCGGTTTCACGGGATCTCAGTTCGCGTGAAGCGGCAAACGATCGCTGGCCCTCGTCCGTTTTCCGATTTTCGGCGAAAGCAATTCTGCGGACTCCAGTGACGTCACAATACGGGGAACGCGTGGCGGCCACTAAAGCGAATATCGCCGTTGCGCGCCGAGTAAATTATGTTTCGGGCATTAGTGAAAATGGGCGGCGCGGTGGCGCAGTGGTTAGCGCTGTCGCCTCACAGCAAGAAGGTCCCGGGTTCGAGTCTCTCGGCTCCGGTGCCTTTCTGTGTGGAGTTTGCATGCTCTCCCCGTGTCCGCGTGGGTTTTCGCCGGGTACTCCGGTTTCCTCCCACAGTCCAAAAGCATGCTCCTGGATAGGTTGATTGGCTCGGAGACTAAAATTGTCACCGTGACCCTATATAGGATTAAGCGGTTTCAGATAATGAGATGAGATGAGATTAGTGACAATTGTGCAACCGTCACAGTTGGAGGCAGTCGCCACCTATTAGTACAATAATGGAGCTGATAATCGGTAGGGTAATCGATGATTTTCACAATCGTCTAACCCCGCCGGTCTCAACCGGTGGGTCGCGACCCATCAGTGGGCCGCGAGCGTCACCTAGTGGTCCGTAGAGACCAGATCTTCAGATGTAAACGGTTGATAACCCCTGATGTAACCCAGGTCAGATTTTAACAAAGCTCTCGGTTATCTCTGGCCGGGACTCCAGCTAAGGTGGCCAGGACCAATGTAATATCAGAGAGCCTCATCTAGCAGTGGATTGACAAAGCGGCTGTACAAGAGCAGGACACAAACAGATCTGTGTCGTGAATCATCATCATGAATTGCCCGCTTAATTCTGTAAAGGATCGCAAAGGGCCGGAGCCTATCCCGGCAGACAGAGAACGCAAGGTGGGGGCTATACCCAGGATGTGACGCCAGTACATCGCAGGGCACTGGGCGCAATTATCTCAGCAGGCCAATTAACCTAGGCAGCAGCGTGTCTTTGTACGGTGGGAGGACACCGGAGAAGCCGGCGATAACCTACGCGGACACGGGGAGATCACGCACAAACTGCACACAGAGAAGCAGCCGAGCCAGGACTCGAGCTCGAGACCTTTTTGCTGTGAGGCGACAGCGTTACGCACCGCGCCCCGCTGCAATAGCACCGTTGTCAGATGTCAACGCTTCGTATTTTTAACTTTAAACCACTCGGTGACGTGCGCAAGGGTTGTCGCGGTCGCTTGAGCGACAGGGTTCGAGTTGCTATCAACTCACTTGGTGGCGAACTCAACCCACACGCTCTTAGATATTTCTCGCTGGACCATAGAGATATGAGTAAGCAGCAGACCCGAAGGGAAACGAGGAGGGACACTGTGTTTTATTTCTACAAGCATTTCATTTTGTGGTCATCAACGCCAAGTAAACAGCAGCCAGAAGCGGAAACAACGCGCACACAGCAACAGGAATCCTACCGCAGATCACTTAAGACAAATCCGCGCCTCACGATTAGAATATCATTATGTCAGACTAAATTGCCCGGTGATGGACTGGCGTCTCATCGTGGGTATATCCCTGCCTTGCACCCTGTGTATGCCGGGATAGGCTCCGGCTCACCGCGACCCTGTAGAGGACTAAGCGGTTTCTGACAATGAGATGATGAGATGAATATTAGCATTTCTAAAGTGCCTTTCACCCGAAGGCCACAAAGCGCTGCACACAGCTATGGAGAGAAAGTTAAGTCAACAACAACAACAACATCGTCAAAAAAGATGAATGCGTCACAGACATGCGGTGGCGAGGTGGCTCAGCAAGCAGCGCTGCCGACGCACAACAAGAAGATCCTGGGTTCGATTCCCGGCGCGGGTGCCGCCGTTGTGTGCGGCGTTTCAATGTTCTGCCAGCGTACGCTTGCTTTGTTGTGGGAGGAAACCGTGGAACCCGGGTAAGAACCCACGCAGATCAAAGAGAGAGAACACACAAACTCCACACAGAAAGGCGCCCGAGGCTGGAATCGGACCGCCTTAGGCAGGACTTTCTGTTAGGCGCAGACGTTTCTGCTACATTAGACTCCATGACCATTGCAGTTGCTAAGGCAGTCCGGAGTCTAGGAGTGACTCTTGATTCCTCTCTCAGCTTCGAGACACACATCAACAAGGTGACGAAGGTAGCCTATTTTCATCTCAGAAATACAGCCAGACTGCGCAACATCCTGTCACCGTCTGATGCTGAGAAGCTAATACACATCTTCATCTCCTCACGAATCGATCATTGTAATGCACTGCTCCCTGGCACCCCTGCCTACCTGATCAATCTTCTTCAACGTATGCAGAATGCGGCTGCTAGAGTCTTCACTTGCACACCCATCCACGATCACATATCCCCAGTACTGATGTCTCTCCACTGGTTACCGATTAAATACAGGATTGACTTCAAAATCCTCCTTCTCATCTACAAGGTGCTGCTCCAATAAACATCCGTGACCTACTCCACGCACCCTCCTCAACCCGACCACTCCGATCCTCCAATACGGTTCTTGCTGCATGTTCCCAGATCGCACCTCCATTCGATGGATGATAGAGCCTTCTCGCGCGCTGCTCCCAGACTCTGAATGCCCTTCCATTGGAGATTCCGTCAGCTGAGTCCTTGGGCATCTTCAAATCTCGTCTCAAGACTCACTTCTTCCGTAAGGCTTTCAAGTCCTCTGGCTAGGACTGTTGATGCGCCTGCTCGGGATTATTTTTCTTCTGCTTACTTTATATACTATAATTTATCTTATCTCATCGCATTGTCTGAAACCGCTTAGTCCTATACAGGGTCACGGTGAAGCCGGAGCCTATCCCGGCAGACACAGGGCGCAAGGCAAGGATATACCGACGATGGGACGCCAGTCCATCGCCGGGCACTGCGGGGCAATTTAGCCTGCGAGCCAATCAACCTATGTGTAGCAGCATGCTTTTTGGACTGTGGGAGGAAACCGGAGTGCCCGGCGAAAACCCACGCGGACACGGGGAGAGCATGCAAACTCCACACAGAAAGGCACCCGGGCCGAGAGATTCGAACCCGGGACCTTCTTGCTGTGAGGCGACAGCGCTAAACACTGGGCCACCGCGCCGCCCCTACTATAATTTATTGCTACTATTTAACTTTCAGTCGACCTGCTCTGATATTCTTGTTCTTGTTGACATGCCGTTCTCTCGACAGCTCTGTGCAGCGCTTTGTGACCCTCGGATGAAAGGCGCTCTATAAATGCAATTATTATTATTATCATGCAGCCCAAGCCATCTGTAACAAAACACTGAACACCCAGAAGATTGAGTGGCTCAAGGGATGTTTACAAAGTACTGTACATTATTTTGTGGCGAGACAGACTTGGGAAGGAAACGTGCTCTCTGCATATTTACCTCGCTACTTATATTCTCCACAATGACGGTCACGCTTGCTTTGCGATGGGAAACTTTCTCTCGGTGAGGATGTAAGGACACAATGAAAGTATATTGATGCCAAACTTATGTCAGACATCCGTAAATATTCCCAAGGCCACTTGACTTTTTTGAAATGAATAAGATGGTTTTCATGTGCGCATGTCCTTTATCACCGTGCAATTGTTCTGCTCGGTTTAATATCCATCGCACAATGTCGTGTGTTCTTCAGATTTTCTTCAATTTTCGCCAATTTTTCTGATCCCTTTTTTTTTGCCGATTGGCTGTTTTGGCTGCGTCACGATGACGTGTTTTCAAGTTCGATCATAGACGGGGGGAGGGGCGGACACGAGACATTTAAATTCGTCGGTCGGTTTAAATTAAAGTTGGAAGGAATCGTTGAGCTGCGCAGCTCTTTGAACGGGTCTCCAGCGGGGACTGGTAAGCAAGTTACAACATCTCACGGCACGGGGAGCAATTCAGTTGGGACAATAGACCTCGAGAGCAGCAGTGGATCAGCGTCTTGGGTGAAGGCTTTACTCTAAGTAACAAAAAATAACTGTGGTTGACCTACTGTTGGTTTATCACGGCTCAGTGTGTGATGAGAATTGCTCACCATAGATGGTCTTTCAGGATAGCCGTGTCGAGTATTCCCTCCCTCCCCTTCGCAACTTTTCGCCTCCCACGTTGGAAGCATCGTCAGACGGTTCTCAATGGATTTATCCGTCGAGCGTTGAGAACTGGGCGGCGCGGTGGCCCAGTGGTTAGCGCTGTCGCCTCACAGCAAGAAGGTCCCGGGTTCGAATCTCTCGGCTCGGGTGCCTTTCTGTGTGGAGTTTGCATGCTCTCCCCGTGTCCGCGTGGGTTTTCGCCGGGCACTCCGGTTTCCTCCCACAGTCCAAAAGCATGCTGCTGCATAGGTTAATTGGCTCGCAGGCTAAATTGCCCCGCAGTGCCCGGCGATGGACTGGCGTCCCATCGTCGGTATACCCTTGCCTTGCGCCCTGTGTCTGCCGGGATAGGCTCCGGCTTCACCGTGACCCTGTATAGGACTAAGCGGTTTCAGACAATGAAATGAGATGAGATGATTCAGAAGCGTGAGAAAACCCGCAGGGAGGTGAGAGGGAGGCAGACACGCAATTAGCCGGCGCCAACATTTGCCAGACACCGACAAATATTGTGATGTTATCGGCCAATTAGTTAACGATTTCCTTTTTTTTACTTATGGGAGGAAATCGGAGAGCCCGGAAGAATCCCACGCAGAACAGAGGGAAAGAACACACAAACGCCACATAGAAAGGCGCCCGAGGTGATAATCGTACCACCTCGGGCAGGAGCTTTCTCGCTGCGAGCCACAGGTTCAACCACTGTGCCACCGTGCCGCTCTCAACGGCTGCTCATTCGGGATAGCCGCGCGGCGTGCGTCGCTCTTGCGTTCTCCTTGGCGACGTGTCGCCTCCCACGTTGGAAGCATCGAGGAGAAGAGAGGAGGAACGCTCGCTGCTGCCATCCCCGCAAGCCCTTAGGAGCAATGGTAAACACACGGGGTGGAGTTTTTGGCGAGAACCCACAGGGACGCCGTTCCTTACAGTGAAAATCCCAGAGGGGACATAAAAGGATTTCCTGTTCTTATATTTACATTTCGGAAGTCACAGAAATGCGTGAAATTCGCTCTCATAAACTCAACGTTTCAGGGCAGAATCCCGAGATTGTATGTGTCTCTCTAAGTGTGTATTTATCTTCATGTATGTCTATGAGTCTTTATGTGTCTAAGTCTGTCTACATATCTCTACGTGTGACCGTTTCCCTATGTGTGTCTCTGTATCTCTATGTATGCATTTTCCAGTCACCTCGGTCAGGAAGCCAATGGCACCTCGGTCTGCCCCGTCACCTCTTATCGGCGAGCCTTCAACACTCCACGTGGTCACAAGGTGCACCTGGCCTGGCACAGGCGCGGTGGGAAATTTCAATTTACCACTTAGTGGCAGTTGCTATTGTTGTGTGTGTCTGTGAATCTCTATGGATCTATATCTGTGCGCCTTTGGATCTTAAATAAATAAAAATAATATGTTGAATTTCTAAAGCACCTTTCACCCGAGGGTCACAAAGCGCTGCATGTAATGAGTCTCAATGTATCATTGTGTACCTCTGTGTATGTCTATGGATCTCCGAAAGAGCAGCTTTTGGAAGCAATCATCAATCGAGTGGTTTAAAACCTACATCAATGTATGTTTTGATATCAGTTTCTATGCATCTCTATGTGTCTGCATCTATGTGCATGCTTGTGAGTCACGATGCGTCTCTATGGGTCTCTGTATCTCTCTGAGTTTCTATTTATCTCTATATATCTTTATGGGTCTCCATGTACCTCTATGAGTCTCTCTGTATCTCTATGTATCTCTATGTATCTCTCTAAGTCTCTAAATACCTCTATGAGTCTCTATGTATCTCTATGCTTCTCTATGGGTCTCTATGTGCCTCTATGAGTCTGTATCTCTACCTATTTCTATGAGTCTCTATGTATCTCTATGTATTTCTATGAGTCTGTATGTATCTCTGTGTATCTCTATGAGTCTCTATGTACCCATGTGAGTCTCTCTGTATCTCTATGTATCTCTATGAGTCTCTATGTACCTCTGTGAGTCTCTGTATCTCTACGTATCTCTATGAGTCTCTATGTACCTCTGTGAGTCTCTCTGTATCTCCATGTATCTCTATGTACCTCTAGGCATCTCTATGTTTCTCTATGTATCTCTAAAGCGGACCCGAACATTCCTTGTGTTTAATAATAATAATTATTTATTGATCTGAACACAAACGCTTCATTAAAAATATACTCAAAGCGCTGTACAAGCGACAATTACACGTTGCAGTCAACGCATCATCTGTGAATTAGCGAGAAAGTAATAAATGTTGGCAGAAATCAAACCTCCTAGAAGGGCTGTGTGGGCCCCCCTGTGAGGAGCGGTGGTGCAATGATTAGCGCGCTGCACTGTGAACCCTGCCACCTGAGTTCGATTCCCGCTCACGGCAAACACCAGTGACGATTTTTTGGACCGGTCCTGAATCTCCCCTCGGTCGACCTGATGCACCCACTAGGAAGGCAAAGGCGATCCGGCGTGGTGCTG
>JAZEWT010000014.1:16250592-16262058 GCA_036362905.1 Mordacia mordax | reverse complement strand
ACGTGACTGGAGATGATAATTGCTTTCCATGGCTCTTCTTTTGGGGTTAACCGCCTTGGTTGTTCCTTCTCTGCAAAGGCGAGAAAAGGAAGACTCGACTCGGATATCCGGAAAGAACAGCTGTGGAGTGCATTTCTCATATATCAAGCTGTGACAAATCTACATCAGAGACCGGAGAATGCGGCCAAGACGACAGTCACCGTGCAGATAATGCAATGAGATCAGTTCATGAGAAGGAGCGAGATGTTTAACATGGGTGACATGGATGGTAGCAAGACAGGACTGCGAGGGATGGCAGCAGTTTCGAGGAGGCCTTAAATCGGTAGTGCATAGACAATGATGATCCGGTAATAATGACGCATCATTGATCCATCAACCAAGTTAGCACGCTCACGGTTCACGCTTTGAGTTGTGCGCTGAGAATTGATCACGAGTTATGTAAATAATAGCGAAACGGCACATCGATTCACCAATTGAGGCGTCTGCAAGAGGCTTCTGCATTGCGACGTTTGACGAGTTACAATAATAAGTGGCACGTGAGCGGAAGTGGGTATTGTAATGTATTATTTAGGCTTCATGAATAAATACACTAGAATGAACGCACTTATGTAATAGGAATGTTACGATGCACGAGTGCCTACAGAGATCATTAATTTTTAAGGCACGGGAAACGTGCTTTAAATCACGCTGAAAGCGTCTATGATTTTCAAATAATGCTAGCAGTACTAATGTTTTATAAATTAATTCATTCATTAGCAATACCCGTGCTTAGTTTTCACACGGAGGCCGGTAAACTGCGGAGAAGTGGGAATGCAGCAGATATCGCTGTAGGGCTGTGCAGCGCTTTGTGACCTTTGGGTGAAAAGCACTCTAGAAATGAAAGTGTTATTTTGCCTGAGGTCTGTGGTCCTATATTGGCATATTTGGCCAACTGAAAAATAATAATCAATAGATCTGGCATTCTAAAATAATTCCCAGAGTAGTGTTCTGGACCGTGAAAGGCAACCGAGTACCGAGACAATGACGTTAACAATACTGCACAAATCTAACTTAATTTTCTCTGACAGTGCTGCGAACAAAATGGTTAAAACGAGACAAGAAGCGAGCATTTATTTACCCTGTATGGGAGCTCGCATATAGTTTATTCAGTCAGATAATATAAAAAGGTCAGTGCTAAAAAATCTCGTGCATCTCACTACTCCTAATATGGGTGGGCATTGGATGCTGGCACACCACAAACGCTGATGTTATCACAGTGGATTCTTTGGGGTTTTTTTCTTGAGTAGGGCACAAGTCACTCTGAGCTGAATACTTCTTCTTAAGGCATTATAGCTGTTCAATAAAAATTTTAAAAGATGACAATCGTTCAATATAAAAAATTCAGGCACCAGGCGAGTATGTGTGGGTGTTTATCAGTGCACTAGTTTGCACATTGCACACCCTGCAACCTGTGTTCACTTCTGGTCCATTCAAACATCAATAGCAAGTGGCATCTAAATCAGTCTTTATCCCTTTTGTTAGTCAACTCAGCCTTACATGGGTACCTGTTGTAAAGTGTAAGTAACACCACCACTGTGGAGACAAGAGGCTGGTTGTCGTGACATCTAACTTTGCCATCCTCAACCAGTGGGTCTCGACCCAACAGTTGGCCACGAGCGCCACCTAGTGGCCCTTGGTGATCAAACGCAAGCAGTCCAAGTGGGCCTTGAGGTGCAAAAGGTTGAGAAGCCCTGCTCCAGACAACCCCCGCTCCAGACAACCCCCACCTCCATGTGCCATAGAGCCCTTCATAGATGTCTCGCTAACAGTACTTAGCCCCCCACGGTCTTGTGAGGGCTACAGAGGACACCGCCTTAGTGTATTGTCCTTGTGTGCGTGCGAGCAGATCCCAGGATGTCTCGCCTGCCCTGTATTGACAAGCGTCTGCTGCGGAACGTTATCCGGCACACGGACGCTCATAACAAGGTAATGCGGCGGCGGTGGCGGCGGCGGCGATCGATGGGGATGCGGGGGGAGGGGGGTGGAGGCGCGTGGACAGAAGGGCATTGGCGCTGCGGTACCAGGGGACTCTGTGGCAATTGCTCCCCAAGGATTCCGTTCTCCGGCTGCATGGCAAGGGTGGAGGATAAGCTGCTTGGAGAGTG
This sequence comes from Mordacia mordax, assembly GCA_036362905.1. Classification (NCBI taxonomy): domain Eukaryota; kingdom Metazoa; phylum Chordata; class Hyperoartia; order Petromyzontiformes; family Petromyzontidae; genus Mordacia; species Mordacia mordax. The sequence continues at coordinate 16,259,914 of JAZEWT010000014.1, read as the reverse complement.
ATTGATAATAATTCTAATGCTTGGGGTGGAGTCGTTGTGGTTGGTGAGTGGCACTGCCCTAAGTCGGTGGCGGGTGAATGTCTGAGACGGTCCTGGCAATCTTTTTCTTAATAAATCATAATAATAATAATTGTATTTATAGAACGCTTTTCACTCGAGGGTCACAGAGCGCTTAACCAGTAAGTGTGCCAAACAATAACGGAGTGCGAAGCGGCATTTGTCAAATGGTGATTTGGTAGAACTGTTATTTTAACAGTAATTTGCAGTGCTTTTTAAAATTCATGTTCATCATTGGGGTTTTTTGTATTTTTTACCATACTTCACCATGCTGGTCAGTACAGGTTAGTGACGAGGTAGGTCGTGGATAGCAGGGATCATTCAGAAAACACATGCAACTGTTATTAGCTGTGATCAGGAATGTACGTGTATAGTATGAGGCTCAAACCACTGTGCCATCACTCTACCCTAGTAATAATTGTGCCCTTTGTTTACCCATGAAAACCTCAATGTATCTGACGACTTCTTCAACAAGCTTTCTACATTGGGATGCTTGACCAGTTCCATTAATGAGCATTTGGCATGTGGGATTAAAGCAGAGTACCTGAAGAAAACACCACACACACAAAGGGGTAACACTCAAATCTCTGCAGAGGTAGACTCAACAATGCATTGCTCTACAGCTGTTTCCTGGCCAGCTTACACCCGAGCCTACATTACCACCGATTTCCCACGTAGTCTTCCATCCAGCCACTCGTCGGTTTCAGCCCTGCTTAGCTTGCAAAATTGAACACTTGCAGGATGATTTGGTTGTAAGCCGGGGAGGGGGAGGGAGCGATGGCGGTGACATCTGGCGATGTAAGGTCTCAGGATCGGCAATGGTGCGACGCAAGATAAATCAATGCCGCCACGCAGGCCAAGTGTGTTGTCTTCAGAGGCAGCTGAGCCACCCCGCGTCGGGGAGTCGGGCACTTGTGCGGAATTAATTTGGGCAGCCGAGTGGCTCAGTGAGAATACAGTCCTCGTGCACCACAACAGGAGCGCGTCTGGGTTTGATTCCCAACTCGGGTGTCTATCTGCGTGGCGTTTGTATGTTCCCTGTTCTGAATTGGTTCTATGGTTTCCCTCCGTAACTAATAAGACTCGTTGGATAATGATCGCTTCAAAAAGCTGCTCTCTCGGGACAGCCGCGTCGATCGCTCCCTGTCCCTCCATCGCAACGTTTCGCCTCCCGTTCGAGGCATCCTCACAACGCACCTGAGGATGCAGTCATCATGCAACGAGCCGTGAAAACCTACATCATTACACTCATTGGCTAATCCAGTTTCCTTCCACACGCTCAAAAAAACAAGCATTCCGTCATTGGCCAATCATCCCAATCCTGCATGCTTCCTTGTATATTACTCGATTGGGATTAGACATAGCAACACCTCGGCTTCCTCCCAGCACTTGGCACGAGGTTAAGAGGAGGATCCTAACAGCCCATTGCGTTTGAGAATCTCAAAAATCCCTACGTCAACATTTGGCCTGAGGGCCACGAGCAGCCCGGCAATATATTTTGTCCGGCTCGTAAAGAATAATCAGAAAGCAACGAAATTGTATTGAAAGCGATTTTATTTATTTTCGGCCCATGTTAAAATTGGCTGGTGTCATTGATATAAGCCTGTATTGCTATAGCCGACTGTCAATGTTCTGTGTGCAAAGGAAGGGGTGATTTGGAGATAGAGTGGGGATCGATGACAAGTTAGTGGGCCTTGGTTTGATTATTTTATCCGGAACTGTCCTTCGTGATAAATAAGTTGTACAGCCCTGCTCTATGTCTCCCGCCTCCCTGGTTGCTGTAAGTTTATTTACCCCATTGGATTTATACGTTATTTTGGTCATTTCGGATGTTTGCTGCAATAATAAACATATATCTCAGCTCCAGAGCACTGGGTCACCGGCGCACATAGCCACGGCACACGGCCATTGTGAACCGACCGGGTCACCTGGCCAAAATGTAATGCCCAGGCGCACGTGTGTACGTGAGCTGCTCAGGCTACGCGACAATGCTGACGTGCTTGTGCGTCCGTGTGCATTCCCGCGTGTGCGTCCTGTGTCCGCGAGCCAGATGCAGGAAGTGAGCGTCACGTGGAAGCAGCGGCAGCTGCAGATGCTCATTGAGGGCGGCGGCGTCCGCCGGAAACGCAGGCGCGTAGCCTCTCCCGTCCTTGGCAGGTCGGTGGGGGGGGCCTGGGAGTAAGGGAGTGGGGGGGGGTGGTGGTGGATGGGAGGCGGGAAGGGAGACGGTGAGGAGGGGAGGGGTGCGGCGGTGTCGCCAACTGCTCAGAACGGAAAGTCGCCAAACGAACCTCAAAAGGTCAACAGCACTTTGTAAAAAAAATGTGACTCGACAATTTACTGAGCAATACACGGAATAAACTGATGCAGGATCCTTAAAGCTAGTTTGTAATTGTGGCACTAGAGAAATGAACCAGTATTAAACCTAGTAAACGTAATACGTGGAATCTCTTAAACATTACTGGGAAAGCCCAAGGAGTCACTAAAATCTCTTGACAGTAGCTTAGATGGTGCAGTGTTTATTGACATTTAAACTGACTTCAAAAATATCGTAAATTACTTAACGACCTAATGCTCTCGCTTGGGCACCGGGCGATGTGGACACTGCACTGTAGCCACTCTCGCAGAGTACGCATTGTTTGCACTCAACTCGTTGGCCAGGTGGCGCGGGAACCAGACCGCTGAGCCCATCCTGGCGGGTTTGAATCTTGGTTTCATGCGACCCCGAATAGATCGATTGTCCCAGTGTTGTGGAGTGATGGGGCTCAGCAAAGTCACCGCTGCCTGTCTGAAACGAAAATCCGAGTGAGATTTGAATTCACCGAACGTAGGTTTTCACATTGTGGTGTATGACGAGAGTTGCTCTTTTCTCGGCTATTCATAATCAGTATCTTAATCTTCTAGAGATTTGAGCTAAGAATCACTCTCGAGAGTTGTTGTTTCGGAACAGCCGCGGCAAGCTTTTCTCCTCTCTCCTTTGCGGTGTTTTGTCTTCCACGTTGGAGGCATCGTCTGTGCTGTGAAACGTCGTAAAGAAGAGAGGAATAATGTGGCAGGGTGGCGTCGTGGTAAACTCTGCGCCTCGCACAGAGACCCTTCTGCCCGAGTTGATTCGATTCCCACCGCGAGCGCCTTTTTGTGTAGATTTTGTGTGTTTTTACCGTGTTGTGCCAAACGATAATTCATACTAATAGTTTCCTCTGGGTTCATCATTTGCCTCCCTCGACTAAAAAAAAACCCTCATTAGTTGGCCGATAACATAAAACACAGGGGCGTAGTGTCTGGCGGGTTGGCACCGCTTGTCATCATTACTGCCTCCCCCCCCCTCCTTCAGTTTTCTGCAGTGCATTGGGGCCTATAGGTGAAAGGTGCTGCTGTAAGAATAATAATGATTGCATTTTTAAAGTGCCTTGCACGTGAGCATTACCAAGTGCTGCACAGAGCTGTGGCGAGAATGGAATGTCAACAATAACATCAAAATGGATCAATTAAGTAAAATAATGACTATAAATCAATGGAGGCGTAGGTCAACAATGGGCCATTATCCAAGCACACACCAGTGAGGAGCATCAACAGTCCTTGCCAGATAACTTCAAGGCCTTACGGAATAAGTGAGTCTTGAGATGGGAATTGAAGATGCCCAGGGGCTCAGCTAACCGAATCACCAATGGAATGGAGTTCCCGAGTCTGAAAGCAACACACGAGAAGACTCTGTCACCCATCGAATGGAAGTGTGATCTGAGCACATGTGGCAAACCCGCATTGGAGGATCGAAATTGTCATTGATTTGCGTGCGTGAAGTAGGTCACGGATGTATGATGGAGCAGGGCCAACGAGAGCTTTGTAGGTGAGAAGCAGGGTCTTGAATTCAAACCTGTATTTAACCGGTAGCCAGTGGAGAGACACCAGTACTGGAGATATGTAATCGTGGATGGGAGTATGGGTGAGGATTCCAGCAACCGCATTCTGCACACGTTGAAGACCATTGATCAGGTAGGCAGGGGATGCCGGGAAGTAGTGCATTGCGATAATCGATTCGTGAAAAAATGGAGATATGGATTAGTTTCTGAGCATTGGAGGGTGAGAGGATATTGTGCGGTCTGGCTATATTTCTGAGATGGAAATAGGCTACCTTTGTCACCTTATTGATGTGTGTCTCGAAGGTGAGTGAGGAATCAAGAATCACTTCAGACTCCTGACTGCCTTTGCAACTTCGATAGTCTGGTCGTTAAGCATCAAATGGACAGGTTCAGCCTTGGATTATTGGTGCGGGGTTCTGATAAGCAACACTGCTGTTTTGTCACCATTTCGTTTTAAGAAATTTGAATTGAGCCAGGCCTTCACAGTTGACATTGAGGATAGCATGTAAAGACCAGACGCATTGATTGACAGCTTTGCGTGAATATTGATTTGGATTTTATCGGCTTGGCAATGGTAGCTTAGATTGAAGCTGCTGCCAACTGGTTTTATATAGATGCTGAAGAGAAATGGGCGGATGACTAAACCCTGAGGAAGACCAGACAAAACAGGATGGATCTCTTAAGTTACATCCTCCAAGGTTGACAAACTGCTTCCGGTCCGAGAGGTAGGAGCTGAGCTAGTGCAGGGCACAGCCAGACCCCTATGCCCTCTCGTTACTACAGTAAGGTAGGGTGGGCAACGGTATCAAAGGCTGTGCTCAGGTCCAGGAGGACAAGAATAATCCTTCATCAGCAGCGACAGTAGGTCATTAACTACTCTGACCAGAGCAGTTTCAGTACTGTGGCCAGATCTTAAACCCAGATTGGAAGGGATCGAGAAGGTCATTGTTGAGGACGTGTTTCCGGAGTTACATGACTAGTGCACGCACAAGGACCTTAGGAAGGAGTGGTAAATTGGAGATTGGTCGATAATTATCAGGGATGTTGCAATCGGGTTTTTTTTTTTAGCAGAGGGCTAACTGCAGCACATTTGCATAGTGCGTTAACGATGCCGGAGCGAAGTGAGTTGTTGAAAAGGTTTTTGACGAAGGTGGCAAGGAATTTGAAGTTTGCCCGGGTGAGTTTGAATGGGAAGGGGTCCAAGGAACAGTTTGTAGGCCGAGATCTGATAATAACGATTTATCAGATTCCGTTATATTGCTAAATTGCAGGCGTTTTGAGATCAGGGTAGGAGAGAGAATAATTGGTGAGGTAGTGGGTGAAGGTTTAAACTGGGTCGAGATGCGGTGGATTTTGGCTTTGTCTGTGAAAATGACTAAGTGTATGAAGGAGCCGATGGATAGTTGAGAAAATGATCTTAGTCTTGTCCCAGATATCAGCTGGGATGCTGGAAAATTGGTACGGGTGCAATCAAGTGCCTTCCTGCAGCGATTGAGTTGGTCCTTATCGATTTGAGCGTGGATGGTAAGGTAAGATTTTCTCCAAGTCCATTTGGCCCTGCGTGTGTTCACCCTGACCCCCCAGAGTTCAACATTATACCATTGTGGATGGTTTTATAAATGTAATAAAAATATTATTATTCTGGAAGAGCGGCTCTTTAGAGCAGTTCTTTCCGGGGCGTAAGTTTATTATCCTTGCCGTTCCCCGCGGCGGCCGTGAGCGCCGCGTCAAACCGAAGGATCGTCCGCGCGTCGCCGATCTGACGGGCGATTCCCCACCCGCGCGTTGCGCCCGCCCGCAGGAGCCACATGCGGTGCGACGGCTACGACGACGACGACGACGACGAGGTGGCGGTGGCGGCGGCCACGGTGGGCGACAGCGGGAGGCGATGGAGCCGCACGCTGCACGAGGCGGAGGACCCGAACCCTGAGCGGTGAGTGAGCCGGCGGGTGTCATTCCATCGCTCTTCAGTCACCTGTCAGCTGTTCTGCCGGCTCCGTGCCGATCGCATCGTTGCCATCTTGCGGTCGAGCGGCCGCAAGCCGCCGTCAAGACCGGCGGTTCGCAGTGGCCGAGTTGGCGCGCCTGTGTATTCGCACCCCTTGAATATTTGCCCCAGTCGTTACGTTTGTTGCGCCAAGGGTGTGTGAAGGATAATAAGTCTCTGCCCTTGATGTAAGACAAAGCGGTTGGATGACATCATCTTGCGGGCGGTGGTGGCTACTCACCAAGCCCGTAATCCGGCCGCGGCGGAGGCAGCGAGTGTCAGTGATTCACGCAATCGCTGCAAAACTCCCTTCCCGTGGGCGGCAAGATGCGAAACCGCTGGCCAAGAGAGGGCGGTGCAGAAAAAAAAATGTGGACCAATGTCGTCTGTTACGTGTCTGAGATAGCGTTGTCCCCTCACAATTGCACGTTTTTTTTTATTCTGGGGTGTTCTGTGTTTCCTGCTACGCTTGGAAGCGCTTATAAATTTGCCGAAAGCATCTTAAAATATATATATAGTGCACCGCCGTGTGTTGTGGATTTGTTCCGCATGGTGAAATGCGATTTTCATGAACGATGCTGTCCTTGTAACACTCGTCATTATTAATCTCGCACAAGGAGAGGTGCACTGCTCGCTGCGGGCGTTGGAAATGGGGCTCTGACAATCTCGCGGCGCAATTGGGATCGGCAGTGCAATTTAAAAGCAATTAACGATAATTAAATTATTAACTTTCAACCAAACGTGCACGCAGCGCCGTGCAAAAGTAAGATCGGAGGAGAAAGCATAATGGAGTACAGACCAGCAGTGCAAATGATAAAACCCCGTGGCAAGCGATTAACTGAAATAAAACTAAATTGTCACTGTTACGAACCAAAAGCAGAACACACTAAACGAAGCGCATTCTAAATTAAAAACATAAATAAATAGACCCATCCCATTTTGAGCATTTCCCAGAATCTGGGAGGAAAAAACACGCGGAGGAGACGGCGGGGCTTCCTGCGAGACCCGTCCCCCGGCGGTGGCCGTGACGCGATAAGCGCCGTCGTAAATAGAGCGGCCGCAATTAAACATCCCCCAGCGTTTACCGCCCTCATTACCGATCCTGATCCCCAGCTACTCACTAATTTCAGGGGGAGCTCCAGAGTTACGTGGGGGGGGGGAGGCGGGTTTCGTTTCTAAAATGTTTCTTCCCCTGGTGCCGTTTAATCGCTCCGTTTTGACCGCGCCCTTCCCTCCCGACCTCCAACCCTGGCCGCTTCTCGCAGTTAAAAACTGGCCGGATAGATTGTTCTGTTCGTTGACTCTCTCTCGCGTTAGTCGCGGACGGCATTGTCGTTACGTGGTCTCAAATAAAACAAGAATAAAAATGGGCCAGATAGAGTTTTAATAACCGAGCGCGCGCGTTTGTCTTATTGTGGCCGTTATGACATCGGTGGTATAGCGGTTAGCGCGCCGTGCGATGAACCCCGCGACCCGAGATTTATTCCCCGTTCACGGCCAACGCCAGCGACGATTTTCTGAACCGGCCCCGGGTTTTCACTAGGTCGTGTCAGCCTGCAATATGTACCCGGGTGCGGTGTGGAAACATCGCCACTAGGGAGACAAAGGCGGCCGGGCGTGGTGCTGGCCACCCACCCCTCGTGCGCCGTGCCAGCCATCCCAGGTGCCACTCGCTGACAGCACTTGACCCTACAATCTGATAAGGCTATACTGGAGATCTTTGCCTTTGTTATTATTATTATTATAACAGTTTTGTTTTGGGTGGGGTTTTCTTTTTAACATTTTATCACCAAGGACCTTGTTCGGCGGAAGAGTTAGTCAGCAGATGTGTCATGCGTCTCGTGATGCATGCCTTTCTGTTTTATGCATTGTTGCGCTGGTCAGTTTGCAAGTTTATTGTGTTACGGGAATCCCGCATCTGCAGCTTGCTGGCTCACTCTGTGCTTTCTGCTTGAATAATGAACATCTTAGGTGGAGCTGTTAACGCTATGGGTACTTTTTTGCCAGTATACATATATAAGATTACAACAGGTTTTACCGTATCTGGCGATTATGCAGGTGTTAAGATCTTAACACCGGCAAATAGGCTCAAAAGGAAGCCACTGCCAGGTGAAGGTCGGTCAATTGAAGGATAATGCATAGGTTATCAAAGCTGCCTGTTTGCATACTTTGCCACTAGTATGTGTGGCTTTTGCAAACTGGACGCATTGTAAAATGTGTCAATTTTGGTGTTTGGGATCTTAACACCTGCATAATTGCCTGGCAATTATGCAGGTGTTAAGTTTCTGGCGATTATGCAGGTGTTAAGATACGGTAAAACCTGTTGTAATGTTATATAATAAACATCTGTTTATCTCGTGGTCGCGATAGGAGCCTTGTGTTGTGTCGCAGGAATCCTGCATCTAAAGCTTGCGAGCTTACTGGGTTCTTTCCGCTGTAATAATAAACATCTATCTTTCTGTGACCTGTGCCCTCTGACCATTTCTCTCTCCCTGTATAGGTGGGGACACGCTGGATTCTGGGAGCTCTACCCCAGTGATTATCGCCCGCCTCTGTAAGTACTGCGAGTCCACGCAGACTGTCAGGGCAAATGCTGTTGGCGAGCACCTATTAAGGGCGGAAACGGCACGCGTCGATGGTTGTTTGGCCAGAAGTACACCCGGCTGGCTGCTTTTGTCGTTCAAGTGGCAATGTTTACACACCGTATTCTCGGTTAATGCTGAGTCGACCCAGGGGAGACCTGGGACCGGTTCAGATATCGACCACTGATGCAGAGCGGCGAGTGGGAATGGAACTCAGGTTGCAGGGTTCACAGCGCGGTGGGCTAACAGCCCGCATTACAAAAAGCAAATACAGAGGTCCCTTGTGTAGCCATACAGTACGCAAGAGACAAAGGGAAAGATGAAAATTGCTCTCCATATCTGTTCTTTTGGGATAGCCAGTGACAGTGAACGTAGGTCCGGTCCTGAGCCTCCCCCCAAGTCGACTCGACCTAAAATGAGTACCCAAAGTGGTGCGTTACCACCGCCGCTCGGTAGACAAAGGCGGCCGGGTGTGCGGAGAGAGATCCCTGTACAGCCATGCAGGACACGCGCATCACACAACGAGCACTGCGCAGCGTGGCATATGTCTATGCCCCCCCCCCAATGGATGGCTATCACTGCCCTCCAGTGGATGAGATGCTGTTGACGGAACCTCGGCGGTTTGTTTCGAGACGTTGCCTTGCGAAGCCGTCGCCACGTCCTGTCGCACTCGGCGCGAGCTTTGAAGTCCGAGCGTCTCGATCGCGTGTGGGCACGACCCCGACACGTGCACCGTCGCAGTGTAATCGCCAAGCGGAGGCTCGCGAGGGTTCCACCAACGAGGCGGCGGCGGTGGCAGTGGCGGCGGCGGCAGTGGCAGCGGCGGCGGTAGCAGC
>JAZEWT010000014.1:16240091-16250563 GCA_036362905.1 Mordacia mordax | reverse complement strand
GTCTGTCTGCCGGGCCCTCCGCTCGTAATACGAGCGCCGCTCGTATTACGAGCGCCGCCCGCGTGCGGAGGGGCGCACGGGCGGAGAAACGGATGCGCGCGTCAGCGGGCAGCGAGAGGCCACGAGACGACGGACCACTGTGCGGCGTTCACAGATTGGCGGGGCGAGTGTTTTTAGCGAGGTTTAGCCTTCACAGACTGATGGGATAAGTGCGGTTAGCGAGCACCTACGAAGGCCGACACTGCACACGAGGCAGTTGCCGCCATTGTCTCCCCAGTGTCGATTTTGCCAAAAACCGCGGTGGGCTACCCGCTGATGGCCGAGTCGCGCTAGGAGGGAAGACCTACGTGTCGGCGATGGTGACCACGACAAATAGGAATCAAAGACCGGGTCCTTAGCCCGGCGGGCTGAGCGCCGCGTCACCGCCGCCCGCGCGCGCGCACACGTGCGTGCGCATGCGCTGGAGTTGGCTGCACGGAAACGTGGGCGGGGAGACGGACCCCGTGCCCATCGAGCCCGATGTGATCATCAACTCTCCGGTGGGGATTCCCGCACTGAGCAATTAAACACGAGCCCACACACCAACAGACTACGACCCCCCCCCTGCCGTGTGGGTCTTAACGGACCGTTTAGCATCTGTGAAGGCTGGCAAAGCACACGAGGTGGGTTGGTGGGTGGCTCGAGCCACACCCGACCCGGCCACCTCTAATACAGTGGTGATGTGTACACACTGCACCGGGTACTTGTTTTAGGCTGAGTCTACCTGACGGAGGCTCGGGTCCAGTTCGCACAATCGTCAATGGTGTTTGCAGTGAGGGGGAATCGAACTCGGTTTCGCCGGCATTGCAGTGCAGTCGGGTAAACCGCGACCACCTGTTAAGGGTGTAGCGCCGCGTGCGTGGGAGTGGTGTGTCCGGCCTCACGCTCGCCAATCATTGCCTCTCCTGTGCCGGTGTTTACACACCGCGCGAGGCTCTCGTTCAGCCCTCGAGTTGCCCTCGAGTTGCCCTCGCGGTGGCCCACGACGGGTTGAGTTATCGCTGCCCGCTGTTAGCCGTCGTCGCGAATCAAACGCGGGCGTTCTGGGATCGTAGTGCAGCGCTCCGCTCGCCGTGTCTCGCCGTTCGGCGCATGCATTTTTTTTTCTTTCCGTTAAACTAAATTCAATGACAAAGCATAACATTCGAACCCACGCTTCATTCACAAGCCATGCGTAATGTGGAATGTTGTTTTGCGTCACTGTCGCGTCTGGAACAAGAGGGTTTGTTTGTGCGGGTGCATGAGTGCATGTCCACGCAACTCATTACTCGCTCGGTTGAAAATTATAAACCTCGCTTGACGCCTCTTTTTAATAATGCCAGATACGTCCTTAATGAGAAGCACAGCCTGGTTCTTGTACGATTTAGTGCAACGACGCTCACTGTTAAATGAAAGCCATAAATAACCATTGCATGATGATGATGATGATAATTGCCGCGTCTGTACGTGGAGTGTTGTGTGTTCTTCCTGTGTCCGCGTGTGCTTTTCACCGACTTGTCCGGTTTCCATGCACAGTCCACACGCTGCTGCTGCTGCTATTTGGGTTAATTGGCCTGCTGGCTAAATCACTCCCAGTGCCCTTTGATGGACCGGTGTCCTATCCTGGTTATAGCCCTGCCTTCCGCCCTGCATCTGCCGGAATAGACTCCGGCTCACAGCGACCCTGGTACAGGATGAAGTGGGTACTGATGATGAACGAATGAATGACTGTGGCTGTACGTGTCTCCCTTGCGTGCACGGACGATCGTTTCGCGGGCGAAGTGCGAAGAGGATCAGAGCGAGCGGCGGTCCTATCCGGCGCTTCTCCTCCGAGTCGTCCTCCTCTTCATCCTCCTCCTCCTCCTCCGCCGACGACAAAGCGGCCGGGCGCTGCGCCGGCCGCCGCCACCGCTCAAGTCCCGAGAGGCGGTCGCGGAGGAAGAAGAAGAAGAAGAAAAAACGCAAAAAGCGCGGCGGGCGGGAACGACGCCGCGAGCGGCGTCCGAGCGACGGGGAGTGCGGCGGAGACTGCGCCGAGCGCCGGGACGGAGCGACGGGCGAGCGCGAGCGGCGGCGCAAACGCTCGGGCGAGCGGCGGCACCGGCGCAGCGACGACGGAGAGGGCGGCAAGAAGAGGCGCCGGCGGAGCAAGGGGGGGGCGCTGGCTGCGGGCAGTCACGACCCCCGGGGCAATCCCAATAAACACTTGAACGGGAGTGCGCAAGCGTAGCGCCGCAACCGGTCGGCGAATTCTGGCCGCATGCTGAGGGCCGTCACTTGCGAACGCAGAAAACCGTGCACTTGCCCCGCGTACGGATGTGGGTTTCGTCACTGCTCGACGCTTGGTGAGAATTGCTCGCGAGGGCTGCTCTCTCGCGTTCTTTGGAGACGTCCGTTGGGAGCTCCTTCGACACACCGGAGGGGGAATGTCTCTCACCTGCCGCCTTTCTACTTGATCCGCCGCACGGTCACTTACGTCACCGTGAGCGTGTCATTAGACTCGGTGGTCGCCCGCCAAAGGTGTTCGAAAGGTGACTCGAACCTCGCCGGTGCCACCCTCACCGTAGAGATTGGTGCTGTTCATCGCTGACGCGGGGCCACAATCTGAAGATCAATATCGGCCGCTCCATTGAAGTTTTGTCAGAAAGAAAAAAAAAGCGGTTGGTTTTTTTTTGAGACTTCACACCCTTGTCCTCTTACCGATGAGTGGGTTTTTTTTTTACTCAAGTGCCTTGGCGTTTCACCGTAAAGGGACGGGAACGCTCATCTGTCGGAACTACTTTCTCATGGTTAAGTTTGCACAACCGTTTCGTGTTTGATCGTCCGCGTCGTCACGCAGTTTACGGTGCTGGAGAAATGCAATACACGGTCACCATGTGTTTGGTTTGGTTCGGAGCGTGTTCTGTACGTGTTCTGTACGTGTTGTATGTTACGGACGCAGTAAACCACCACTTTGCTATTTAAATCCTGCTGTGTCGGGAGTGGATCTGTGTATGTTTTGTCAATAATTCTGGCTGAGAAAAAGCAACAATACGAATATTTTTTATGTTTCAGGGAGTGGCCCTTCTGCGTGACACAGATGCGCTCTGTGTCCTGCTCTGTTCATGTTTGGCCACTCCGCTGTCAAGACGGTGCCAGAAACGTCACATATTTTTATTGAAGGCACGTTATTGACACACATGAGTTCATGTCTTCTGAGTGCTCGTGCACCCACTGACAACGCAGTCTCACCAAGTACTTTGTTATAGTCGTGAAAATTGACGCGTTTTCTTGTTAATCCAGCGGGATCGTCCTGAAAAAAAACGTGTCTTTGTGAGCCAGTGAGGCTCGCCAAGGTGTTATCGGCATCGATCCACAGTCTGTGTTCTTCACCTGTGTGAACTCCGCTGCCTTTTACCCGCCGGGCGCTCCGGTCATTATGACCTTTATTGCTGAAGCGCAGCTGCTGCCACCCAACTGTCTCACAAGCCTCAAAAGTGCACCTAGCCTGGCACTGCCCTGTAGCGTCCTTCACGTGGCTCCTCCACATAGGCCAACCTGACACTGTTGGTACCAGTCTGCATCCCCAGTATTACCTTCGACTTAAGGCAGCTACTGTTAGTGAGCGCCTATGAAAGTCGGCACGGCACAAGAGGGGGTGGGTGGCTAGCACCAAACCGGCCGTCTTTGTCTCCCGAGTGGCGATGTTTACACACCACACCAGGTAATTATTTGAGTAAACTTACGGAAGGCGAGCGACCCATTCACATTCACAATCTTTGTTGGTTTTGAGGGGTGGCGCAGCGAGTTAGCGCTGCTGCTTCATAGCAAGAAGGAGTTGGGTTCGATTCATGGCTCTGGTGCCTTTCTGTGTCGAGTTTGCGTGTTCTCTGTCCCGCTGTATGCGCGTGGGTTTCCGGCGGGTACTCCGGTTTTCTCCCACCGTCCGAAGACTCGCTGCTGTCTAGTTTAATTGGTTTGCCGAGTAAATTATCCCCCGTGCCCTGTGATGTACTGGCGTCATATCCTGGGTATAGCACCGCCTTGTGCCTTCTGTCTGCCGGGATAGGCTCCGGCCGCCCGCGACCCTGCACAGGGTCAAACGGTCAGCGGTTTGCTGGTGCAGCGCGCTAACTGCTACGCTACCACTCCCCCTGTCTCCTCTCGACGGAGATTGACTTCTATCAAAAAGAGTATCTCGAAATGGATGAACGCAGCAAAAGTGGACATTCCTAGAAGTTCGAAGAGCAGAGATTTCTGGAAGACCATTGTCACCGACGTCCTGTAGGATTTGGTACCTCGAGAGAGAGAGAGAGCTCCTCTATACCGGGGCTGCATGAAGGATGCTCGGTGAGGCTGGGTTGTGGGCTCCTGCTGTTCCGCTGGCGGGTGTGGTGGCTGCGCGCTGGCGTCTCCAACATAAACAGGTCTCTCCGAACATCAAGATAAGCGCCCTCTAATCGTGTTTATTATCTCTACTTTGTCGGAATGTTTCAACGCTCGCCCGCCGAGATAATGCACGGCAATCTCGCGTAATTAAGTGCAATTATTGTACTGGGTAAAATATATATTAATGCTGACTAAATTGTCATGCGCTGCCAATTTGGTGATGAGTGTGTTTTATTTGTTTTCTTTGAGATAAACAGCCCAGGAAGTGGTCTCGGTATTTTTTTTTTAAGTCGATGTTATGTATCAGGCATTGAGCCGGCATTGCTTTGAGTTTTACTTCCTAGCTTTTGTTTAACATTATTCTAACTACCCTCGCTTACTCATAAACGCCTCTGCTATTCCCCAGGCTTTTTTGTCAACAGTGTCCTGCCAAGTTTTCCTGATGCTGCTGTGCCCAATGCTCGTTGCGTTTCATGCAATGAATTGCTTTAGCAGAGCTTGGATTTTTATGTCCAGCGTCGGTTTACATTGTATGGGTGTTTATTTTGTTTTAAAGCTATGGAAGGAAACTGAAGCGGCTGGAGGAAATTGTGCAGAAATGGGGGAGAACATTAAAAACTCCACGTAGAATTTAACAAAAAAAAAACCTTTCGTGACGAATGGTATTCACAATAAAAGCCCTTTGGTTGGGTCACATATAAAGTAAGTGTGGTAAACCCACCTTCACCCGGCAGAGCCAGTTGGTAAGGTTTGTTACATGAGCGAAAAGTGTCAATTCTTTACTGCTTTAGCACATGAGTGCGTTGGAAACCAAACATTATTAATTTGCTGTCGGGTTGAGGCGGGTTTCCGACACAGAATAGCGGGTCGGAGAATCGAACCCAGGCGCTGGTTGCTCTGCGATCCCAGTGTTAGCACTGCCACCACCCTGCCCTCGTCAGCACAGCCAGTTGGTAGCAGGATTTGAGTTGAAGCCACGACTGCGCTCATTACGAAATTGCAGTTTACGACAATTCGGTATCAGATTCCCATATTCCCGTGACTTTGTAGGCGCATTTAGACATTTTATCTTCTGGTTTTGGTGTTTTAATATGCGTTAAGTAAACAATATTAAGCGTTACACAACTGCAGTTTATTGACTAGGGCGGCGCGGTGGCGTAGCGGGGGGGGGAGTAGCGCTGTCGCCTCACAGCAAGACGAACCCTGGTTCAGTTCCCGGCTTGGGTGCCTTCCTGTGTGAAATTTTCGTGTTCTTGCTCTCTCTTCCCGAGTCCGCGTGGGTTTTCGCTGGGTACTCCGTTTTCCTCCCACCGTCCAAAGGCACGCTAATGTCTAGGTTAATTGCCATGTGATGTACTGGCGTTACATCCTGGGTATAGCCTCGCCTTACGCCCCCTGTCGACTGGGATAGGCTCTGGCAACCCGCGACCCTGTACAGGATTAAGTGGGTACTCATAGTAGCTGAATGAATAATTCCAACAGTTTGTTTTTTGGGGGTGGGCAATTTACTCATCAGTCCAATTAATTTAGCCACCAGCGTGTCTTTGAACGGTGAAAGGAAATCGGATTACCAGGTGAAAACCCACGTGGACACGGGGGAGAGAGAGAGAGAGCTCGCAAACTCTACACAGAAAGGCATCCGATCCAGGAACCGAACCAGAGGTATTTTTGCTGTAAGGCAGCAACGCTACACACTGCGCAAATACAAAAAAAAAATTCGGTTCGTAAATTTTTTGTCAGAAAATATGTTGGTGTACGTTTTCACGATATGATGAGAGAAGTTCTCATCATAGAACTTTCTATGATGAGAAGTTCTCTCAGGATCTCGGATTTTAGCCGAGCGTAGAACCAAGTTTAATTCGATCCCAGTGCAGTCGTTGGTGAGTACCGACGACTCACTATGCTTGAGAGCTTTGAGTAGAACCTAAACCCAGAATCGCAGGTGGCACTGTGCTCTCCGACCCCTGACCTCTGACGCAACAGCGCCCATGACAACGCCTTGAACCCCGAACGGTGTCATAACGCGTCATCATCACGTCATCGGCAGGAGTATCACGGAAACTCGTGCAAGCACGGCGAGAAAAAAAAACAATTCTTAACACTTTATTTTATTAACGGTCAAGCAACGTTCATCATTATCACATTTACCGTCTCCTCCGCTGTTAAACGTTTCAACTGAAATAGTTTTTGCTCCCACACACATTAATGATTTTCTAAATTTGAAAACTTTTTAATGTATGTTTTTATTTCGACTTTTTTTTTTTACAAAATCCCCTCATTACAAAGCACACGTTTGTCGTGTTCAGTGGTACAGCAGGTACAGCAATGTATTCTCTTTATTGCAGTTGTAGTGGCTTCTTGGCAAGCACTCATTTTACAAAATAAAATTAAAGCCACGCTTCACACTCTACTGTCCTTTTAATCAAGGTTTACGTTACGTTGTCATCATCATTATTATTGTACACCATTAGTATTAGTGGTAGCATATTATATATTGTATTTTTCAAAAGAGAAGCGGTACTTGGGTCGTTTCGCTTAAAAATGAGTCTGGTTAGTAGCACAGTACTGTAGTAGTAGCTGAGAATATCTACAGATTATAGACTTGCTGCATAAAATCATCTTGCACATGCCAAACAAACCGACATGCACGCACGCACACGCGCGTATAGACAGGGCGGATTCTGCTTGGCCGAGTGCTGTTAGCGAGCACCTATTAAGGTCGGCGTGCTGCATGAGAGGGAGGTATGGCCTAAAAATAACCCCATGAAAATCCCAGCCGCGTTTGTCTTCCCACCATTCACTCACCCAACCACCCACCCACCCACCCACTCACCCACCCCCCACCCACTCACCCACCCATCCACTCATCCACCCACCGACTGACCGACCCACCCACCCACTCACCCACCCACCGTCCCCCACACCCAGCGCTAACGTTTGCGAGTGAACGAACCATGGCCCCCAAGGTGCTCGTTTTAGTCTGAGTTGACTTAGAGGGGGCCCATGCCAGGTGTCAGGTGCCAAATGGAAACTGAGGGTGACGTTTGCTCTGGCCAGGGATCGAACTCCGATTTCAGGACTCGGTGGGTAGGAGATTATCACGCCACTCCGCAAGCACAGATTTCCCCCATGTAGCCACACTGACTGGTATTGGGTTAAGGGCTGTTAGCAAGCACCTATTAAGGCCAGTACGGCACACGAGGCTATGGTGCCGCCGGCACCACGCTCGGCCGGCTTTGTCTCTCCAGCGCTACTCTTTACAAATCACACCAGGTACTCGTTTAAGGCTGAGTCGACCTATGCGAGGTCTAGGACAAGCTCTGATACATCGCTGCACTGATATTAACCGGGAATCGAACTCAGGTCGCCGCCGGGTTTGTGCCACAGTGCGCTCACCACTGCGCGACTGTCCCACAATACACCACGAATTGCGCACGAGACAGACACGCGTGCCCCGAATGGGGGCTTCTCAATCTTGTGCACCTCGAGGCCCACGTAACCCACTCGGGTCTGGGTCTCCACCAGCCACTAGGTGGCGCTTGCGTCCCACTGATGGGTCGCGACCCACCGGGCTGAGAATGGCGTCCCTAAACTATCCTGGATAGCTTATTGCAGTGGTCTCCAACGTAACGAAAAAAAAACCACGTCTCCCCTTAAATATTCTCCTGCCATAAAGCCAGAATAAATGTACGCTCTGCATACTACGCACCTAGTCTGAGTGTGACAGCTGTGTTTGCCGCACACTGTGAGTGCTGCACGTTGTGAGCGATTCACAGTCTCCAGAAACTTGCATTCGCGACCCAAGGCCGCCTCAGTTTTGAATACAACCACAGTGCAGACTCTTGGCTCTCCTCCACTCTCTGCAAAATCCATTTTCTGTGGGGTTTATTAGGTCACGCAAAAAATTTGAGTCGTAAACCCTTCTCCACCCGACGCAGTCAAATTAGTAAGGTCCCGCCGCGTGAACACAACGCGCCAGTTCTTCGCCATCTCGGCACAACCGCTGCGTTGGAGAGCAAACACGAAGCGTTTGCAATGAAACGCGACGCTTCTCTGACAACAGCAATCAGCGTCATCAGGAATTCGCACACAAATTTGGGAAGAGCGGCTTCAGGAGCGTCCTCCGGCCTTCGGACTTCAGAGATGACATTGGTCACGAAAGTATTCGCATTAAAGTTCCCACCACCCTGTCTCTGTCTCTCTGCGTACAAACATTTAGATGGACAGCTTCAAGACCCAGGGGTCGATTTGCCGATCGCGACCGACTGGTTGGAGACCCCTGCACTACCGGGACACGTGCCGTGAGCGAGCACGAGTTCGGAGCGCGCGCGGCGCACGGGGCTGCCACGAGTGCTGCCACGAGTGCTGCCACGAGTGCTGCCACGAGTGCTTCCGCGCTCGACTGATTCCGTCTCCGCCACCCACGCATGGCGACACAACGCAAACACCGCCGTTTTGGCCGAGCGCACCTCGGAGAGACCCACGCTTCGTTCGCACATCGGGCAAGCATTGGCAACGCGGATAGTCGTGGCAACAGTCCGTGACGGTAATCATCGACTATTTATTCACAGTTGCCCTCCCACGGCTGCTGTTTCTTGATAACCGTGTCGAGTGTTCCTTCTCCTTCGCAACGTTCCGCCTCCCACGTTGGAGGTGTCATCTGCTATCCCGAAAGAGCGAAGAGCAAACCTCATCGAACTGTGACAAACCTTCATCGGGGCATATCTGTTTAATTACTCGGTAAGGTCACGACGAACGTCAAACGATTATTTTAAATGAGGATCTTGCATTAGTGGTGTTTTCTTGAAATCTTAAAATGTTTTATTTTGGCCAGTTAAGGAGCGTCCATGATCTTTGGTGCTGATGACGATGGCGATGATCACTGTGGACAGTAAATTTGACACATTGATCACGGTATGAACTCATGTGCTTGCAACTCTCGTGCCGAAATGCCACGGTTGTAATGGAGACAAAGGCATTTCAATGGGGAGGCAAGGTGACGCAGTGGGTAGCGCCATCGCCGCACAGTAACAAGTGCCCGGGTTCGATTCCCGGCTCGGGTGCCTTTCCGTGTGGAGTTTGCGAGCCACGCTGCTGCCGAGATTAATTGATCTGCTGAGAAAATTGTCCCCAGTGCCCTGCGATGTACTGGCGTCACATCCCGGGTACAGCCCCGCCTTGCACCCTCTGTATGCCGGGATAGGCTCCGGCCACCCGCGACCCTGCACATGATGAAGCTGGGTACTGGTGATGATGATGACGACGTTTCAACGGGGAACATCCCTTCGGGATGATGAACGTGTTCAGAAAACACGTGCAGCCAGGGTCAATGCAGAGAGGGTGGCGAGGCGCTTCCATCCCTAGTCCCATCGACTCACTCATTCATCATCACCAGCCACCCGCTCCTCAATGTTGCACAAGGTCTGGTGTGGGCGGCCGGTTGGTGCATCGTTAACATCCGCGCAGCATTGGAAAGAAAAGTTCTGCCCGAGGCGGTTCGAGTCCCGTCTCGGGCAGCCTTAATGTGTGGCGATCGTGCGTTCTCTCCCCCTGTTCTGCGTGGGTTTGCTGCGGGTTTTCCGGTTTTCTCCCACAGCTATAACGCTCATCATAAATTGTCCGATAACATCCCAATAAAGAGGACGCAGTCCTCTCTGCGGTTTTATTGGCAAGCCTCTGTATCCGTATCTCATGCACGGACAGCAACGGAATTTGCGCGACGCGTTATAATTTGTATTATTCATTATTATTATTGTTATTCCGGCAGACACAAGGCGCAAGGCAGGGCTATACCCAGGACGCAAATTCGTCGCAGGGCACGGGGGGGATTTAGTCGGCAGGGTAATTCACGATTGACAGGAGCATGTTATCGGACTGTAGAGGGGGGAACCGGAGTACCTGGCGAAAACCCACGCGGACACGGGGAGAATATACTAACTTCATTTGAACAAATAGGGCGGCGCGGTGGCCCAGTGGGTAGCGCTGTCGCCTCACAGCAAGAGGGTCCCCCGGGTTCGAATCTCGGCTCGGGTGCTTTCTGTGTGGAGTTTGCATGTTCTCTCCCCGTGTCCGTGTGGGTTTTCGCC
>JAZEWT010000014.1:16138198-16149141 GCA_036362905.1 Mordacia mordax | reverse complement strand
TGTCTGTGTGTGAGCGGTTGTGTGTCTCTGTGTCTGTGTGTGAGCGGTTGTGTGTCTGTGTGTGAGCGATTGTGTGTCTGTGTGCGAGCGGTTGTGTGTCTGTGTGTGAGCGGTTGTGTGTCTGTGTGAGTGGTTGTGTGTCTGTGTGTAAACGGTTGTGTGTCTGTGTGTGAGCGGTTGTGTGTCTGTGTGTGAGCGGTTGTGTGTCTGTGTGTCTGTGTGTGAGTGGTTGTGTGTCTGTGCGTGTATGAGTGGTTGTGGGTGTGTGTGTGAATGGTTGTGTCTGTGTGTGTGTCTGTGTGTGAGTGGTTATGTGTCTGTTTGTGAGTGGTTGTGTGTGTGTGAGCGGTTGTGTGTCTGTGTGTGAGTGGTTGTGTGTATGTGTGTCTGTGTGTGAGTGGTTTGTGTGTCTGTGTGTGAGTGGTTGTGTGTCTGTGTGTGAGTGGTTGTGTGTCTGTGTGTGAGTGGTTGTGTGTCTGTGTGTGAGTGGTTGTGTGTATGTGTGTCTGTGTGTGAGTGGTTGCGTGTATATGTGTCTGTATGAGTGGTTGTGTGTCTGTGTGTGAGTGGTTGCGTGTATGTGTGTCTGTGTGAGTGGTTGCGTGTATGTGTGTCTGTGTGTGAGTGGTTGTGTGTCTGTGTGTGAGTGGTTGTGTGTCTGTGTGAGTGGTTGTGTGTATGTGCGTCTGTGTGTGAGTGGTTGTGTGTCTGTGTGTGAGTGGTTGTGTGTCTGTGTGTGAGTGGTTGTGTGTATGTGTGTCTGTGTGTGAGTGGTTGCGTGTCTGTGTGTGAGTGGTTGTGTGTCTGTGTGTGAGTGGTTGTGTGTGTGTGCGCGTGGTTGTGTGTGTGCGTGTCTGTGTGTACGTGGTTGTGTGTCTGTGTGTGCGTGGTTTTGTGTCTGTGTGTGAGTGATTGTGTGTCTGTGTGTGAGTGGTTGTGTGTCTGTGTGTGAGTGGTTATGTGTGTGTGTGTGTGGTTGTATGGGTGTGTATGTGTGTGAGTGATTGTGTGAGTGGTTGTGTGTGTGTGTGTGGTTGTGTGTCTGTGTGCGTGGTTGTGTGTCTGTGTGTGAGTGTGAGTGGTTATGTGTCTCTGTGTGAATGTGAGTGTCTGTGTGTGAGTGGTTGTGTATCTGTGAGTGCTCGTGTGTCTGTCCGTGTGTGAGTGGTTGTGTCTCTGTGCGTGTGTGCGGTTTCGGTGTGTGTCTGTGTGTGTGTGGCGGGGGGAGGAGCGGTGGCTCAGCGGTTAGCGCGCTGGATTACAAATCCGGCGACACGAGTTCTAATCCCGCTCACGGCCACCAACACCAGTGACATATTCTCACCCCACGTCGACTCAACCTCATCTGAGTACCTGACGCGCTGTGTGAGCACCGCACTGCAGAGACAAAGGCGGCCGGGCCTTCGCCCGTCTTCGTAAGCGCTGCTCGCTGACAGCTCTTGCCCCTAGGGCCCCCGAGCGCTACCTGGGTCACTTCTGCTGTCTCGCCCTCTTACGCCCGTGCGCGTGTTTATCTCTCGACACGTGACGCAATGACGCGCCGACGGCTGCGCTCCGTGTGACATTTAGACAGACGTGGGATCAATGATCCAATCTGCACTTTCTCCCCCCTCTCTCTCTCACTCTCTCTCCCCCATCCTCCGCCTCTCCCTCTCCCTCGCCCCCACTCCCCCTCTCTCACCTTCGCTCTCCCCGCCGCCCCCCACTACTTTCCATCTCCCTCGCAGCCTTGCTCTCAACGTCTCGTTGTCTGTCTCGTCCGTTTCAACCCGTTATGGATTATTTTCTCCACGCGTTTTCATCTCGGTCCGTCAGTTCCACAGCCGCGCGCGTTTATCTCCGCCCGTATATCTCCCTCCGCCTCTCCGTACGCCTCTCTGCCCGTCTGTCAATGCGCCTGCCCCATCTACTCGCGCACGGGTGTCTGTCTGTCCGTCTCACCTGCCCTGGCCACAGGGTGTCTGTCTGTCCGTCTCACCTGCCCTGGCCACAGGGTGTCTGTCTGTCCGTCTCACCTGCCCTGGCCACAGGGTGTCTGTCTGTCCTTCTGCGAGTGACAGGAGGTTCCGCCCGAGGCGGTTCGATTCGCCGTCACGGGAACCTCTCCATGTGGAGTTTGTGTAATCGTTGTTCCTCCGCGTTCTGCGCGCGTTTCCTCCGGCCTCTCCGGTTACTCCCACAAAAAAACAACAACAACAATAATAATAAACGGGCGGCGCGGTGGCCCAGTGGGTAGCGCTGTCGCCTCACAGCAAGAAGGTCCCGGGTTCGAATCTCTCGGCTCGGGTGCCTTTCTGTGTGGAGTTTGCATGCTCTCCCAGTGTCCGCGTGGGTTTTCGCCGGGCACTCCGGTTTCCTCCCACAGTCCCAAAAAAACATGCTGCTGCGTAGGTTAATTGGCTCGCAGACTAAATTGCCCGCAGTGCCCGGCGATGGACTGGCGTCCCATCGTGGGCATACCCCTGCCTTGCGCCCTGCGTCTGCCCGGGATAGGCTCCGGCTCACCGCGACCCCTGTACGGGACTGAGCGGTTTCCTCTGACAACGAGATGAGATGAGAGAACTTGGACCATGTGCCTCTTGGGATGGGATTCCAGTCCATCACAGCAATTTAATCAGCCGGCCAGATATGCCCAGGCAGCAGATCGTTGTACTGCGGGATCAGAGAGAGAGAGAGAGAACTTGCAAACTCCGCACGGAACGGCGGCACCCGTGTGGGATATCGAACGCGGGTCTTTGTTGCTGCGCGGCTGCTCAGTGAGCCACCCAGCCTGCGCCACGATCGATCTCATCACAAGTTTCAGATTGCAAAGCGCGCCTTCAATGTTACAATTAATTATTTCCATATCGCCGGAGTGTTGTTAATTTTCACCAAAAATAAATGTGCATCGGAAATTGGCTCAGATTGCTCACGAGCGAGCGAGATTGTAAATTGTGCCGTGTGATGCGAGCGTAATAATCGCATAGGCGTGCGTGTCATGAAATGTTACCCAGACTCTGTACACTCCCCCGTACTCTCACGTTTCGCTCTCTCCATCGCTCTCCCCCCATCCGTCTCCATCTCCGTCTCTCCATTCCTCTCTCTTGCTGCACGCTCTCCCCCCCCCATCTCTCGCCCCTCTCGCCATCGCTCTCCCCTCCCTCCGCATCTCCCCGCTCTCCCGCCATCTCTCTGCCGTGGACCAATCGGCCGCGAAGGAAGGCCGGGGATTGGGAGCAATTGCCGCAAGCCAGCAGTGGAGAGATCATGATCGCTGATGTGGATTCGCTCGGCCGCGCAGCAGGGTGACAGTGCAGAGCTGCTCACTCGTTATAGCCGTGTCGTGCGCCCCTCCTTAAACCCTAGCTGCCCCCACCTCCTAATCCCCCTAACCCAAGGGTCAATCACTAATGACTCCCTATTACCAACAAATGCCAATTACCAGTAATTGGCGCGAGCGCGGACGTGTCCGCGTGGATTTTCACTGGGTACTATAATTACCTCCCACAGTCCAAATGCATGCTGCCTCACAGTGGGATTCGTAGGCTCACCGAGAAGCCCATAGATTCAGACAGGGCTATGGTCTCGCACAGAGAGCCATAGACTCACACCGAGATCCACACACTCACCAGAGAGCCATAGACTCACACAGAGATCCACACACTCACCAGAGAGCCATAGACTCACACAGAGACTTATAGACTCACACAGAGACCTATAGACTCACACAGAGACCCATAGTCTCACACAGAGATCCATAGACTCACACATATCCATAGACTCACACAGAGAACCATAGACTCACACAGAGATCCATAGACTCACACAGAGACCTATAGACTCACACAGAGATCCATAGACTCACACAGAGATCCACACACTCACCAGAGAGCCATAGACTCACACAGAGACTTATAGACTCACACAGAGACCTATAGACTCACACAGAGACCTATAGACTCACACAGAGATCCATAGACTCACACATATCCATAGACTCACACAGAGATCCACACACTCACCAGAGAGCCATAGACTCACACAGAGATCCATAGACTCACACATATCCATAGACTCACACAGAGAACCATAGACTCACACAGAGATCCATAGACTCACACAGAGACCCATAGACTCACACAGAGATCCATAGACTCACACAGAGACTCATTGACTCACACCGAGACCCATAGACTCACACAAAGAGCCATTGTCTCACACATAGACCCATAGACTCACACAGAGACCCATAGACTCACACATATCCATAGACTCACACAGAGAACCATAGACTCACACAGAGATCCATAGACTCACACAGAGACCCATAGACTCACAGAGACCCATAGACTCACACATATCCATAGACTCACACAGAGAACCATAGACTCACACAGAGAACCATAGACTCACACAGAGAACCATAGACTCACACAAAGAGCCATAGTCTCACACAGAGACCCATAGACTCACAGAGACCCATAGACTCACACAGAGACTCACACAGAGACCCATAGACTCACACAGAGACTTATAGACTCACACAGAGACTCATTGACTCACACCGAGACCCATAGTCTCACACAAAGAGCCATAGTCTCACACAGAGACCCACAGACTCACAGAGAGACCCATAGACTCACACAGAGACCCATCGACTCACACATATCCATAGACTCACACAGAGACCTATAGACTCACACAGAGATCCATAGACTCACACAGAGACCCATAGACTCACACAGAGATCCATAGACTCACACAGAGACCCATAGACTCACCGCATACTGGGGGAGGCCAGCAGGGGGTGTGTGGTGATATTTGACCATACTTCCCCGCGCAGGCAACTGCGCAACGATAAAAGCGAACCGGTTCGGAATAGAATTCCTTCACAACGCTCTTTAATGAAGGGGGGGTGGCCTCTGTCCCTGTGTAATTATTGCACAGATTAATTTTTAACGCCTATTTACGCCTCCTCATACTGCGCGCTCAAATATTCATGAGCGCTCACGCACGCGGGCACGGGAACACACAGCCAAAGGTCACCCGTGCGACCACGGCCGACCTCAGGGTCAAGTGCTGTTACCAAACCCCAGCACGGAAGCACGTGGTTCCGACGGGGGGTCCAGCTGAGGGCACGGAAAGAGGCGGAACGCTCGACACGCCTGTCCTGAAAGAGCAGCTGTGCAGAGCGAATCTCGTATCACGATTGTTTGTTTGCTGTTACTCAGATTGCAGGTAACATCTTGGTTGACTGGGCGGCGCGGTGGCCCAATGGTTAGCGCTGTCGCCTCACAGCAAGAAGGTCCCGGGTTCGAATCTCTCGGCTCGGGTGCCTCTCTGTGTGGAGTTTGCATGCTCTCCCCGTGTCCGCGTGGGTTTTCGCCGGGCACTCCGGTTTCCTCCCACAGTCCAAAAGCATGCTGCTACATAGGTTGATTGGCTCGCAGGCTAAATCGCCCCGCAGTGCCCGGCGATGGACTGGCGTCCCATCGTCGGTATATCCTTGCCTTGCGCCCTGTGTCTGCCGGGATAGGCTCCGGCTTCACCGTGACCCTGTATAGGACTAAGCGGTTTCAGACAATGAGATGAGATCTTGGTTGATTCGGGGCCACTCTTGAAAAAAAAACAACCTAAGTTCGATTCCCGGCTCACAGTGACATCGCTAATAAATATTAGAACTCATCTACAGCTCTCACCTAGATCGGACCGGAGCCTATCCCGGCCGACAGAGGACGCGAGGCGGGTGCATACCCAGCGTGTGACGCCAGTGCATCGCAGGCGCGCACTATTGCGGGGCGATTTAGTCGGCAGGACAACTAACCTAGGCAGCATCGTGTCTTTGAACGATGGGGGGGAAACCGGAGTACCCAGGCGAACACCCACGCGGACATGGGGGGGGGGAGAGACAGAGAGACAACGCGCAAACTCCATACAGAAAGGCACCCGAGCTGGGAATCAAACCCAGGTCCTTCTTGCTGTGAAGCGACAGCGCTACTCGCTGCTCTACCGCACCGGCCTCCCCTAGATCCACTCAAACTTAAATAATATTCGCTCTGCACAGCTGCTGTTGTTGCCTTTCCCTCTCTACCACCGTCCCTCGCTCTCTCTCTCTCTCCCGCCCCACTCTCTCTGCCTCTAAAAATATCATTAATGCGTGCGCGTTATAAATCATGAACAGTACTTCTGGAGGTGTCGATAAAACGAGGTGTAAATAATAGTTGCCCAAGTCCTATCACGTCTTCATTGAATATGTTGTGGTTTGTCATTGGTGGAAACAATTCAGTTCGGAGGAGAATTAAAATCGGGCTTAAAAGTCAAAAGTCTCCCCCTTACGCTCTCTCTTGTCTCTCCCTCTTCCTGGAGCGCTGGGGCGGCCTCTGTGCACACTCAGGGGATCCTCCGCTTAACGCTTTAAATGTGTCTTCATTTCTGCGGGTCTAACCGCCGCTCTCTCAGACCCCATCATTCTCTCTCACATTATGTCCAAATTGAATGCGTGCGCGTCAGAAATTGTATTGAAGGGGATGTTGGTCACGGTTTGTGTAAACGGTTGTACATATTGTGTATATTCTATTCCTTGTTTTATTTGGATTTTTGGAAAACTTGCTCAGATGGAAAAGCCTCTTCCTGCAGCGCCACGACCATCCGGCTCACTTTGTCATCTCATCTCATTGTCAGAAACCGCTCAGTCCTGTACAGGGTCGCGGTGTGCCGGAGCCTATCCCGGCAGACACAGGGCGCAAGGCAGGGATACGCCCACGATGGGACGCCAGTCCATCACCGGGCACTGAGAGCAATTTAGTCTGCGAGCAAATTAATCTATGCAGTGGCATGTTTTTTGGGACTGTGGGAGGAAACCGGAGTGCCCGGCGAAAACCCACGCGGACACGGGGAGAGAACTCGCAAACTCCGCACAGAAAGGCACCCGAGCCGAGGTTCGAACCCGGGACCTTCTTGCTGTGAGGCGATGGCGCTACCCACTGGGCCACCGCGCCGCCCGGCTCACCTTTTAATTACGCTCATTACGCTGAGTCAAGGCTGAACGGGCGAGCGAGTTGGTGAGTTGATGGGTGAGTGAACGGGTGAGTGAACGGGTGAGTGAACGGGTGAGTTGATGGGTGAGTGAATGGGTGAGTGAACGGGTGAGTGAACGGGTGAGTGAACGGGTGAGTGAACGGGTGAGTGAACGGGTGAGTGAATGGGTGAGTGAACGGGTGAATTGATGGGTGAGTGAACGGGTTAGTGAACGGGTGAGTGAATGGGTGAGTGAACGGGTGAGTGAACGGGTGAGTGAATGGGTGAGTGAACGGGTGAGTGAATGGGTGAGCGAGTCTCAAGCTATGTGGGTCACAGCGTGTAAATAAATTGTGCATCGTTTCGATATTGCATTAATTGTTTTGATTGCGTCTATTAGTTTGATTGATTGTACATAGAGTCGATTCACATTGATGAAAAACTATTCTTCCTGCGCAGCAGCACTAAAATCCGACTTTAAAAGTCAAAAAAATAGTCTCTCCCTCTCCCCTTCTCTCTCCCCTTCTCTCTCCTCTCCTCTCCTTTAGGAACTTCGCTTAAATCATTCTTTCAGCGATTTTTCTTATTTTTTAATATTTTCTTTTTCCAATATGAACAAAAGATCCTCACTCTCTCCCAACCTCGCTCACTCTCCCACCCTTACTCTCACCCTCTCATCCTCACTCACTCTCTCACCCTTTCTCTCACCCTCTCATCCTCACTCTCTCACCCTCTGATCCTCTCTCTCTCACCCTTACTCTCACCCTCTCATCCTCACTCTCTCACCCTCTCATCCTCTCTCTCTCACCCTTACTCTCACCCTCTCATCCTCACTCTCTCACCCTCTCATCCTCACCCTCTCATCCTCTCTCACCCTTTCATCCTCACTTTCTCACCCATACTCTCACCCTCTCATCCTCACTCTCTCAGCTTCTCATCCTCACCCTCTCACCCTTACTCTCACCCTCTCGTCCTCACCCTCTCACCCTTACTCTCACCCTCTCATCCTCACTCTCTCACCCTTACTCTCACCCTCTCATCCTCACTCTCTCACCCTTACGCTCACCCTCTCATCCTCACTCTCTAACCTTTACTCTCACCCTCTCATCCTCACCCTCTCATCCTCACTCTCTCACCCTCTCATCCTCTCTCTCTCTCGCCCTCATCCCCTTATAATACGGTCGTGTTTAAAACTTGGGTCACGTAGCATAAGCAGCGAAGAGTAATAACGTTGATACTCGGAAGTCCCGTAGTGCGAGGACCTGGTGGCAACCCACCCCCCCTTGTCCCTACACTACGGCAGCATTGAGAAGAATGTCACTCAATAATAATAATAATATTTGCATTTCCGGTCTCCTGCCACAGTCCAAAAAAACACGCTGCTGCAGAGGTTAAATTGGCTTGCAGACTAAATTGCCCGCAGTGCCCGGTGATGGACTGGCGTCCCATCGTGGGTATATCCCTGCCTCGCACCCGAGATTCACAAAGCGCGACACCGCGCGTGCAGCTCCCCCGCGTCTCTCGCGTCCCGAGTCCCCGCTCGGTTGCCGCCAAGTGCCCTGGGGTGAATGATCCCATTTTGGTCGCGGCCAGGCATCAGCCTGATGGATGGACGCAGTGCGTGCCTAAGAGCTCGCTCCTGGAGGCGGATGATTGTGATTACGCTGCTGCTGCTGCTGCTGCTAGTACCGCTGGTAATCTGACCCGGTGCCATGGGCGAACATTGCCGCCAGGGAGACAAAGGCGGCCGGGCGTGAGTACTGGCCAACCGTTAGCTTCGTCTGCCAGACCGGCCTTCACAGGCGCTCGCTAAATGCACTTGACCCGGCTGTCCGTTAAGGCTATGCGGGGAATCTTTTTCTTTGGTGGCTATGGTTAAGGCGCCTGTTGTAGGTCGACTTAGCCCGAAATGAGCATCTGATTGTGCGTGAGCATCACTGCTGGGGAGACAAAGGCGGTCGCGGTGCTGGCCACCCACCCCCTAGTGTGCCAGTGCTTGCCTAGATAGGTGCCACTCGCTAACGGCACTTGACCCTCCGTCAATGTAAGGCCACACGGGGGATCTTTGCCTTTTGTATGGTGGTCGTAACGGCTGCGGTTGTGGGGAGCGGTGGTGCAGCGGTTAGCGCGCCGCGCTACGAACGCGGCTGTAACCCGAGTTCGATCCCCGCTCGCAGCCACCAACACCGAATTTCCAAACCGGTCCTGGGCCTCCCCCCTAGGTTGACTCAGCCTCAAGGATACAAAGGCGGTCGGGCCCCCATTCCCTCGTGTATGCCGTACCGGGCTTATAGGTGTTCGCTGACGGCACTTGACCCTAGAGTCTGTTAAGACTACACGGGGGATCTTTGTCTTTGGTGGTTGTGGGATCCGTGGAAGCGCCTATGACTCTATCGCCCCCTACCGCTGTCCAGGCCCTGTGATCATCAGCGGCCTCCTTAAGACTTTCCTCCCTGTGTCAGCTGCGTATAACGGAGCAACCGGATGTATGATGTGTGGCGTCATCCCTCGTTATACGGAGGGTTCCCTAAATCATTTATGTTAAATGAATTTGCGTATATCGAGTTAGTGCGTTTCACCACAGCATATTTTTAAGATGCGATTTTTCGGTTATTGCAAATTTCACTGCCTTATATCACACTGAGAGATCAGAGTTGTAATCCTTCACAATATAATAGAAATAAATGTTTTTATGCGTTTATATCCGCATTGAAATGACGGGGTTCCAATCCTTCATAAGCACACATTTCTCTAAATCTGCACAACACCAAGGCTTCTGTGTCTTATTTCAACTTCACTTCCCACTTGCGGGTAGCGCTGTCGCCTCACAGCAAGAAGGTCCCGGGTTCGAGTCTCGACACGGGTGCCTTTCTGTGTGGGAGTTTGCGAGTTCTCTCCCCGTGGCCGCGTGGGTTTTCGCCGGGCACTCCGGTTTCCGCCCACAGTCCAAAAATACATGCTGCCGCATAGGTCAATTGGCTCGCAGACTAAATTGCTCGCAGAGCCCGGTGATGGACTGGCGTCCCATCGTGGGCATATCCATGCCTTGCGCCCTGTGTCTGCCGGGATAGGCTGCGGCTCACCGCGACCCTGTACAGGACTAAGCGGTTTATGACAATGAGATGAGATGAGACTTCCCGTTTGCCGATGATTAATTTTCTGAATCATCAGAGAGCCAGCAGCAAGAATCTCTAAAGGATATTCAGGAATAAATTGAAGTCAAAGCAGTCACGTTATCAGCAAACGTCAATCAACAAGAGACGTCAGAAGAACGTGTTACACGCTTGGAACAAGATCGTCCATTGGGCGGGTGCTCTGCTACTTATAATATTAATTTCATATTTTAACGATGCATTTCTAAGTTTAAAGGTGTTCGTTATGCGGAGGTTGTAAGATACAGCCATTACTCTGATTATCTAAACATCCTTATTTAATAAACTTCCAGACACCCTGTGCTCGTATTAGTCCGTTAAATCGAGCTTTTTAAAATCGATTTCCACCTTGTTGAGTCTCATCAGCACGCCTTGTAGTCATACCACAGCGATGCAGTGGCGTGGAAGTGAGTAGCGCTGCCGCCCCACACAGTAAGAAGGATCCGGGTTCGATTCCCAGCCCCGGGTGCTATCATCTGTGCGGAGTTTACTTATTGTGGCCTGGATTCATGCGCAGCTTCCTATAATCAGACACACGGCACAACGCCTTCTCCCTAGTCCAGTGAGTGGAGAATGATCCCAACCCTCCTTTCAGCTGCGCGTGTTGCAATTCCAGCCGGATTCTGGTGGAAAGCAGTTGTTTATAAATACGACAGTGGCTTGATAAGCATTGGCTACTTCCCCAGCCCTGTTAATGGTGAGTTTGGCGTTAATAATAATAACTATAACTAATTAACTAAGTAACTCTGTGCATTCTTTGCTTTTATACCCAAAAATAAGAATAGTGGGGGAGGG
>JAZEWT010000014.1:15909197-15919815 GCA_036362905.1 Mordacia mordax | reverse complement strand
GTGTGCGCGCAGATGCTTGTGTGCGCGCAGATGCTTGTGTGCGCGCAGATGTTTGTGTGCGCGCAGATGTTTGTGTGCGCGCAGATGCTTGTGTGCGCGCAGATGCTTGTGTGCGCGCAGATGTTTGTGTACGCGCATATGATTGTGTGCGCGCAGATGCTTGTGTGCGCGCAGATGCTTGTGTGCGCGCAGATGCTTGTGCGCGCAGATGCTTGTGTGCGCGCAGATGCTTGTGTGCGCGCAGATGCTTGTGTGCGCGCAGATGCTTGTGTGCGCGCAGATGCTTGTGTGCGCGCAGATGCTTGTGTGCGCACACGTCTGAGCAGAGTTTACCTGCGTCCATGGGTATTTTGTGTTTGTGCTCTTCAAGGAACACGGGCGGTGCATCTGCCAGTCATCTGTTATGCAACCAATGTGAGCCTTCGACACTTCACATGGTATCAAAATGCAAATGGCATGGCACAAGACGTCACCGCCACCCAGGGGAGAACGCGGGTTGTTGTTGTTGTTTGTGAGCGTGTGTGAGATATTACGTGGGTTAACCGCACGGGCGCGTGTCACTGCACACGCGTCATCGGGCACGCGCGTTCGCGGGGGCGCGTGCGCGCGCGCGCCATCGGGCACGCGCGTTCGCGAGCGCTTACGTTTTCCGGCTGCGTGCGCGCCCGTACCGTCGACGAAGCTCTCGCACTCGCCGTGCCCGGCGTCCGCCGCGCCGGCGACGTTCATCTCCTCGACGTCGCCGCCGCCGCCGCCAGCGTCCCCGTACATCTCTAATTCGGCATCGGGCGCCATCGGCTGGGGCACTGCCTGCTCGGCGCTCGCCAGAGACGCGACGCTGACAAAACAAATAGGAGCAAAGGTGAAACGGAAACAAAATTGGCTTCGGCTGAGAATCGCGAGGGGTTTACAACGGGGGAGAATTTGTTCACGGATCGCATTTTCCAACGGTCACACGTAGATGTAGAAGAGTAGCCGCACCGCGGGCGATTTTGTTCTGAGTGTGTGAGAAGCTCTTGCGACGTCATCATAGAGACGGAAGGACGCTCAGGAGGGTTGATGATACTGGGGAATGTAAAGCTGAAATAGCGTCAAAGTTTTAGAAGACTAATCAGCAAATGAGAATTATAGCGACACAATAAAAATCGTGTTGTTGTGCACAAAAAATAAGCACTTATGAAGGATTTCAACCCGGTACCCTCAGTGCGAACACACATATAACAGACGTATAATAAACGACATTCAGCATGGATAGGCCACGGATCAATTTCAACTTTGACGGCATCATATAATGCACAGTATCAAACCACCATACCTAATGTAAAAATACTTCTCCTCCTTCTTCTTGTATCACTAATCCACCCCGAAACATTTCTTAACAACATTTCCCAAATTCTCAGAACCCTTGTGGAATAAAAATAAAACTGGTGAACATTCATCCATTACACGTTCAACTGTGACATTCTTGCTGACAGCTGACCTTCTAGGCCTTTGCGCCTGTGCTCTATACATGCAATTCTCTTCCATATATTTACGAATTTAATAACAACAATTTGACATCACAATTCATAATGCTGTGTTCAATGTCGAACG
Organism: Mordacia mordax; assembly: GCA_036362905.1. NCBI lineage: Eukaryota > Metazoa > Chordata > Hyperoartia > Petromyzontiformes > Petromyzontidae > Mordacia > Mordacia mordax. The sequence goes on along the minus strand of JAZEWT010000014.1, from coordinate 15,918,222 downwards.
GATTCGTTCGTGTAAAGAACGACTCCAAGGCACAGCGAGGAAAACTACAGAGAGGTGGGGATCGCGGAAGGCAGCTGAGCGATTAACGGCAACATTTAGCGGTTCCGTAGCCCCGCCCCTCACCTCGTCATCGCAGCCGCGACCCCATCCGATGGTGACGACGACGACGACGGCGACGACGATTCCGACGACATCAATGAAGAAGCCGCTGCCGCCGGCGCCGGGGCTGCGGCCGCGGCCGCCGCGGCCGCCGCCGCGGCCGCTCCCAGCATGCCGTGCTGCACACCGAAGGCGTCGGTCCAGACGACGACTCCGCGGGCCCTCTTGGCAGCCGCTCCGGGCGACGGCGATCCCGCCCGCTTGCCGCGGGCACGGTGGTGCGCGTGACCGTGCGACGCGGCGGGCTCGCCACCCCGGCAAAAGGCGACCTGGTGACCCTGGCCGCGACCCTGCGTGTGAGCGCGCGGGGGCTGCGACGGCGGCGGCGGCGGCGGCGGGTCCAGCGGTGAGGTCATGACTCCGATGGCGCGCCCGTCCACTGTGCTGATGGTTCTCAAGGGGTCGTGCGACGGGGGCGGCGGTAGCGCGCACGCCGCGCCGAACTGCTGCGGGGACGCGCAGTCGTGCGACAGCTGCGACAGCAGAGAGCCGCCCAGCGACACCGGCGCCGCCTGCTGCTGGTGATGAAGCTGCGACTGCAGAAGCATGTGGCTCTGTGCCTGCTGCTGCTGCTGCTGGTTCAGACCGAGGCTCTGCTGGCTCGCCTTGAGCAGCAGACCGCTGATGCCGCCCGGCTGCGCGTCGGCTCCCAGCAGCGACGACGTCAACGGTGACGGCGGCACAGTCGACGTCGGCGACGAGGTTAAGGAGGCGGCGACGGAGGAGGCGGCGACGGACGAGGCGCTGCCCACACCGGCGGCGGCCGTCAGAAGCGGCCCAAAGATCGAGGCCGCGGTCGCGGCGCTCAGCTGCTGCTGCTGCGGGATGAGGCTCATCACGTTCATGGTCATCGCAGCGCTCGCTGACGACGAGACGGCCGTGTCTGTGGCCGATGCGCTTGCAGCGCCGGCAAATCCGGCAACCGCCTGCGCCCCGAACGCCAGCGCCGGGTTAATGAGGGCGGCCGACGAAGGCGGCTGCACCTGCTGCTGCTGCTGCTGCTGCTCCAGATACAGGAGGCCCGACTGCGAGCGCCGCAGGATGGCAGGCAGCGTGCGCTGAATGGGCCGCGCTGCCGAATCAGCACCGCTCACGCCGACACCGCCGGCCGCGCCGCCACCGCCGCTTCCCTCCAGTTGAGCAGCTGGTGTGAAATTGAGCAGAGCCATGTTGGGCGCCAGATCCGCGCCTCGCGAAGACGGCGCTATCTTCTTGTTCCTCCGCGCACCGCCCGACGACTTTCCGCCGACGGGCCTCTTACCCGCGCCTGCACGAGTCTGTGGCGCAGCTGCGGGCAGCTGGGCGCCGGCCTGCACGTGCTGCTGCTGCTGCTGGTGGAGCGCTGCCGGCACCGCGAGGGCTGTGTTGATGCCAATGCCGGCTTCCTGGAGCGACAGCGGCGCGCCGAAGGGCGTGAGCACTGCCTGCGTGCCGATCGGCTGAACGGCGCCAGGGGTCAGGTACGCGGCGCCGGTGCTCGTGACGGCGCCGCCCAGTTGCTGTCCGAGCCCGGCGAAGGCCCTTTCCAGCTGCTGCTGCTGCTGCGACAACAGCGGGCTCACGCCGGTGCCCAACACGAAGTTCTGCGTCGGAGTGCTGAGCGCCATCGGCGAAGACGTCAGCACAAAGTTGGAGCCCACGAAGCTCTGGGCGCCGGACACGCCGGCGCCGCTCGCGGCCGCCACCGACGTCGGCTGCAAGAAGCCTGGCGACGCCCCGGCGCTCAACGCCATCTCCATGCCGAACGGAATCGACTGCTGCGCCGTCGAAGCCGCCGCCGTGCAGAACCCCTGCGCCAGTGCCGCATTGGGTGCGGTGACAGCTGCTGCGCTGACGGATGGCTGAGGAGCCAGCGCGAAACTTGCGCCGAGCCCCTCGCCGCACGCCTGTGGCTGCAGGATGTAGAGTGGCTGCCCGTTCTGGTCGAGCACGATCAGTGGCCCGAAGGACAGCCCCGAAGTTTGCGGCACCGCCGGCAAGGATTCCGCAGCTGGCGGCGCCGTCTGGGCGCCGGCGGTGACAGCGATCGAAGTGCCCATAAGAGGAGACGCGAACGACCCCTGGGCGCCGTCATGCTCCTCCCCAGCGGCGGGGGCGACCGAGATGAGCGATTCCGCCGGAGCGATGCCGGACGGCAGCGCCGTCGCCGATGGAACCGCTGACAACGCCGTCTGCTGCTGCGCAGCCGGCACGGCAGCCCCGGCGCCAACGCCGGGGCAGCAGCCCGTCGAAACGACGGCCTCGTCACCTCCCGTCGCTGCGTGAACGCCCGTGAGAACCGCGAAGATGCCCGCGTTGGCCGCGGCAGGCGCCTGCGCCTGAACCGGGACGCTCAGCACGACAGCTGGCGATGAGGAACAACCACTGGATGGCGCTGGCAAAGCCCCGTACGCCACTCCGTCGCCGCCGGTGGACACCGCCGCTGCGGCTGTCGTGAGCGTGGCACCGGCAGTGCTGGGTGGCCCGTGCGTAGTGAGAACGCAAAGGTCAGCTGGAAGGTCGCCGAACGGCACAGCCGATGGCGGCGCCACTGCGGGGGCCGTGGCGGTGCCGCCGTCAGCTCCCACAATTACAGGTGAGGTTTCAGACGGGACACCGGCGAGCTGCTGGGAAAGCATGTCCATGAGGCTGCCTTGCTCACCGTCGGGGTCCCTGCCAATGGCGCCAATGCTCGCGACGTTGGCGACCACGACCACGCCGGCCGCGCCACCAGGCACGACGTCGACATCGGTGCCGATCACTCTCCCACCCGTCACCGCCGCCACCAGCGCCTCCGACGGCTCCAGGACGGCACCCAGGGGCGCCGCCACCGTCTGCTCTGCGGCGACTGCAGCCGGCCCCTGCGTCGACGGGACAACGGCCGGCACCGTCGCGGCGCCGGCGCCGCTGCCCCCTCCCGCACCGGCGCCTGCCACCACGCCGGCTACCACACTGGCCACCAGATCCGTGGCCTCCTCGCCAGAGCCCAGCACGGGGTCATTGCGCAGCACGAAGTCCATGATGTCGGATGGCAAGATGTTGCCGCCCTCATCGCTGATGGCATTGATGACCGACTCGGCATAGCCGCCTGCACCGAAGCTCTCGAGGAGCGCCTTCTCGGACGGCCCGCGAGGCGAGGCATCCACACCGGCGTCCCCGTCTGCCCGCGCTGGTGCCGACGCCGTGGCTGATGCGGAGGACACGGAGGTAGTGGCGGTGGTGGCACCCGCCGCCGTGGTCTGTGCCACCGCTACACGGAGACCCGCACCCGCGAAAGATTCACGCGGCGGAGGCTGAGCGAGACCCGAGAGTCCCGGCAGCATGCGGTGGCCCTGGTGTTTGCTAGGTGCGGTGTCGTCACCGCTGGTTTCCTCATCATCGTCTTCGTCGCTGTCTGTGCCGCGCTCGTGCGTGTGCCGCTTGGGATCGGCAACCCCTCCGCTGCTCTCCGTGTCGTCGCTCTCGCCACCGTCGTCGTCACCTCCGTCGTCGTCGCCTTCGTCATCCTCGTTAGGGTTGACCCGATTGTCCTCTTCCTCCTCGTTACCAACGCCATCATCGCTGCCATTCCTGGACCCGGCGGCAGCATCAGAATCGCGGTTGTCGTCGTCGTCGTCCTCGAACGCCGCTCGCGACGACGCGTCGCTGTCGGAGCTGGTGCTGCTGCCGTCGTCGTCCTCATCGTCATCGTCAGCCGCCCCGTCAAACTGCCCGATCCGCGGCAGGTAGTCGTCATCGCAAACGTCCCCGCCGAACCAGCTCCCTCCCAAGCGCTCCTCGGCGTCGCCCTCCTCGTCCATTCCGAGCACTGTGCGGGGGTAGCTTAAGTAGCAGCTGCGCTCCCCAAACTGGCCGCGCGCTCCGCCGCTGCAGTCGTCGTCCTCGTCGTCATCCTCTTCGTCGTCGTCGTAATCGTCGGCGCCGTCCGTCTGGCCACGTGTGGCCGGGTCCTTGCTGCCTCCGCCCCCCCTCCTGCCGCGGGAGACATAGGCAGAAGCGCCGGCGTCCCCGGCGTCCACGTCGCCACCGCCGTAGGAGCGCACGCCATAAAACGGCGTCAGGCCGTAGCACGTCGCCGAGCGAGCGCGGGCGCTGCGCTTTGGATAGCGCCGGCGCAGCGGCGTCACCACCTTCGCCGGCTCCTCTTCCTCCTCTTCCCGTGGCGGTGGCGGCTGCTGCTCAGCGCTTGCTCCGCCACTGGGCACCGGTGAGTGCACCTGTCCAGGCTGTGCCACTCCCTGCGGCTCGACCGAACGGGTGCTCTGCTCGCTTGCGGCACCGGCCTCGACGGGTTGCTCGGCGGTTTCGGCTACGGGAAGGTGGCGGTGCTCTTGCGGTGCGTCCGCGTCGCGATCGCACACTTGCATTCCTTCTGGCTCACCCTGCGGCTGAGTCTCGCGCGCCGGCGCTACTTGCTCCAAAGCCGCTTCCACAGCCATGTCTTTCTCCGCTTCCTCATCAGCGCTGCGAGTAACAGTGCTGCCGGCAGCGGTGGTAGTGCTGGCAGCTGTGCTGCTGATCGCGGCGCTCGTGGTGGTGCTGCTCACGGCAGTCGTCGACGCAGATGGAGCGTCCGCTGATTTTTTCACCTCCTTCCCTTTCTTAGATTTCCTCGCGCGATGCCTGCATCGTGCCACGTGCCGCTCGAAGCGTGACTGTGACTTGTTCGAGTACGACTGTCCACATATCGGGCACTCCAGCGGTTCCCTCTGCTGCGCGGGCTGCACTGGTTGCGCCGGCGGCATCGGAGGCTGAGCCGATTCTAAATCTTCCCCTCCTGATTTTGCAGCCAGCTTGGTCGGGGAAGCTGACTGGCTTGTGTCAGCACTTCTAGCGAGATCCGGCATGGCACCGTCACTCAAGACCTTCGCCCGCTCCTTCTTGCCACTCGATGCAGAATTGCCAGCGCTGCCGGCGCTGCCACCACCACCACCGCCTACGTCACTGGCGCCGCGGACTTTGCTTTGGGATCGCCTTTCACCGCTACCTTTCTGAGTTTTGCCGTCAACAGTTAGCACGGCATCTGCCGCTGCGAGAGAGGACGGTTGAATCTCCGTTGCCGAGGACGGCGGCTTCCTGACGCTGTCCGCACCGTCAGGTCTACGTTCCGACGATTTCTCCCTCGTCTGTCCACCTGTCGATGCCACTGGGGCCTCCACCGACGCTTTGGTTGCTCTCGATTGCGCTTCATTCTTCCAGGTGCACAGCACGCTCACCACCGGCTCTACTCCCAGCGCCTTGGTCCCGCTGCTGCCAGAACCGACATTGCCACTGGCATCAGCACCATTGCTCGGGAATTGTTTGAGGCCTTGCTTCTTGTCGCTGTCACCCTCTCCGTCGGCGGCAGACGACCCTTTGCCGGTGCTCTCGCTGCGTGACCGCCGTTCGGCCGACTTTCTTCTCCGCCTCTCCCTCGACCGATCCTTGTCCTTCGCCTTTTTCTTGCCGCTGTCTTTTCTCTTTTTCTTCTTTTCCCGCTTCGACAGCACCGACGAGGCCGGTGGCGCCGACACCGCCGACGCGGTAGGCGTGACCGTGTCGCTCAAACGTCCCTTTCCGCCATCGCCCTCGCGACACAAATGGTCAGCACTGGTGCCGCTGCCTGCGAGCCGTGCCGCCGCCAAAGCGGCCTCCTTGCGGGCCTCCTCCTTCATCCTCTTCGCCTCGTCGGCGTCGTCTGCCGCTGGCGCCGCAATGAGACCAACTGGCGTAGGAATGGGCGCACTGTGTCTGGAGTCTGCAGACACTTTCGGCAGGATGGGCGGTGTTTGAGTGACTCTGGGCGGCTTGCCGGGAGTCTCTTTGGCCGGAGTCACAGCTGGGGTCGTACTGAGCGGAGGAGCCTGTTTGACCGTGCTCTGCCGACCTTGCTGACCCAAAGCTGGTGGGCGCGGAGGAACGGCTGTAGAGAGCATTGGCAAAACCCCTTCTTCCGCAGGCATTAACTTCCTCTGTTTCTTCGCCCTCCCTTCATTCTTGTCATCACCTCCATCGTCGCCATCGGACGACGAAGAGGACGAGGACAAGCAAACCGAAGCGATGCCGGATGAGGCTGGCGACGTCCGCCGCGCCATTCCGGGTTGAATGGCTGATCCACCGGGCTTGGAAACGGGGCGTCTATCCTGCGAGCGGGCATCCGGTGACGGAGAGGCCGATGAAAGTTTTACAGCCGTTCTCTGTCCAACTGGCGGTGGCTGGAGCTGCCTGCCACGCGGTGGGACTGGCTGCCGGCTCCTTGCGACAGCCCCGCTTGCCGGTAGAGGCGATGCCGTCTCGGGAATCGTCGCTGGTACCGGGGTGGAAGTGGTAGGAGACGGACGAGGATGTGACATCCCTTTGGGGATGGGCGTTCTGACATCTGCTTTCTGCTGCTGCTGCTGCTGCCTCTGCTGCAAGTGTTGCTGTCGCTTCTCCTGCTGGCTGTCCAGGTTGCAGTGGGAAGGTTTTTGCGTAGGCTGCTGCGTCCTTTGCTGATGAGGTTTGTCAAGGAGGCCTGGCTGTTGTTTTTGCGGTCTCTGCTGCTGCTGTGATTTCTCCTGCCTGGGAAGCTGCTTCTGTTGGCTGTGCTGTTGCTGCCTGTGATGCTTGTCTGGCTGTTTCTCTTGCGGGTTGTGTTGGAGCTGCTTTTGTGGAAGGGTGGCTTGCGGCTGCTTGTCTGACAAAGACTGTTTTGACAAAGACTGTTGTTTGTGCTGTGGTTTCAGCTGCTGAACCTGTTGCTGCTGCTGCTTTTCAAGCTGTTGTTCTTGTTGTTTCTGTGGTGGCTGATGCTGCTGCTGACTGTGCTGAAGCTCACGTGGCTTCTCCTGCTGTTGTTTTTGGGACAGCAACTCGTGCTGTCTCTCGTGCTGTTGTTTGTGATGGTCTTTCTCATGTGGCCGATCGTGCTTCTGTTGCGGATGTTTGTGCTGGTGATGTTTGTCTGGCTGTTTTTCTATATGTTTAGGCTGTTTCTCCAATGGCTGTTTCAGACTTTTCACTGTGTGCTGTTGTTTCGGACTTTTTTCGGTTTGCTGTTGTTTAAATGGCTTCTCGGGGTGCTGTTTAAGCTGTTTATCTGTATGCTGTTGTCTGACTGGATTCTCTGTCTGCTGTTTTTTCTGGCTTTTCTCTGCTTGTTGTGGATTTTGACTTTTCTCTGCAGGCTGTTGTTTAGACAGCTGCTTTTCAAGCTGTGGTTTGGAAAGTTTCTCTGTCGACTGCTGTTTTTGTATTTTCTCTGCTGGCTGTTGTTTCTGACTTTTCTCCGTTAGCTGTTGTTTCGACTGTTTCTCAACTGGCTGTTTTGGTTGTAGCTTTTCCGGCTGTTGTTTCAACTGCTTCTCTACTGGCTGTGGTTTAGACTGTTTCTCTGCTGGCTGTTTCGACTGTAGCTTTTCTGCCTGTGGTTTAGACTGTTTCTCTGCAGGCTGTTTAGGTGATTTCTCTGACAGCTGCTGTTTCTGACTTCTCTCTGCCAGCTGTTGCTTAGCTGGTTTATCTGTGAGCTGTTGTTTCTGGCTTTTCTCTGTTGGCTGTTTAGACTGTTGCTTTTCTGGATGTTGTTTAGACTGCTTCTCTGCCAGCTGCTGTTTCTGAATTTTCTCTGCTGCCTGTTGTTTAGACTGTTTATCAACCGGTTGTTGCTTAGGCTGCTTCTCTGCTAAGTGTTGTTTCGACGTTTTTTCCACTTGTTGCTGTTTTTGACCTTTCTCTAGCAGCTGTTTAGATTGTTTTTCCGCTGGCTGCTTTTGACCTTTCTCTGCAGGCTGTTGTTTCGGTGGCTTCTCTGCCAGCTGTTGTTTAGGCTGTTTCTCTGGGAGGTGATCTTTTGACTGTTTCTCTACCGGCGGTTGTTTCTGAGCTCTCTCAGCCAGCTGCTGTTTCAACTGTTTCTCCGCCAACTGTATCTTTGATTGTTTCTCTGTCGACTGTAGCTTTGATGGTTTCTCTGCCAGCTGCTGTTTAGGCTGTTTCTCTGCCGGTTGTTGCTTCAACTGCTTCTCTGCTTGTTGTACTTTCGAATGTTTTTCTGCCGACTGTTGTTTAAGCTGTTTCTCTGCCGGTTGTTTTGACTGCGATGCTTTCTCGTGATGCTTATGCTGCTGTTGTGGCTGCCTCTGCTGCTTCTCCTGACGTTGTTTCTGCATTCTTTCTTGGTGTCGTTCCGCATGTTGTCCCTCCGGCTGTTTGTGCGGTGTCTTATCAGGCTGCTGCTCTTTAAGTTTTTCTTGCTGTTGTGGCTGCTGCTGTCTTTCTTGTGGTGGCTTATGTGTCTTTTCCAGCTGCTGTTTCTGCTGCTGCTGCACTTGCTTTTCCAGCTGCTGCTTGTCCTGCTGTTTCAGCTGTTGCCTTTCGAGCTGTTGCCTCTGCTGCTTTTCAAGCTGTTGTTTTTGTGGTTGCCTCTCTGCTTGCTGCTTCTGCTGTTGCCTTTCCAGCTGCTGCTTATCCTGCTGTTTCTGCGGCAACTTCTCTGTTGACTGTTTTGGCTGCTTTTCTAGCTGTTGCCTCTGCTGTTGTTTGTCTGCTGGTTGCTTCTCTGCCAGTTGTTTGTCTTGCCTTTGCTGCTGCTTGTCTGTCTGTTGCCGGTCCTGCTGTTTGTCCTGCTGCTGTTGCTTTTGAATTTGTTTTTCGGGCAGCTTTGCTTGTTGCTGTTTCTGCTGCTTGTCTAATGACTGTCCCTCCTGCTGCTGCTTATGCAGTTTCTCTGTCTGCTGCTGCTTCTCTTGCAGTTTCTCTTGATGCACCCTCTGCTGCTGTTGCTGCTGCTTGTCTAGCAGCTGTTTGTCAAGCTGTGGCTTGTCCTGCAGCCGGTCTTGCTGCTGCTGCTGCTGCTGCCTCTGCTGCAGCTTACCATGCTGCGTGTGAAGCAGGAGGTGGTGGTGCCCTGGCGAGGGGAGCGGCGCGG
>JAZEWT010000014.1:15880870-15897835 GCA_036362905.1 Mordacia mordax | reverse complement strand
GATTTTGGAAGCAACGGACACTGTCTGCTACTTCCGAGACTGAAGTCTGTATTGTAAATAATGGGAATAGTATTATTGTTTTTTATTTAGAGCACTTATTGCGGTCATTAAATACATGTATTACTCTGTTTAATAGTGTTCATAACGCATAGATTGTTACAAGATACTGTCTTCACTCTGTGAATAAGAGCCTCATAAACATCCAGATTTAACGGACTATAGCACACCCTTCCCCCTCTACTAGTGTATTACTTAGAGGTTTTAGTGCATATTCAGCAAAATCTTCAGGTGCAGTGAAACCTACGTATGACAAGAAAATGATTTCAAAATACACTTTCGTTGAACAACCCTTCCAAATGGCATAGTCTTTAAACAATCGGCAGAGGTTAGACTCTTCCTATACACTCTGCTATGAGATGGCCACGTGACAACTGGATTTATGAGCGCGGAGAGCGGTAAACTTGACCCAAAAGCAGCATCGTATGACCTCAGCCGATGCCGCTCGTGAAGATGTCATGTTGGGGATGGATACATGAGCGGTTACAGGTTACACGAGCAATCATTCTCTCATGTAATGATGTAGGTTCTCACGGCTCGATGCATGACGATAGCTTCGAAAAGCTGCTCTCTCGGGACAGCCGCGACGATCGCTCCCTCTCCCTGCATCGCGACGTTTTGCTTCACACATTAGAGGCATCCCCTCGGGTGTGTAACGTGCGAGGCGAAACGTCACGATGCAGGGAGAGGGAGCGATTAATTCTGTTAACGTTGAGCGCTACAATGTGCAATGTTCATAATTGTCTGGCGTAGGTATGGAGATGCGGCATCTGATGATACGTTATAGAATCGGCTAAGGTTAGGGTATCCGGTGGGGGATGCAAGGTCTCTTAAGTCTAGATGTGTTTGGCTGGGGATAACAGGGAGAATCACAATTTCTCTAACTTCACATCAACTAAACAACCAAGAGCAGATGATATTTTTACTTGCGTTAAGTCGCATTAACCAAGAGCATGAAAGGAGAGAATGTCCACACCAAAGAAGCTTCACTAAATTCTTAGTTGTCATCAACTGACCTGAAACAGTTATTATAATTTATTTTAAAAACCAATGCAATGCAGACATCGTTCAAAGCTGGCATCATTATTAAAGGAGGCTGGCGTATGTAAGGGCATCCGGATGTAAAATTCTGCCCCGATAGCCCCACCGTTGGGAGGGGGGGGGGCAGCACCCAGCCTGGATCAACCTGAACACCGGCCGTTTAAAAAGGAAACCCCAGCAACGGCGTCATTGGGCACAAACAGCCGGGCGCTGTCGATGGCAGGGACGGTCGAGTCAGCGAGCGAGTGAGCGGGTACCCGGTTCTGACGGCCGCAGACGTGGCAGAACTTGCAGCGCCGGCAGACCCAATTCTCCAGCTCTCCCTCGAGCGGGCGCTCGCCCTCCCCCAGGCAGAACGAGTGGAATGCCTCGCAGCACACGCGGCAGTACACGAGCTACAAAGAGACAAAGGTAAAGATCTCCCTCCCCCCCCTACCACCCGGCAGCAGACTGCTGGTGAGCACCTATTAAGGTGATGATGACAGTGACTGTGCTGATAGTAATGATGAAACACTTAATTGGGATTGCACACAGCAACGCAGTCCGCTGCAGGCTGTGTTTGTGAATCTTAGCGCTCAGCGCCTGTGTGACATCATCGAACAAATGTAATGAGTCGCTGCACATGCAATCGTGACACCGTGCAGTGTGGACGAATATTAAAGTGGGAATCGATTCTGGGACCGAATTTGGGAATCGATTGAGGATTGGAAGGCTCAGGAATGGACTTTAAAAGTGATCTTGTTTTTAAAGGCGTTGGACAGCACCGTCCTATTACAATAGTGTAAATACCAAATGTACTGAAAATGGCATTTGATGATGATTAAAGTGTGGATGACGAGGGCGGTGGCAAAGATGATGCAACGTCCGGTTCGGATGATGATGGGGATGCTGGTCGGGATGACTCGCAGTGACCGCGGTCGCAGTGATGTCGATGGCTACGACTGCGGAGACACCGTGAGAGTCATTTCGACGCTGTGGATAATGACAAGGTCACCGGGGCCGTGGGGGCCGTCGCACCTCGTGAATGCCGCTGCTGGCGCACAGGAAGCAGATGACCCGCGGTGCAATGACCCCGGAGGTGAGGAGGGAGAGGCCGCCCATCCTCCACACGTTGTCGATGTCACAGTCTTCCTGCAAAAGCGACACGCGGACACGATGCTACCGCCGCTCGGCGCGGCGATTCGCTCCCGCTCGCCACCAGCGCGCGGTTCAACGAGCCGTCATCATTGCGGATGTAGGATTTGGGGATCAAATATTCCTTAAAACTTTCTAGCCAAAGCACAAATAGTGGATGCATCAGCTCTGCCTGTGCAGAACGGGGAGACGGGTGAAGGGAGAGAGAGAGGCAGAATCGCCATAGCTCTTGTAACCTTGATGAAAAAACGAGTACAATTTTGGCCTAAAGTTGTGCTGCGATTAGGGAATTATACAATAGGAAAAAGGCAAGTTTCTTAAAATGTTGCCCAAACTGCTACAAGAAAATCAGTGCAAAAAATTATTCACCTTGCAAAGACACCATTGCTTGTGACAACGCAATGTGACAACGCAATGTGACAACGCAATGTGACAACGCAATGTGACGTCGTATGGACGAGAGAGGTTATCATGATACAGGAGGCACCTGGGTCAGTGACCAAGATATAAAGGCCCTAAAAATGCACACGTTGGCGGTGATGGCAAAACCGAAAAAAGCGCGGTCCTTGGCGACGGGCACCTTGAAGTCCACGCGGATGCGATGCACGCCGTCTGGGACGGCGCGTGGTTTTCCGTTCCCACCGTTGCTCAAAACCGTTGCCACAACAACCTCCGGCTTGTTCACCTCCCTGCCTTTCTCCTGCGAATGCGAACCACAGCCGCGTCGACGCACGAGCCGCTGAAACAGCCACCACTCTCAAAACGTTCGGTCGCGACAGGGTGGCGCAGTGGTGACATCTGCGCCTCACAGAAAGAACGGTTCTTGCCCGACCAGGTTCGATCCCCGCCTTGAACACCTTTCTGTGTAGCGTTTGGGTATTCTCCCCCTGTTCTGCGTGGGTTTCCTCCGGCCTCTCCGGTTTCCTCCCACAACTTAACAAAAAATACTCATTAATTAATTTGCCGATGACATCCGAATATATAGGAAGCAGTGTGTGGCAATGTGGCGCCAGCAAACCACCTGGCTGCCTCCTCCTCCACCTTTCTGTGCTTTCCTCGCGCCTCTGAGTCGTTCTCTTGTCGAGTGAATAACTTCGACAGTGAATGAATATGTGCGCGTTATAAATGTAAAATTATTATTAATATTGAGCTGTGAGTGCCGCCTCGTGGTCCGTGGAGACCAAACCCAAGCGATCCAAGTGGGCATTGAGGTGCAAAATGTTTGGAACCCTTGTGATAAAGGATGGCTCAAGACACAAGTCGATGCTGGGTCAAACGGCTGGTTTACGGGGTGGCTCAACTTGGTCATCAGCTTTGCTCAGCGATGGAGGTATTGGGGTAGAAAGTTATGGCCGGATGTCCTTACTGATGCCAATCTCCTTTACTCAGAGGGTCTTTTATATCGTTATTTGTCTGGAACGTCCCCCAACACCCGTTCACAAAGGGAAACCCTAGCAGCAGTGCCTGACTCCGGCCGACATAACTCTGGGGTTCACTAACACGCAATCCTCCCCACCACGTTAAGATTACAAAATCCGTACTGTGAATTAAATCTGTTGTCGAATGCTCCGGCTTGGCACGCCACACACACACGGTTAACGATCCAGCGGCGAGTGTGGTTAACGATCCTATATCAGCGGGCAGACGATCCGGGTTGAGGGTTAACCGTGTTTGGAAGTAATACTTTTTCACATTCACGCTGGGTTAAGTTTGAGCAGCGACTCACTCCCAATTCGGTATCCACGTGAATGCACACATGTTCGTCAATGACAGTGAAAATGTGTGAGACGTTTACATTCGTAAATTTTAAAAAAACTAACGCGAAATCTGCTAAACCTTCACCACCACTCTACATAGGTAAACGATAAATGTGCATTTTTAAGAACATATTCCACATAGCAATATTTATGGTTGTGTAATCCGATAAATCCCTCCCCTAACCGCAGACTCTGATAATCGAAAGATGACAAATCCTAAAATGTTACGGCAGCATCTGCATTACCATCTCACATCATTAATGTCGAGACTAAGAGTCTCATTTTCAAGAGCGAGCAGCATCATCACACTGAGCAACCTGGCGTGTCTTCTACCACGCAAGCCGCACAGTCCCACCTTCTCTTTCGACTTCTTTGTGCGCAGCTGGGTTCCACGTTTGGTAGATTTTTCTCCGAGGACGACTGCAGAGACAGACGCGCGCATACCCGCACCGCTGTAAAGCACGAGCTGCAACGCATTCGCTTACGATGCGCGTGTGTGTGTACGTAGTTCTGGGAACGTTAGGGAAAGGTCAGGATGGCGTTAGGATAAAACTCTTCGACACATTCTCTACGAGTGGAACGATACAATGCCTCAGTCATGACGCATTAGTGTGATTCAGAGTCGCAATTCTATTCGAGCATTGATTATTATTTTTGAACACTGCGGTGATTGTTTCCGACCTCCGGCCGATGCCAAAGGTGATGTAAAACTATTGCATACAATATATGCCGTTTAAAAAGCATGGTTTAGAAACTAAAGCAATTTGACAAGAGTCGTGAGCTTGGTAATTGACATGAACCCACCCCGACCACCTATGTAAGTACAGGCGACGACAGTCAAATGGATTCGAGAATGACGATTCTCTTATCGCATTAGATTCGCTGATGTGACACCGGAACGTAGCCTCCCAAGTCGCGCACTCTCTGACACTGAATGAATGTGCGCACGTAATAAAGTCTAATTGTTATTAAATTCTAACAGAGCGGTCAGTGCGCCACACTACCAAAACAACGGCAAAGTATTCTCAGCAATGGCAAACATCGGTGGCTAGTAAAATCTGAATCGGTAGCGTGCACTCACCGACCCGCAGTGAGCAGCTTAGTCATGTACGGTATAAAAAAAAAATCCAATTACATCCATAGCATGGGAAGGCTAACTATCCAGCAGCAAACTAACCAGAGACCGACGAATTATAATTATAACATGATAATCTTTGACGTACTCAACCTAGCTATACGGTGACATTTTAACTGAGCGGGGTCGTTCTCAAAACGTAGAAAGCACTCTGCTGCGCGCGTTATTAACGTGACGCCCGACACATGAGGTTAGGGGTGGTAACGATTTGAATAATACAATTCAGAGCGCGCAAAATTCCGTGCCTAACCAGGGATGGGACACTGGGGTGCAGTGCTGAGCACAGGATGAGAGAGCCTGATGAAACGGGTGTTGTTCAAGATAAAGAATCAACCCGTTTTTTTGACACGGTCCATATTAGTGGCCTCCAGTGATTCAAAGTGGACTTCCATACAGATAACATACACAAACGGGAATATAAAGAGCTCAATCCAATCAACTTATAATGATTTGTCTTCAGATTTGTTACTCATGTATCAACGGATCGTTACACCCCTAGCACAGTTAGGAAAGTCGCATTGATTAGTAAAACGATTACATCATTTTTTGGTATTTTGGTTAAGGAATTTATGTAGGTGTACATTAGCCTCCTGAACACAAGTGTGGCAAGTTATCTGAGTAAAATGCTGGGTAACTTTCATAATTTCTGTCCGAGTTATTCATCACTACTCAGTGGAGCAAGTGGCGAGGTTGCACCATTGGAAAGTGGGCCGATGCTTGAATATAAATAGGCACTGTTTAGGCAATGTTCAACCGATCCACCCACTGCAATGCGAGAGACCATCCGTTCCGATTTAAAGTACCGTACTGTAATTATAATTGCATGCGTGGCCACTCAGAAGAAAGATGAGTTTGTGAGAGAAGATAGATGAGAAGCTAAATTAGATGTTGGGATAGTGTTCAAATGAAAGGAGATATGGAGAA
This sequence comes from Mordacia mordax, assembly GCA_036362905.1. Classification (NCBI taxonomy): domain Eukaryota; kingdom Metazoa; phylum Chordata; class Hyperoartia; order Petromyzontiformes; family Petromyzontidae; genus Mordacia; species Mordacia mordax. The sequence goes on along the minus strand of JAZEWT010000014.1, from coordinate 15,891,787 downwards.
ATTAGAGCCTTAGCACAGGTTACAATTACTGTTGAGGTTATAGGAGGTGAGACTTACATGGTTTTGGCATGTGTCAAGAGACAAAGACACTATTAGATGGGCTATAGGGATTAGTGACCCAAAGACAGACACGTAGATCCAAACAGAAACCTAGAGTCAGATACACGTACACACATCGAAGCCCACAGGCTCACAAAGTGACCCAAACGCTCAGAAATCAACACTTGCACAGAGCCTACAGACTCAGAAACCTATAATTACAGACCCACAGATTCGGAGACCCAAACCCTCACACAGACCAACAGGTTATCACAGAGACCTACAGATTTTCACAAAAACCCAGAGACTCTCGCAGAGGCCCCAAAGATTCTCGCAGAGACCCCAAAGATTCTCGCAGAGACCCATAGACTCTCGCAGAACCCCACAGACCATCATAGAGACCCACAGACTCCCACAGAGACCTACAGACTCTCACGGAGACGCACAGACCGCAAGGGCAAGAGAGATGCCACAGGTGCAGAGCAACATTAAAAGAGGGAACAGTGCCATGGGAGGATTGGTGAAACGAGGTACGAGGACAGTAGATGTGACCAGAGAAGGGGTGCACGGCAAAAGGTCATGGATAAAGAAAATCCGAGCAGCCAACACTATGCTATCAGTGGACTTTTGGTTTAGAATTCCAATTATTTTCAATTTGTGCATTTACTTAACATACTTCAGGCTCCAACCATTTATTCAAATGGATAGCCAGCAATGCATGTAGATTGGCTCTACATATAAATGGGTAGGAGCCCTAAGAGAGCACAGGCCCAGGTTTAAATGAATGTCACAGTAGCTTGCATCAAGTTACTTTGTTGCACATCCAAATAACTTTACCACAAATATGCCCATAGCAATAATACAGCCATGAGTATTATTGATATTGTGAAATAAGAGATTAAGTAGGTAGCGGTGTACAAAGCACAAATTGAAAGTACTCATCACCTTTGTTATTATTTCTCAATCAGAACAGACTAAAAATAAAGTTGATAACATTTTGACCAAATCACCAGCAATGCACGCGGCATTATCAGATCAGATGCCAAACCGGGTCAAGCTCAAACAGTTCTTGGAGATGGGCAAGCGGCGGGCGTAATAGGTGTTATAGACTGCAGGGCTTCGTGATTGACAGCAGAAGGTAACGCAGCAATATCCACTGCTATGCCGTGCATCTATACCACTATGGCTATGCACCCTGCCTTCACCAACGCGCAAATGCCGTGAAGTATGGTCAACCGTCATTAACCGACACTGCGTAGGGAGGCTCTGATCATCACTGGATTGACGAACAGGTGCTGCATGTATACTACAGGCAATGCACCTTCTTGAATGGATATTATTTCTGACAATGGCCCTTTCATTAGAGCAGGGATAATGCCCAAAACGTTTCATTGCCACCATTCTCATCCGTTGGGCTGTCATTGAGCCAATGGCGCCACCTCGTGGTCCATGGAGATAATACCCAAGTGGGCCTCCAGGTGCACAAATTTGAGAGCCCCTGGCTTATTGTACGTATTTTGCTAAAAGGCACTGTAAATGACAAAGGTGGGGAGATCTCTTTTGTGTTTGTCTTCATGTCATTAGTATATGGATATAGACTTAACGAGTGCTTTTCAATAGGTAAAGAGACTTTTGATAAGCATGGAACTCATGTCAGTGCAATTTCTAGTTTTTAAAAAGAGCCTAGCAAATGATGAGTTACCTTGCCGGGCGGATCCCAATGTGAAAGCCAGGTGTTACGATTTTTTTTTTACATTATCATCACAAATGCAGCTTTGGTCCACCAGAATGAGCCAGGATTAAGCGCCAAAGCGCACTGAATGCGAGCAACCAGGTTTTACAGTAAACTTTAAAAAAACGAAATCTCCAAGATTGCACCAGATGGGGATTAATCACGATTTTTTTTTGAGACACGTTTAAGCCCGATAACATTTGCCTTCCAGGAAAAGTCACAATCTCACCAGCGTTCAATGCCCTGACTTTGCCGGACAAAACGTGGACCGTCGACAGCCTGGGGGGTGGAGTATGGAGCACGACGATACGTGGCCATGCTCGCCACGCGAATCAATACGATTGTTGGGAAAGCTTGGCTGATGGATATTCAGCCCCGGTCCGCTTCAGACTCCCCGTGTATTTGGATCTCTAAAGGAACTTTAACAGGTAAAGTGGCTTCACAGCGATGGTGGTAAGCAGGCTTAATGACAACGTCTTTGCTGCTGCCATTAGGAAACAATTGGCCTGCTGTTACCAGAAAACTTCATCAGAGGATTGCTAGGTGGTGAAACCGTAGTGCTGACCTTCAATGCTTACTAAAGACTGCCATTCATCTCTTTACATATTGAAATACTCTTGTAGAAACGAACAAGAAGAAAGAAAGAGCGAGAGAGCCGAATGCATCTTACCTCCCAAGGGCTTGCCAGCATCGCGCGGCCTAGCAACTTGCGTGGCCTGCTGGGCCTGCGGAGCCTGGGTCTGAGCTAGCGGGCCCTGCCTGCCCGCCCTCCTCCAGCCTGGGTCGCCCTCACTAGGCGAGTCCCTGGCTCCCCCCGGGGCTTCCGCCTCAACCTGAGAATCTTCTTTCCTTCCAGCCTTACCCCTGTCTGTCTTTTTCACTGGACGCAGACATTGAACGACCTACTTATTTAACTTTTTAACACTTTTTGGCAATCAAAGATATTATCGTTATAGTAACAAATATGACAATGTCATTTATTTATCCAGAAAAGATTCAGTGCGTCTCAAAGACTCTTGGATGGCAGGGTGTTGCTATGTTTTGATGCCTGACTGATCACTTTCCAAATAGTGTTTGGCGCTGAGACAAAACAAGCGCACTCGGTAGAAAACCCATGCATGCGAAGAGATGATGAGCAAAAGGTCCACACAGATGGGTTCATAAACTCATCAGATGTTCAACACACCTGGCCAGAAAACATTAAGCCAGGTTGCTCAAATGCAACATGCTTGAAGCATGGATTGTATGACAAGGAGATGTAAGCTTCTCAAATCTGCTGTGCTCAAAGTAACACATTTGTGAGGGTACAGAAAGTAAGTTCGCAGATCCATCTGTGTGAATCTTTGAGTGGTATCCCCTCGATGTGTAGTGGGTTTTCTCCAACTACTGCAGTTTCCTCCCACGTGAAAACAAAACAAACCCTATTTTAAAAAAGGAAATGGCCAAACATCTCAATGCAAAACCTTCCTTAAAAAGCTCCCTTGAAACTCAACGACTATTTCACGGATAAATAAATGACAGTATTATTACATATTTTATAAAACCAGAAAATTCTGTTTACGTAGCAAGATATCATAATTTAGCTGATATTACATTTATATTCATAAAATTTGCAACACCGGTTGTTAAAAAAACACATCCAGATGTGCGACATCGTTAAACAATGCAATTATAAATATCAATGGAGTAACAATTGCCGAGGTTACATCAACGGAAGATAAATGGGCGTGACAGAGTTGCACATTGTGAAGGTGAAGAAAGCATTAAGCAGACAATTACAGTTGCATCAGCAAACCACCACCACCACCACCACCAACAGCAGCAGCAGCAGCAGCAACGGCACCACTCATCGCAAATCATGCCAGGCATTTCGTTCTGCAAGCAAAACACGCGGGCCAACGTACCCTGCTTTGGTGTGCTGTCCGGCTGCGTGTAATACTGAAGGTTCTGACACTTTCGCATCCTGGGGTAAAAATGACGACAATCAGGACACAGAAAGATGACGATGACCGCAACGGCGGCCGATATTCGCCACGGAGTGGTGTTCACGTCACCACGGTGCTTGCGCCGGGCCACGTGCACTTTTGAGGCCACGTGAAGCGTCGAAAACACACTGGCAGATCATGCAACACACCCACATGCCATGAGCTGTCTGACCAAGAAGGCACATAGAGATCTACAGATGTACAGGTGACGCCCCATATAGCCTTGAACAGGCTGTTGCAGCGAATTACGTTGGGCGAACACCAGTGAAGGCCTGCACGGCAATGCGTGGGTGGGAAGGTCTGGTCAGCACCACATCTGTCTCTAGTTCTGTTGTTCACACAGCTCACCAGGAACTCATTGAAGGCTGAGTTGACCTAGTGGAGGCCAATAGAATGTTTGCAGATGACTTGCCACTGATGTCAGCCGTGGCAAGGAAAACTGGGATAGTAGCACAGCTGGCTAACCACTGCTTAGGGTGGCACAGTGAGTAGCGTAGTGAGCAGTACCGCCACCTAACAGCAAAAAGGACCCAGATTCAATTCCTGGCTCGAAGGCCTTTCTGTGTGTAGTGTGCATGAAATCCCTGTGTCCACGTGGATTTTTGCCGGGTACTTTGCTTTCCCCCCACAGTCCAACGCTATGCTGCCTATATTAATTGCCCTGACTGCATTGCTCCTGGTGTCCCCCTGAAATACATTGTCATCCCTCAACAATATACGTACAGACATCCACAATATACTAAACGGATCATACATGTAGCGACAGGGTTATACACTCACCGACACAAACTTATACACGTAAACACAAACACAGGAGACAGAAGGCACACTCGGCACGGCCATGCGAACACAACAGCTACGGAGAGCAATTCTCCAACATCGAGGTGTGGAAACCTACACCAGGACAGCGGTGATGTTGTCAACGGGCAACACGCTACAGGACAGGTAGATCGATCTCACGATGAAAACTTCGCTCAGTCCGCGGCCTACGCGGAAAGACGCGTTAGCCATCGATCGACCGCTCCCTCCCCACACTACTGCGTACAACCGAGAGTTAACCTGCGAAGAGCGACTGGGGGGGGGGGGGGGGGGGTAGGCACGGCGCTCACTTGCAGCACTGCTTCTTGATGTTTCGCCCCCCAAACTTGGGCTTGTCCAAGCAGTTGGCGCACTCGCCGCAGTCGGCCTCCACCCTGCAGCCGTCGCACTCCCCGCACCGGCGCGAACGCCGAAGCCTCCTCATCGCCGTGCGGCGGCCGCCCCCAGCGCCGCTGGACGGGCCCGGTGTCGCGGGGGTGGCCGCCGTGGGTTGGGCCGCCACCGCCGCCGCCGCCGCCGCCGGCGTAGAAACCGGAACCGGCACGGCCGCGGGGCCAGGGACGGCCGGGGCGTGCGTGGACGAGGACGACGATGGCTGCGCAGCCTCGTCGGCTGTCGACGCGACGACCCTGGAGGACGGTGATTCAGACGCCTGCGGGGAGGTAGGGTGGTTGGGGAGGGGGGGGGTCACCCTGGACGTGTTATGTCTGCAGGGCTGATAAGACTGACCTAACAAACGATACAAGCGCAGCCCCTGCAGGTTCTTGATCGCGTCATTAGCGGCAGAATGGCCTCCACGCTAAAGGATGCTTTGGAACAGCCCCTTGAGAAGACGTCACTGACGTCTTGGAAGATGAGTACCCACACATTATCGGTCCGCGGCGCGACTTCTTCATCTGCGTGAACCCTTACACTGCGTGGGATCTCCGTTATCGCAGCAACCACCGCTAACCAGGCTTGACTGCGCTGAGCGGCTGAGAGCGCGTGACACTGGGGACGAACGAACGATTGGGGGGCGCGCGGCCGCGGCGTACCGCGGTGCGGGACAGCGGCGTGCCACCGCGCTGCACCGAGTCGCACGGAGTGAGGGTCACGCGCGGGGTCAGGGCGCCGCTCTCTCTCGACGCCGCTTGTTCATCATCCGGGGCCGCGCCAGCGGCGGCACTGCCGGCGTCCAGGGCTTTGCCAGCATCTGCGGTGAAGGGGAAACATCGGTGACCATCTTGCGTCTGGGGTACGGCAGGGCCCCTAGGATTCATTATCAGTACATGGTTAATACTGTAAATGGTAGCAGTTGGCCAGAACCTGTCCCTGCAGGTACAGAATGTAAGGCAGGGCTGTTCCTATTACTGGACATCAGTCTATCGCAGAGCACCAGTGGCAATTTAGCCAGCAGGCTGATTAACCCAAAGATGATGGCCATAGACTTGACTAACTGATGAAAACCCACGCGAGCAAGTGGAGAACAAGCAAATACCACAGATAACAAACTGAGTAAATTGTAAATCTAAAAATATGTCTGTTACACAAACAGTGAACATATTCTTCAGAGTGATGGGGATTAAACGGTGCAAATTGTTTTTATTAAACAGCAATTTTTATTATATTCCTACCATTAATTCTATTGCTATGCAGCGAAAACTAAATGACTTTGGTTTAAAATTACGTATGTTTATTTAACTATAAATGTCATAAAAATGATCAAATATAACATTATAGCCATTCTTAATCGACCAATGGTTTAAGGCCCCCACACATCACATCGGTTACGGGAGTTTTATGACCATACTTCACCATGCTGAACAGTCAACGACGATCAAGCAGCAAGGCGGGGAGGGAGGACAAAAGGACTGGTTCTAATGTAACTAGGTTCTGGTATCAGCCGAGGACAGGAATCGGATTCGGGATGCCCTAATTCATGACATACGAAACCCGCTTGGCAAGATGACAATTGGTTCTAATGTAACTAGGTTCTGATATCAGCCGAGGACAGGAATTGGACTCGGGATGCCCTAATTCATGATATAGGAACCCGCTTGGCAAGATGACATAACATGTCATTCTCACGCTTAGTGCACAGACAAAAAACCCAGGATGACTCTCACCCCACCCATCCATGTACGCACACATCTACCAGTGTTCAGTCAGCATCTCATGATTTCGAGACAATCCTAGTCCAGTTGATGACCACCTATAGCGTTTCGTTACATCAGTGGATTTCACTCCAGTCATTCTCTAGCTGACTATACAGACAAAGATCCCCCCATATATTCGTAAGACTCTGAGGTCAAGTGCTCTTAGCGATCACCTATGAAGGTCAACATGACATGCGAGAAGGTGCATGACTAACACTTTGCCCAGCTGCCTTTGTCTCCTAGTAACAATGTTAACACACAGCACTAGGCACTCATTTGAGGCTGAGTCGACCAAGGCTACACCCAGGACTGGTTGAGAAAATTCTCACTGGCGTTGGTGGCTGTGAGCGGGATCCGAACTCGGGTCGCCAGATTTGCAGCCCAGCGCGAAACGCCCCACGCTCACACTGCCACCACACACCCACGCACACACTGCCACCACACACCCACGCACGCAACCAAACCCACCCGTCCGAACCCACCCACCCATCCCATACCAGCGCCACCGTTGCGCCTGCCCTCGACCGCCGTCGCAGGTGTCAAGCCGACGCTGGCGGCGGCGCCGCCGGGGCCGTTGGTCGGGTGAGAGCTCAGGAGCAGAGCGCGCGGCAGGCCGAGGGCCACGGCGGCTCCGCGGCACACGTGCTTGATGCGCGGGCCTCGGGCTCCGCCCGGCTCGGCGGGGCCTTCCGACGAGTTGTCGCTATGCTGCGAGCGAGCGTGCGGAACAGCGGTCAAAATGTCAGTCGAACGCACATTCAAAGTTGCTCTTGAGTGCTTCTCTTTCGGGGCAGCAGTGTCGAGCCTTCCTCCCCTCCACATTGTGATGTTGCGCTTCCAACGGTGGAGGCACCATGAGGCGGCTATCCCGAAAGAGCAGCTCTTGAGAACAATTCACATATCGAGTCGTGCAAACCCATAGAAATACATTCACTCAGCAGTCAATGACAATTTCTATTGGTCCATTGAGCAAGGATAGGCTGAGTGACAAGTGAAATTTAATTGAATTTAAGGTGGTGGTATTTTTTTGGGGGGCTTTCGTTGGTGACTGGACTGAGACCAACAATTCATAACACTACGCCTCATAGAAAGAAGGTTCTAACTGAGGCGGTTCGATCCGCCTCGGTTAGAACCTTCCTGCTTGTGTGTTTTTCCACCCGTTCTACGTGGGTTTCCTCGGGGTTCTCCGGTTTCCCCCGCACAACTTAAAAATAAAAAACTAATTATTTAATTGGCCGATACCGTCGTAATAGCCAGGAAGAATTGTCTGGTGGGCTGGCAACAGTTTACCACCTGGATGACTAGCCACTCCCCCCCCCTCCCCCCGTGGTTTCTTAACACCTACGAACCCATTAGTGTCTTGTCCGTGGCCAGATATGGAACGGGCATGTGGTAAAAAACTGTAATAATTGTACTGATGTGAGGTTTCACGGCTCGATGCATGAGGTTTACTTCCAACAGCTACTCTTTCGGGATAGCCTCGCTGATCGCTCCTCCTCTCCCCGTCGCAACGTTTCATCGCCGACGCTTGAGAAACACGGAGCGCCTGAGGACGCCTCCAACATGGGAGGCGAAACGTCGCTAAAGTGGGAGGAGCGACCGACGCGGCTATCCCAAAAGAGCAGCCTTTTTGAAGCAATCATCATTGCAACAATTATGACTACACTTGAGAACGTACTTACACCTGATACAAACCCCGTACTCTAGTGGTACATCTCACTCGTGTCTCATGATGAACCTCTTGAGACCGAGTCACCTTCAAGAAATGAGTTCTTTTGAAGTGCTCAGTTACGCTTGCATCAGTGCGTTTTTATATTATGTCTTTTCCCCAAATGTTGCGTGCGTGAGCAGCGGTTCACTTGAAGCTGAGAACAGAGTGAAGAGCGGCACTGTGGTGCGGTGAATGGCACTGCCGCCTTACAGCAATAAAGGCCTGGGTTCGAGTCCCCGCTCGGTGCGTTTCTGTGCAGGATATGCATGTTCCGCCCATGACATCATGGGTTTTTGCCAGAGACTCCGGTGTCCTCACACCATCCAAAAAAACGCTGCCTAGCTTCATTGGTCCCAGTGCCCTGCGATGGACTGGCATGTCATCCTGGGTATAGCCCCTCCTTGTGCCCTTCGTCTCGTGATATCTACGGCACGATTGGGACGGTGGCGTCACCTCGCGCGCTGTCGACAGCCCGCTCTCCGGTGGGCCGTGCCGCTTGCGCTTGCGCGACGGCCGCTCGCGGTGGTTCCAGGCCGCCGTCGCCGCAGCGGCTTCAGCTCCCGTCACCTTCGGCGACACGCGGAACACAGGTTCGCCGCCACCGCCACCGTCACCGCCACCCGGTGTGCGGTGGAGCGTTCCACCAAACGCGCGTGCTTTAATGAGCATTGGTGGTGTAACGGTGAGTGGGCCGCACGACGAACCCGGCAGTCCGAGCGCCACTGCGGCTCACTGGTCCTGGGCCTCCCTTAGCTAAAATGAGCAGCTGGTCCTGGTGTTGGGCACCCACATCCTCCTGTGCCGAGCTCACTTTCAGAGGCGCTTGCTAGCAGCATTTGACCCTACAGTCTGTTAAGGCCATAGGGGCAGGGGATTTTTTTAATTTTCATCTCATCTCATTATCTGAAACCGCTTAATCCTATATAGGGTCACGGTGAGCCGGAGCTTATCCCGGAAACACAGGGCGTAAGGCAGGAATACACCCGACGACGGGACACCAGTCCATCGCCTGTTTTTTTAATTTTTAATTGCGCAAACTATGGTGTAGGGGTCGCACACTGCGCTACAAATCCGGCAACACAACTTCAATCCCCAGCCACGGCTGATGAGCATGGTCGGTATCTGAACTGGACCTGAGCCTCCCCTATATCGACACGTTAAATATTACCTGTCACAGTGTGCAAAGATCTCCGCAGGGGAGATGAAGGTGTCGGTGTGTGTTCCTGACCACACGACACTTTACACGCTGTGCCAGCCTGCATAGGTGATTGTGAACAGTACTTGCCCCTCTGTTCTGTTGGAAGACTCAATGATGAATATTTGTCTGTTTTAAAAAAAAAGTTATTTACAGCTCTTTGTTTATCTAACAGACAGCGCACGGCATTGTTGGATCTAGCGAATGATGTAGAACATCGATGGCTGTGTCCGTGATTTTTATACGACGTATTACATAGATCAGCACCCACCACCCTGTGAGCAATCTTGTTCCAAGCGTGTAGTCCGTGCGTCTGACATCAAACTAAAGATGGAAGATTACTTAAAGGGATAATGGTACTTTAGTGCAAAAGTGGGGATTTACAGCTGAAAGTGTAAAAGTTTAGCAAGAGTAATCAACAAGTGTGAACCGAAGCCATAATAAAACCTCAAAGCCTTGGTGTTTGGCAGATAAAATTTGCACTCGTGCAGGATTGGAGCCCGGTATACATACATAAAAATACTTGCTCCATCGTATATAGATCGTAGACCATCGCATAAGCATACAGACGGTCCTTCACTGCTTTACTGTGAACAGAGCTTTCCCATAAAAGCGACTTCTGGCTGCAAGACTGCGCATCCCCCCCCCCTCCCCCCCACCTTACCTGCGCCCGCCGGGCCTTCCCCCTCTCGATGCGATGGAGCTGCGCCCTCGCCTTCTGCAGCAGCGTGCGCAGCTTGCGGTCCGCCGTCTGCCTGGGTGGCCGCTCCCTCTGTCCGGCGCCGTCCTCTTCCCCCTTCTCTGGCTCGTCGCGGTCGCCGCCGCCGCCGCCGCCGCCATCAGCGTCGTCGCCATCGCCGCCGCCGCCGTCCGCGCCCTCCGCGCGCTGCTTGTCCTGCTGCCGCTGCTCACCCTGGCTGCCGGACGCCCTCTCGCGGTGGCGTTTGGCGGAAGCGCGCGTCTTAACAGCTTCTGCCTCGGCGGTCGCCTCCGGGGATGCTGGCGGCTGCTCTGGAGACGCGGCGGCGGCGGCATCGGGGTTCCGTGCCTCGCTCTCTGGGCCTGCGCCTTTCTGCCTCCTCCTCCGCCTCATCATCATCATCATGGTTTTGCCTTTCCTCTTCATCTTCTTCTTCCGCTTCCTTGCCGTGCTGCTGTCAACGTCCTCCCCGTCCTGCTCCTCCTCCTCCTCCTCCGCCGCTTCTTCCTCTCGCTCTTCCTCCTCTCGCTCTTCATCACCGTCGAGCTGGTGCCTCTGCAGCCGCTTGTGCCTCTCGGCCGGGGGCAGAAGGTCGCCAAAC